>JAJEJO010000900.1:71468-352194 GCA_020662805.1 Glaucomys volans
GACTGAGGGGGGAAAGGGAAGAAGAAGAGGGAGGAAACGGGAGAGAAAAAGAGAAAGAAACGGGCGCGCAAGATAAAGAGCTGCATACACATTCCTGGGATTGCGTCTTTGTTGCGGGCGACAAAGACAATAAACATCCTTTTCTTCTAATCTGTGGGGTTTAAATATTAAAGGTTTTAAATTAAATGCAGTATTATTCATAAGTTGTGATGTGGATGTTATCACTTTGAGGAAGTTTCTATGCCTGTTTTACTGAGTATTGTATCAGCAATGGATGTTGAAGTTTTCCAACTTTTTTTGTGCTGTGATAGTCTGTTTTGTGTCACTTTAACAAGCCTGATACTGGATACCTCTGGTAGTTGAAAAGTCCAAACTGCATACAACTTTTAGCCTACTGTGTTACAGAATGGCAGGTGGCACATGGCAGGAGCAGGTGGGAGAGAGGTGTTACATGGTGAGGCAAGCAGCAAGACAGCAGGGAGGGCATATCCCTGTTTTATAACAATCTGCTCTCACAGGACCTAATCAATTCCTGGGAGTGTTAATCCAATCTTGAGAACAGTAAACCTATTCCTCAAGAAAGACATCAATCCATTCTTAAGGGGATATCCCTCATTTCCATAAATACCCCTTAAAGGCCTCATCCACTCAGTGCTGGGGATTTAGGCCTGGAGATGAGTTTTGGTAGAGTCACACCAGTGTGTACCTATTGAGTTGATCATGTGGTTTCCTTTATTCTATTAATATAATTCATTATATTGATAACTTTAAAAAAAAAAAACCTTTAACTCAAGGTGTCCAGACTACTAACATTTTGATATATTCAATTCATTTATTATTTTTAAAGTAGGAATTTATCATGAGATCTAACTTAACACATTTTAAAATATAAAATATTATTGCTTGTAGGCATGTTAAACAGTAGATTGCTAGAATTTTTATAACTATCTGTAAGTTTTGTAACTACAGCTGTTATTCCTGTTGTGGAATGACTCTACATTTCCCCCACCCTCAGCTTCTAGAAATCAGCCTTCTATTTTGTTTTGTGAGGTTGGTCTTGACAATGATTTCTTGGGTAGGATACCAACAGCACAGCAACAGAAGTGAAGATGAAGAAATAGGACAACTTCAAACTAAAAAGCTTCTTCATGGGAAAGGAAATAATTAAGACTGAAAAGGCAACCTACGAAACGGGAAGAAAAATATTGGCAAACCACCTATCTGAAGATATTATTTGGATATTATTTGGGTTAATATCCAAAATCTATAAGAAATTGCTGTAATTTAAAAAGAAAAAATAAGCTGATTATACAATAGGCAAAGGAATTGAGTAGCTAATCCAAATGAGGCAAATAAATGGTCAATAGGTATATGAAAATATGCTCAACATCACTATAACTTTTCAGGTACATGCAAATGAAAACCACAATAAGAGAACACCTCCCACCTGAGAAGACACACGCACACCTGAGATAAGTGTTAGGATGTGGAAAAAAATGGGATGCTTGTACATCGTATGTAGGAATGTAAATGGTGTAGTGGCCATGGAAAATAGTATGGATGTTCCTTGAAAAGTTAAAAATTGAACAAGAATATGACCTAGCAATCTCACATCTGTGTACTTATCTGGAAGAATTGAAAGAAACCTTAAAGTGTCACATGCACCTTTAAATTTCTTGCCACAATATTCATAATGGCAGAAAATGTGGAAATAAGCTAGATGTCTTCTGGCAGATGAACAAATGAAGGAAATATGATATGAACACTCAATGGACTATTATTCAGCTTTAAAAATGCAGGAATTCAGGCAATGTGTAATAATGTGTATGAACCTGGAGGCAACTGTACTAAAGGAAGTGAGCCAGTCACAGGATAATTGCTGCCTGCTTTCAATTATGTGAGGTATCTACACTTACGAAAGCAGAGAATAGAATGGTGATAGTTTGAACTCAGAGGCACTCAACCACTGAGTTACATCCCCAGCCCTATTTTGTATTTTTTATTTAAAGACAGGGTCTCACTGAGTTGTTTAGTACCTCACTATTGCTGAGGTTGGCTTTGAATTCATCCTCCTGTCTCAGCCTCCTGAGCTGCTGGGATTATAGGTGTGCACCACTCTGCTTGGCTGGTGATAACTTTTAAATTGAAAAGGAATATTACATGGCTAGGATTTGTAAGGTTTTGTCATCAGGATAATTCTTCATAAAACAAGTTTGTAATTGTCCCCCTTTTTATTTCGGAAAAAGGATAACATTTTTATTTCAATATGGAGAGCAAATTTATTCTAAAAATAGACCTCAGCAATAATAAAATATCAAAACTGGTCATTATTTAAACAAAGATAGCAGGATCCTGCCCTCCCCCCCCCCGAAAAAAATACAAATTACCACTGTAATACATTGTGAACTACCATTTATCTATATTTGAGTTGCTCCTTTTGTGGATTATACAAGGACAATTTTGAATCATAGATTGGGATTGTGCTTAATATTTAGACATACAGGTCTTGTTCTTACCTTCAAGTAAATACATTCTTAAGGAATGCAAATAGAACTGAGCATTTGCTTAATATAATTAGGAAGATAAATTTATGCTCAGAAAGTATATTCCAAAGTAATACATTGTTCTATACCGCCACTTTCCTTAATTTTTTTTTAGATAAAAGAAATTCCTTAAAGATACTGACATTTGAATGTAACAAATTGCATTGCTTATATACAGATAAAAACCATAACTACATTATTTTCAACCCAAAGTAGAGGAAACATTCAAGGCAAATAATGTCGCTTGGTGCTTAAAAAGTGGTTTTCTAGTTGTTAAGTGGTAAAGAAAAAGAATTCAAGAAAAACTTGAGCCCAGTCTGTCAAATTATGACTGGCTTGAAGCACTGAACTACCAAGAATTCAGGAAAGGAAAACAGTTAAAGGCCCTCATTACTATAACTAGATTTTGCAAAGAAATAAAAGTGGTGGTTATATAACCAGTTAGGGCTGAGTTGGTAACATCCAATTCACCTATAAGCCCACATTTCTTTTCAAACTAATCATAACCATACATGGTTCATAAAATTTCCTCCATACGTATGTTATGTTGATTCAGTCATATCCACATTTTGGATAATTTTTTAATTCATATTAAATCAATTGTTCATAATACCCAGAGAATAGAAATAATCCCTTTATATTAAAATTTTTGATATCTGGCATTCTTTGAAAACCAAAGTTGATGACCAAAGTTATATTTAATGAAAGGCGAATATTCATTACAATATCTTAGTTCACTTTTGTATCAGTTGTGGGTCTGATTCACTTTGGCTTTCCAAGATAGAGATGTTATCTTAGTATTTAGAGACTAAATATCTGTTTTGCTTAAACTTGACTGAGTTTTGATTATGGCATATAAACTGTATTCCTCAAAATATTCTAAACTCCATTGGTAGATAGTGGTGTCTCTACAATACTTTGTTTTTTTCCTCCATTATCGTAATGCATATAGCAGTGACTCCTCTTCAGTAGTGGTGTCGATGTCTAGGGAAATACCCAAATAAAGTAGCAGGAAATTTCCTGACTAAAAATTTCCTTTATTAAGGCTTGATGGGAATGTATGCCAAAATACATGTGTGTGTATGTGTGTGTGTGTGTGTGTGTGAGAGAGAGAGAGAGAGAGAGAGAGAGAGAGAAAGAGAGATTTTCACAAACCTCTGAATAAAATCAACAGTGCATGAAAATGTAGCATTTCCATTCTGTAGGGTTTAGTAGCCTGGGGAGAGTCCATAGTCTCTAATTTAATAAAACTAGCATTAATCTATAGTTTTGACTACATAGAATTGTTTCATTTTTGGAAATTATATAAGGGGCTTTAAAAAAAACCTTAGGTATGTCTATTCTCCTCTAAAATTTTTCAGATATCGATAGCAGGTCTATAATTCTCAAAATATTGACAAAATATAAAATTAATATTAACATGTAAATATGAAACAAAAGCAATTGCTAGTCATGACAATATTTTCACAGTAGCAAATCTGTCTTCTAGTTTATCCCTGTCATTCTAGTTTTACAAGAAAGTCTTTAAAACATTATCATGTTACACATTGCAGTTGACCTAAGTTACAGAGAAAATATATCTACTAACATTAAAAGGTCAAAAGAAGTCATGAGTAAAATGTATGCTCTCAAATGCTCCAGTGGGTCTTTAACAGGGTTAAATACAGGTATTGTTTGGGGTTTCATTTGAAGAATTTTTTTGTAAGTGTATTATTTCTAAACCAACTACTATACTTCATATAAAATGTTTACGCTTTCTTAAATCGTGCTTCAGAACCAGTTTACTTAAATGCAACTTCTGTTGTGTGGCATTAGTAATGAGAATATATCCAGATCTGAAAAACACTGAAGGTCTTTGTGTGAAAGACAGAAACACCCAAAACACCTTATTTGTATGCCTCGGTGGTATTGTGTGTTCAATGATGTATTTCAATTACTGATTCTATGTGATTAATGACTCACAAAAAAAGGGCTTGTGTGATTTGCTATGTACTTGATAAAAGTGAGTATTAACATTGCATAAGTTGTCTGTAAGCTCCAAATATTCACTAAAAACCTCAAGCCCTTTTAGTAATCATAAGACACTTTTACATATTTGTGTAATATTGGGCATTATGTGCATAGTCTGCTTATCCTATTTTCAAGAGAATATTAAACTGAAATTGTTTGGGCTGCATCCATCTTTTTTCCTTGGTCCTTGGATTTCCTTAAATGGTTGCACATTCATCAGTGGTTCTATTGCCATTCCTGTGCCTCTTCTTGAATGTATTTTCTATCAAATGTAAAGAAAATTCCCTGTGTTAATACCATAGCACCAACAAAACTGCCAGTCTCAAATTTTGTTCCCTTATTTTCTTTAATCTGAATAGTTGCTGTGATTGTTACTGATGAAGAAAGAGATGTCACTAAATTATTGTGGGCTCTGGTCATCATGGATGTTGACATCTGGGTAGTTTTGTCAACAATTATTGCTTTGGTTAAAGTGTTGAAAGTCATATTTGTTGAGATTAGATACAGACTTAAGGTTGTAGAAGTCATTTGTCAAGACCTCAGGTGTTGCCCCTTTAGACATTACTGTAGGTGTCAGTGGTCACTGTCATATTGCTTGAGACTGTGTCTCCTCATGGGCAGCAAGAACTGTTGCCCCCTGTGCACCTAGACCCCACTGTGCATACCCTTCTGCTGGCGTCATCTCCCTCTATTTTCTTAAATGTTTGTGCAAATTCACCAGGAAAACCATCTGTATCCTCAATTTATTCATTTGTTTTCCTTAGTTTTTATGTAAGGTACTTGGCAATTAAGTGTAGAGATATGAAAAAAGTTTAAAGCGTATTTCAGATTTAATCTTGTGGTCTTTTGTGATTTTTTTTTTATTAACTTTTTTATTTTTCAAGAAATTTGACCTTATTTTCAAATGAGAAAAATTGGTTTAATATGATTCACAGTATTCTGGTGTCCTATGAATATTCCCTTTCCTCTGTGAAGATATAATTTTAATTCCTGGTATTTTGTAATTTGTGCTTCTTTCTGTTCCTTAGAATTCACTTTTGGCCATATCAATTTTACCCCTTATGTATATTTTTTATGTCATCGATTTCTAATCTTCATTTTTTTCCCCCTTTCCTCTATTTAATTTGCTTTTCTTGTTTTAGAATTTTAGGCTTTTTTTGAGGTAAAAATATAGTTGGCTTATTTTTCATTTTTTTTTTTTGTAAAAACATTTATACAAATCTTTCTAAGTTCTGTTTGACATTATTCCATACATTTTGATATGATGTACTTTTATCCAGTTCAAAATATTTTAAAACATTTTCTCCCTTGAGTTATAGGCTATTTAAAGATGTGCAGTTTAATATTGCAAGATTGTAGGCTCTCACAGTTTAATTTTACTCATTTTGGCTCATTTCCATTATGGTCAGAAAGCACACTTAAGGTTTCAGAGCTTTGAAACTTATTGAGACATATTTTGTGGTCTTGTTTGAGTCTGGCTAAATGTTTCATGTGTAATATAATTGAACAAGTATTCTGTGGTTTGTGTATCAATGATCAAGGTGGTTAAAAGTTTTTAATTCAATTTAAGCATTATATAAATTAGCATTATTTATCCTGTTCTATAAATTAACAATACTGCATTATATGTACATGATCAATTAACATTTTATCATTATGAAATATCAGCTTATATTTCTTGCTTGTAGATCTACTTTTTGTTAATATAATCACATAAGGTCTCCTATGCTTGCTGTTGCCATGATATGGTTAAAAATAACTGTACTTATCTGTGCCCTGTTGGGGCATTGGTTGTAGACTTGTCTCTTATCTGGCCTGATAAACTGTCTTTGATCTGGACTATTTATTCTGTTTACATTTGGAGTTATTTATATTGTTTGATTTAAATCTGCTGTTTCGCTCTTTATGTTCTGTGGTGTTCCTCTCTTTATTTTTTTTATCTTACTAATTGAATAATGTTTAGCATTCTGCTTTAATTCCTACATTGGTGTGTTAGCAGTCTCCTTTCATAGTACAGGGTAGGTCTTTAGGAATTCTAATAGGCATCTTGGCTGCTTAGAAATAATTAAGATCTTTTTCATGTAACAGGAAAATGGATACAGAATTTTTCCATTTAGTCTCTTGTCTGTTGAGCTATTAATTCAGAGTAGTTTACCTACATTCTCAATCACATAGTGCACTCTTTCTTTATTTAAACCATCAGTTGTTTGCTACAAAAAGAAAGAAAACCACCCTTAGTTTTCCTTTGCTCCCATACTTCCCAGCACTTCTCATTGCCCCCTGCAGATGGACTTCCCTTCTGTTGTTACCTTTTGTTTTTGTTTTTAGGCCTACTGGTGACAAATTCTCTAAGCTTTCTTTCATCTGAATAAATCTTTATTTGCCAAGAAATCTTTTATCTAGTTATGGAATTTGGAGTTGGGAGGCCATTTTGCTTTTCTCAATATTGAAGAGTTTGTCCTTTGCGCTCATATTACCTGGTTTCTGATGTGAAGTCAGCTGCCATTTTAATTTTTATTGCCATTCATGGACTTTATTTTCCCCATACTTTAGCAGCTTTCAAGATTTACTCCCTGCCCCACACCCTGCAGTGTTTTTACTGTACCTATGTTTTCTTCATTTTTTTTTTTTTTTTTTTTTTTTTTGCAGTTCTTTGAGTTTCTTAAACCTGTGAATAGATACTTTCTCACCAATTTGGTAAATTTCTCCTACATTTTTATTTTATTTTGGTTTAATTTTCTCTTTTTCAACTTTCTCAGACTCTAATTACATTAGTGCTAGAATGCTTTTCTTTGTCTTCTTTACATCTCTATCTCTTTAAGTGTAGTAGTATTTTCTTCTCTCTAAAGATAAGGCCATAGAGTGAATTTTTCATATCAGATAGTCTAGTCCTCAGTTCTTGATTTACTTCATTATTTCTTTATAGTTTCCAATTCACTTTTGAAATTCCCCATATACTCACCTTCCTGACCATCTTTTAGTCCTTGAACGTACTTACAATAGCTAATTTAGATTCCATGACTTCTGATTTCAACCTGTGAGTCCTCTTAATGTTTCTTTCCATTATTCTTGTGTCAATTTCATGCTTCTTTATATGTCTAGACACTTAAAATAATATACTTATGTGGATGATATTTTTAGAGCTGGAGTTATTTTTCTAACATTCATATTTTTATATTCAAACACCAAACTCGTACTCCTTTGTGGTATGTGGTAACTGATATATCTGCCCTGTTCTGGTCCTCTAGATACTTTCTTCTGGAGTTTGTGGAATCTCATGTACATGGAATTCAGGGATCACCTAGGTATCAAATGGTGGTCATATTTTATATATTTATTCTCTGTGATTTTCACTTGTATGGGATTCCCTCCCACTGCACTCAGTTTTCCAGCTCTTCTGTTCTCTGTGCCCAGAGCATGGTAACTGATTCTTCACTCTAGTACAACTTGCTGGCTTCATTGTAGACACCCAACTCTTTACAGAATAGTGACTGCTGCCAGGTGAGAACTTACATCAGTACAATTATTTTATTTCAATGAACAAAATTCCATCAGTGGTCAAATACTGACTTTTATACTTATTCTCTTTTCTAGTCCAATCAAATATTTTAAGAATTTGTGGGGCTGGGGTTGTGGCTCAGTGATAGAGCACTTGCCTAGCAAGTATGAGGCCCTGGGTTCCATCCTCAGCACCACATAAAAATAAAGGTATTGTGTCCACCTACAACTAAAAAATAAAATATTAAAAAATACATGCAGTTGTTCCTTAAAAAAAAAAAATGTGATTTCTTTTTGCATCTGAAAAGAAATTCCAGATGAAAACATAGTAGTATTATTTCTTTATAGTTTCCAAGAAACTATGATAGTAGCATATTTTGCAATTGAAACCCTTTTTGTATCAACGTTTGAAAACCTTCTGTATATTTAGTGAATTTTCCAAGTTCTTAATCTTCAAACATTAGAATCAGGGATCAAGTTCCCATTTTTGCCTTATAGGTAGATGTACATAATCAGATATATCCACACATTTGAAAGTAAGAAAAATGATATAAAGCACTGTAGGGAGTTATCATTTTTAAAAAGCTCCTTACAGTTATATATAATAATGGGTTCATTTTGACACACTCATACAATTTTTTTTCTCCATTTCGGTCCCTACTGTAGTATCGTTTGATGCAAGTGGGGGTGGGGGGGGACCCAAACTTTCACTGACACTTTTTGTCTTCAGTGCTTGTTTTCCTGTGAGTGAGTAGTTAATTTTAAGGGCAGAAATGGGATTAGTGTGGTGGTAATGATTGACGACATTCTGGTTTTGTCCTTTTTTAAAAAAATGTAAATTCTCCTTTGTTTCTCATCCTGTAACCTATACAGTATATAATTTCATAATTTGGTTCTGGCTTTGTTATCCAGCCTAAACTGGACTTTGGTGGATGAAACTCAGTTGTGAAAAGAAGTAGTTTTGGTTCATACATGACAGAAATGACAACAAAGAAGAAAATAAGTATATTTGTTATCTTGTAACAAACATATTAATGAAATTTTGCAAGTCCAACAATTCTCTTTCCAAAAAATGTCCAAATTTGTATTTCTCAATATCATTAAATTAATACCATGCCATTTTCATTTACCATCAGTAAATGAAACTCCTGTCTCATGAAGGATTTCCAGAAATGTGTAATACTAAACATTCAGGGAGAAAATGGACAGAGGCTGAAGGAGGTAAGCATGGTGTGATAATCTAGGTGGAACCCTGTTGTGTGCAGGGGAACTTAATCCTCTCTACCATGGCATTTATAAAATAAAACTTAGATTCCTGTGAACTTGCTAATTAATATGACTTTCGTAGACATTTCATTAACCTAAATGGTTTAGGTTTCCTGTAGATAGACTGCATGTATTCTCATCTTTAACCTTTCCTTAATGTTCCCTAATTATAGATTTTACTGATTCTTAATAGCAAAAGGATGCAGTAGTTTATAAAATCGTACTCTAATTTGTTTTTTTACTAATATGTGAAGTGATTTTGTCTTTTATTTCACCTCTAGAGATAATTATGTATTCTAGGTTAACAAAAGTTCCTAATCATGCTATCACTGGTTTAAACTTTACAATGAACTCATTATTATCACTTATTACTTGCTATATTATGGCAATATGTAGCTAATGAAATCTCAAAATATTTCTTGAAAGGTTAAAGAGTACCTCAAGAAAATGCCAAAATTAATTTATCTATTTGTATTTTCAATAAAATTTTCTTTTTAACCTCAAAGGGGGCACTAATGAAGTTAGGATGTAAAATATTATGGTTAATGAAATTACAAAATTAAAAATGGACTATTTTTTCTTCATATGGTTAGAGCAATATGATTTTTTAAAATGATAAAAATGTTTAATTTTTAAAGGCTGTTAGCATCTATTTTATTTAGAGGAGTGAGCAACGTAGTTGAACTTGTTGATGGTAGAAAGACGGTTGAAATTTCAATTTGTTGAGTGGTTTCTGAGTAGTCCAGGTCCAGAGTTACCAGTATATATAAGATCATGTGAACAGTAATGAAACATATATATAAGGCATACAGCTTTCCAAAACTTTGGAATTTTGCAGTCATATATTGCTTAACAATGGAATACGTTCTGAGAAACACACCCCTTGGCTATTTTGCCATGTGCAAGCATACAAGGGATGATTATGCAAACCTCCATGGTGATTATGCAAACCTCACTGTACTTCCACACTATATGGTGTAGCCTTTGTTCCTAGGCTACAAACATGTGCAGTTGTTACTGTAATAAACACTGTAGGCAATTATAATGGTATTTGTGTATCTAAACATCTGCAAACATAGAAAAGGCACAATAAAATATAGGAAAAAAGATAAAATAGATATAACCGTATAGGGTGTTTTTCATGAATGAAACTCGAAGGACTGGAAGTTGCTTGGGTGAGTCAGTGAGTAAGTGGTAAGTGAATGTGAAGACAAAGGATGTTACTGTATCCTACCATAGATTTTATATATACTACACTTAGGCTCCATTAATCTTTTAAATAAAACTTTTCTCTTTGATAATAACTAACATTAGATTACTGTAACCCTATTTAATCGGCATGTCAATTATATAGAATGGTGGGTTTCATTGTGGCCTATTTACACATACATAAAAATGCAATTTGATCAGATTTTCTTCCCTGAATGCCTCACTGCACCTCCCTACCTCCCCACCTCTGTGGTCCCCTCCCTCTACCCTAATGGCACTACTTTCATTGCATTTCATTTTTTCCCCTCTAGCTTCCACATACGAGAGAAAAATATACTTGTCACTCTGGCTGAGTTTGCTCAAAATTATGTCCCCAGTTCCATCATTTTCCTGCAAATGATAAAATTGTATTCTTTTGTGTCTGAATTAACTCCACTGTGTATCTATACCACATATTCTTGATTTGTTTATCTATCGACAGGCACCTAGGCTGATTCCATAATATAGGTACTGTGAATTGTGCTGTGATAAACATGGGCATGTCTGTATCTCTAAAATATGCTGATTCTAATTATTTGGGGAAAATATAAGAGTAGTGTAGCAGGATCATATGATACCTCTGTTTTCAGTTTTTTAAGAACTTCCCTACTGATTTCCATAGTGGCTGTACTAATTTACATTCCCACCAACGGTGTATGAGATTTCCATTTTACCCACATCCTCCCTAGTGTTTGTTATTTGTTTTCTTGATGATTGCCATTCTAACTGGAGTGAGATGGAATACCAGTGTAGTTTTGATTGCATTTCCCTGAGGGTTAAAAATGTGAACATGTTTTCATATAGTCGTTAGCCATTTGTACTTCTTCTGAGATGTATCTGTGCAGTTCATTAGCCCATTTATTGAGTTATTTGATTTCTTTAATGTTAAATTCTTTGAGTTCCTTATATATTCTGGGTGTTAATCCTGCATGAGAAAAATAGCCGGCAAAGATTTTCTCTCATTCTGTCCATTTCTTTGTTCTTTTAATTGCCTCACTTTATAGAAACTTTCATCTGTAACTTTTTACTTCAAAACCTTTGAAAAATGTTTAACTTTTGTCTTTTGTAATAACACATAACATAGAAACACACTGTACAACTATACAGAATTTTTTCTTCATGTCTTATTCTGTAAGATTTTTCTATATTTATTTTAAAACTTTTAAAATTAAGACAAACGCATATGAGCCTTAGCATGTGCAGGGTCAGAATCACCAATATCTCTTATTTCTGAACTTGTCTCACTGAAAAGTCTTTAGAGGTAAAAATGTGCATAGACCTATAATTTCTTATGATAACAATGCCATCTTTTAGAACACTTCCTGAAAGACAGGATTAAGATTATTTTGCAGGAAGTTTATTTTTTTTTAATGAGTAGGAGTACACTCTAAAATAATGACAAAGTATCGTAAGTACATAAACCAGTAACGGTAACTTGTTACCATTATCAAGTACTATATACTGCACAACATTGTGTATGCTACACTTTCATATGACTGTTAGTACAGTAGGTTTATTTACACCAGAACACCACACACATGTGAGCAACACATTCACTATGATGTTATGATGACTACAGTGTCACAAGCTAAAGGGGCTTTTCATCTTTTTTATCATCTCATGGGATCACCATTCTATAGGCAGTCTGACTTTGACTAAAATTTTGTTATGGGATGCATGGCTGTTATAAATCCTATGCAACTGGAAATGAATTGCCTCAATTTGTACATTTGAAATACAAATGGCAACATTGTATGTCAATCATAGCATACAATTAAGTTATAAAAACTTGCTTTTGAAGAAGATTCTTCTAAAAGTGCTTGTAAATTACTAGCAAATGAAATCTACAGAGTTGACTAGTAGGTAAACAGGCAAAGATATCTGCAAATGAAATGAGGTTTGACAGAGATGCAAGTTTTTTTCTATATGCAGCATCTTTATATTGAATAGTTTCCAGAAATATGTACTGCTGCAGGGCAGTAGAAAAGGGATGGAAGATGTAGGTAAAAATAAACAACAGAAAAGATACTTAAATAGAAGTGTTTTTATAGGGAAATCATCAAATAGTGGTAATTTCAAACACAGCTTGCCAGGTAGTATTTTCTGAACGTATTACAGCAGAAGATGGGTCATGTGTTCATGTAGATCTTGTCAATGAAATATACAAAAAAAAGGTATTAAAGTTTGAGAGTGGTTGAGACTAGATAAATTATTATGTTAAAAGTAATGAACTTGAATTTTAGGAGGTGCATTGACATCCTAAAAATATCCCCCCCCACACACATACATATACAGATTTTCTGGGGATGTCTGATTATCAAAAGCATAGCTTTAAATGGCTACTTCAATGAATTTGTCTACAAAACATTTATAATGCGCTTTTCAGAAAGTTTCAAGTTCTGTTCCTACAATTTTGCAAAATGAATGCTTACCAGGACAAAATATTAAATAGTAAAATTAATTTGGCCCTAAAAATGAAAATCTAGGCCACCTTAGTTTTCCTTCTTGATGAATGATTTTTTTCTCTTCATTCATGTCTTTGTAGGTGGAGCAACACTCTAGAGACCTTTTTTGAAATTCTTGGCCACCAGTCTAACTGATGTACAACTAATTAGTCCATCCACAGGGGACTGGTTACATTAAATTGGAAGTGGTTTGCTAATTGTCATATCCTAGAAAGTAGCCTAATAATAGCTTTTATAAGAGAACAAAAGAAAAGTTTCATGAAACATGAAATGTAAACTTCACAGTAAATGTAAAACTTCCAGCTGCAAAGTGGTAGTTTGTAAATCATAGTGAACGTGCCAAAGGACAATAGTTGCTTATCTAGCAAGTTTATGCAAAAGCTCTGGGACAGGTCCAGATGAAGTCATACTGTACTTGACCCTGAGTTCAGAGTTCTCTCTCTCAGAGGTATTCCATATATCAAAGATATGTAGGCTGTGGGTGGAGATTCCTAAAATCGATAGTGGGAAATTAGTCATAAACAAGCAATTTTCACTGTCCTGAATTTCCCAATAGTCTCACAGGCAGCAATTGTAATTCTGCAGGTCTACATATTCTTTTATGTAGCAAGACCAAATATCTTACCTGGTTAAGATGCAGGGTGTTTCCAGGTTACAAGACATATCTAAGTATATTCACAAAGAGGCCTGTTCTCATTATAGCATTCAGTAAGTAAGCTATCAGTGTTGCAGTAATCAAGGAATAGGCAGTGTCTTAACAACTCTTGCCAAGTTTGGGGTAACCTCCAAGTTAGATCTTTGGAAAACACAACTATAGATTGCATCACCCAAAGGGACATTACCAACTATGAATATTCAGTGATATTTTCTTTACATTGAGCAGTCTGGGCAGTGAAATGTACATCCCAGAAAATCAATAGACAAGGAAGTGTGGGAAAGGTGTACATGACACCTTTACTTTGAATATGTTCAGACTCGGGCTATGCAGAGGACAATGTATTCCAGTATCCTGCGACAACCTGACTTCACTGACTTTTTTTTACCTATGAATTCATTTTTTAAAATTTTAAGTCATAAGAACATAAAAACTCAAAAACATATTTGTGGGATGCCATGTGATATTTCAAAACATCTATGCCTTGTATAATATTAGGTTAAGTATTTACTCAAAATTAATCATTTTTATGGGGAAATTTTTAATATTTCCTCTAGCTTTTTGAAATGTATAGCACCTTATCATGTTCAGTCACCTTATTGTACAAGAGCACACAAGAATGTTATCTAACAACAGTACCCACTGATCAATGGCATACCATCTCTTACTTTACCATATTATCCCCAGCCTCTGGTTAAAACTATTCCACACTCAACTTCTATGAAGTCAACTTTCAGATTCCATGCCTGGCTGAAATCACGTGCTTGTCTTTCTGTGCCTGGTTTATTTCACGTAACATGAAGATATCCAGTTCTATCCATGTGGCAAATGACAGTATTTCATTTATCAATGAGTAGTATTCCATTGTATACTTGCACTACATTTTCTTTATCCATTTATTGGTTGATGGGCACTTAGGCTGTTTGTCCTTTTTGTTTCTTATGAAGAGTGCCACAATAACCAGGAGTGCAGATGTCTCTTTCCTGTACAGATTTCATTTTCTTTGGATTATACCCAGTACAGAGATTGCTGGATGATTTGATAATTCTATTTTTTTTAAGGAAACTCCATACTTCCATTATGGTTTTACTATTATACATTCCTATGAATAGTGTGCAATTGTTTTCTTTTCCTGACATCCTCCCCAGTACAAGTTACCTTTAGTCATTAGATGGTAGCTGCCCTTACAGAGTGAAGGGATATATTATAATACTTTTAACTTGAATTTCCTGATTAATAGTTTTGCACATTTTGTACATGTACCCGACAATTTGTGTAAGAGATGTCTATGTAGGTCTATTGCCCATTTTTATGAAGTTATTTGAATTTTTGAAGTTTCTTATATACTCTGGATATTAACCCCTTGCCAGGAACAGTTTGCAAATATTACCTCACACTCTGAAGGCTCCCAATTGTTTCTTTTTCTGTGCAGAAGCCTTTTAATTTGTAAATGTTTGCTGGTTTCCTGGGCTTTTGGAGGCTTGTCTGAAAAATCCTTGCCCATTCCAATGTCCTAAAGCATTTCTCCTATGTTTTCTTCTAGAACTTACCTAGTTTAAGGTTTTACATTAAGTCTTCAATTCATTTTGAGTTTTATAAGTGAGTGAGAGAAGGGTCTAATTTCATTTTTCTTCTCTGTTTTTTCTTTTGGTGCCAGGGATTGAACTCAAGTGTGCTTAACCACTGAGCCACATTCCCAGCCCTTTTTATTTCTTATTTTCAGAACCTTATTTTCTGTACCTCACTAAATTGCTGAGCCTGACTTGGAGCCTGTAATCCACCTGCTTCAACCTACTCGAGCCAATGGTATTATAGGCATGCATCACCACACCCCACTAGTTTCATTTTTATACATTTGAATATCTTACTTTTTGCAGCAACATTTGCTGAAAAAAAACTGTTTTCCTGCAGTGCATGTTCTTCACACCTATGGTGAAATCAGCTGGCTATAGATGAGTAGATTCACATCTAGCCTCTATGCTCGGTTTCATTGATCCATGTGTTTGTTTTTATGTTAATATAATGGTGTTTTGATTGCTCAGTGTTGCAGTATATTTTGAAGTCAAGTTATGCAATAACTCATGCTTTTTTCCTTTTGCCTAAAAAGGCTTTGGCTATTCAGTTCTAATTTTTTCTCATTCTGTGATGAATGTCATTGGTATTTTAACAGAGATGGCATTGTATCTATAGATCACTTTGGGGTAGTATGGACATTTTAACATCAGTTCTTCCCATCCATGAGTATGGGACAGTGTTTCCAGATTTTTTTTTTGTATTCAATTTCTTTCATTAGTGTTTTATAACTTTTATTATAGACATCTTTCACATCTTTGATTAAATTTATCACTAGGTGTTCTATAATATTTTGCAGTCTTTGTAAGAGATTGCTTTCTTGATATTTCATTTCAGATAATCTATAGATTGATTGGTACTGATTTTATATACTGAATTTTTTTATTCTACTAGGAGTTTTTTTGTTTGTTTGTTTTAGAGCTTTTTGAGCTATTTATAATACTTGCCATCTGAAGGCAAGTATTCACTCCTTCCTTTCCAGGTCAGGTGTTATTATTTCACTTTCCTGATGGTTCTGGCTGACTTTCATGAGTATGTTTAACAAAAATGGTAGAAGTGTTCTATTTGTCTTGTTTCAGATCTTAGTTGTCAGTATTCCCTCATACAGTATGATGTTAGTTGTTGGCCTATTATAAATGGCCTCTATTATGTTGAGGTATATTCCCTCTGTACCTAATTATAACTTTTTGGATGTACAATTGGATTCTGCTTGTTAGTATTTTAAGAATTTTTACATCTACATTCACAGAGGTTATTGGCCTCAACCTTACCTTTTCTTGTGCCTTTGCCTGGTTTTGGTTTTAGGGCAATGCTGGCCTTCTTGAATGTGTTTGGAAGAATTGCTTCCTAATTTTTGGAATAATTTAAGAAGAATCGGTATTTGTTCTTGTTTAAATGTTTGGTGGAACTCAGTAGGGAAGCCATCTGGACCTGCCTGGGCTTTTAGTTGATGAGAAGCAACTAAATTACTGATTCAGCCTCACTTGTTATTTGTTCAAGTTTTTATTTCTTCATGATTCATCCATGTCAAGGTGTATAAGTCCAGGAATCAGTCCATTTCTTCTAGATTGCCAAACTTGTGGGCATAAAGTTGTTCATATAATCTCCATTGAACCATCCTGTTCCTGTTAAATTAGTTGTGAAGTTTCCCCTTTTATCTCTGATTTTGAGTCTTGGTCTAGCCAAGTGTATGTCATTTTATTTACTCTTTTGATAAATCTGATCTTTATTTAAAAATTTTTTTTTTTTTTTTTTTTTGCATATAATGTTTCCCACATGTGCCTGCCTCTCCTCCTACCCCAGGCCATCATGGACCACTGGGAAAATTTCTCAGGGATCAGCTACAACCATTTTACTCCTTCAATAGATAGGGATAAATCTCTCATGACAACCCACCCCTGGACTGTGGGGTTTGATAGGCATCTAAGCTTTTTGGCAGGATTATTTTCAAATAAGAAATTAAAAATTCATTAGAAACTGTTTGGTTTTGCCTTGAGATGGTTTTCCTGCAAAGCATTTTAGAGCCAGACTGGAAGAGGATCCAGTCACCTACCATACTGAGCCTCTTCAGATAATGCCAATCATCCAATTTCTCAACAATTTGTACTCTGTTAAATCAAATGAATAGAACACAGTTGGCAAAGTAGCACTTTTCTGTGGAGGTTCATTTGGATGAGAGTTCTCAGCATGATGCTGGGTTAGGCATCAACAGTGTTTCCCCTGTGACCTGGATTTCTTTTATGTATGTATGTATTTATTTATTTATTTAATTTAATTGATTCTTTTTGATTATACATGACAGTAGAACCCATTTTGATATAATTATACTGCAGGGAATATATCTTTTTTTCACAATGTAGATTCACATGATTCATATAATCTTACATATACATAGGGTAATACTCTCTCAGTCTACTAGTTTTCCTTCCCCTACCCCCTCCCATCCCATTTTCCTCTAAATCATCCATCCTTCCTCCATTCTTTTCTTATCCCCACATAACCCCTACCCCCCATTAAGTATCAGTATCCACTGATCAGAGAAAACATTTGGCTTTTGGATTTTTGGGCTTGGTTTATTTCACTTAGCATGATATTCTTCAACTCCATCCATTTACCCACAAATGTCATAGTTTTATTCTTCTTTATGGCTGAGTAATATTCCATTGTGTGTATATATACCAGTTTCTTTATCAATTCTTCAATTGAAGGGCATCTAGGTTGGTTCCACAATCTAGCTATTGTGAATTGAGCAGTTATGAACATAGATGTGACTGCATCCCTATACTTTGCTGATTTTAAGACCTTTGGGTATAAACCGAGGAGTAAGATAGCCGGGTCAAATGGTGGGTCCATTCCAAGTTTTTTGAGGAATCTCCATACTGCCTTCCAGAGTGGCTGCACCAATTTGCAACTCCACCAGCAATGTACAAGTGCACCTTTTTCCCCACATCCACGCCAACACTTGTTATTGCTTGTATTCCTGATAATAACCATTCTAATTGGGGTGAGATGAAATCTTAGGGTGGTCTTAATTTGCATTTCTCTAATTACTAGAGATGATGAGCACTTTTTCATATATTTGTTAATCACCTGTATATCTTCTGTGAAGTGTCTGCCCAGTTCTTAGCTCATTTATTGATTGGGTTCTTTGCATTTTGGTGTAAAGTTTTGTAAGTTCTTTATAAATTTTGGAGATCAGTGCTCTGTCTGAAATGTGTGTGGAAAAGATTTTTTCCCACTCTGTAGGCTCTCTTTTCACATTGATTGTTTCTTTTGCTGAGAAAAAGCTTTTTAGTTTGAATCCATCCCATTTATTGATTCTTCCTTTTATTTCTTGAGCTGGTGGTCATGTTGAGAAAGTCTGGTCCTAAGCCAATATGAAGAAGATTCAGGTCTACTATTTCTTCTATTTTGTGAAGAGTCTCAGGTCTAATTCCTAGATCCTTGATCAATTTTGAGTTGAGTTTTGTACAGGGTGAGAGATAGGGATTTAATTTCATTTTATTGCTTATGGATTTCCACTTTTGCCAGCACCATTTGTTGAAGAGGCTATCTTTTCTCCATTGTATGTTTTTGACACCTTTGTCTAGTATGAGATAACTGTACTTATGTGGGTTTGTCTCTGTGTCTTCTATTCTGTACCATTGGTCTACCTGTCTATTTTGGTGCCAATACCATGCTGTTTTTGTGACTATTGCTCTATAGTAGAGTTTAAGGTCTGCTATTGTGATACCTCCTGCATCATTCTTCCTGCCCAGAATTATTTTGGCTATTCTGGGTCTTTTGTTCTTCCATATGAATTTCATGATTGCTTTTTCCATTTCTATGAGGAATGTCATTGGAATTTTTATTGGAATTGCATTAAATTTGTATAGCACTTTTGGAAGTATGGCCATTTTGATTATATTAATTCTGCCTATCCAAGAACATGGAAGATCTTTCCTTCTTCTAAGGTCTTCTTCAATTTCTTTTTTTAATGTTCTGTAGTTTTCGTTATAGAGATTTTTCACCTCTTTTGTTAGATTGATTCCCAAGTATTTTATTTTATTCGAGGCTATTGTGAACACAGTTGTTTTCCTCATTTCACTTTCAGATGATTCATCCCTTATGTAGATAAATGCATTTGATTTATGTGTGTTTATTTTATATCCTGCTATTTTGCTGAATTCATTAATTAGGTCTAAAGGTTTCCTAGTGGAGTTTTTTGGATCCTGTAAATATAGGATCATGTCATCAGCAAATAGTGACAGCTTGATTTCTTCTTTTCCTATTTTGGATTATCACTGAAAGGCAAGGACTTACTACAGCTATTTCATAACTTGTTTTCTAGTTTTATTTTTTCTCCTTATTTTAAGTCTTGGCAGTTAAGTGATTTTTTTCCTTGTGTGTTCTGATTATTTTTTTTATTCTAGATTTTCTTTTTGTGGTTACTGTGAGGCTTACAAAAACATCTTTGAATCATGATATTTTGAAATAACAACAATATGATCATAAAGATAAGGAAAAAACAAAATGAAAACATGCTACTCAAATTCTGCACTTAGAGTCCATTAGTCCCAATGTTGTTTTTTTTCTATATTGTATAACTTTATATATTGCTTATCTCCTAGTATATTAAAGTAGTTATTTATAAATATTTTGTTCTTTAGTCTTCATGTTAAAGATAGGAATGGTTTATGTACCAAGTTAATAATATTAGAGCATTCTGGATTTATCTATATAGTTACTGAGTTTTATACATTCCAATGTTTTCTTGTTCATTAATGTCTCAAGAACAACTTTTAGCATTTTTTCTAAACAGGTCTAGTGGAAATATATTCTTTGAACTTTTGCTTTGGAAATATTCCCCTTCCCCATTTCTAAAGAATAGCTTTGCTGGATACAGTGTGCTCGGATAGCAGTTTTTCCTTCCGTATCCAGAAATTCTCATGCCACTCATTTCTAGACTTGGGGACCTGCTGAGAAGTCTGCTGTAAAGCAAATTCAGACACAATTATGTGCAATATCTTTCTTTTCTCTTGCAGTCTTTAGAAGCTTCTCTTTATATTATACCTTTGAGAGTTTCATCATAAGATGTCTTGGGATAGATTTTTGTAGAGTTAAATCTGACAGGTAATGTTTGACCTTCTTGTACCTGAATATTTGTATTCTCTAGGTTCAGGAAGTTTTATCTTTTTAAATAAGTTTTATATCCCTTTGTCTTTCTAAAGTCACTCTTGAACTCCATAAACCCATATATTTGGTTTTTTAATGCTTTCTCAAAGTTCTTGTAAGATTCCTTTTTCCTCTTACTGTATTTTTAAATAGCTTTCCTTCAAGCTCACTATTGCCTTTATTTGATTTAAACTTCTATTGTGATGACTTATGTTTTTAATTTTGTCTGGGAAATTTTTCAACTCAAGATCTTCTATTCATTACTTTTAAAAAATTTTCTCAGCAAAATTTGTTAAAGTATTAAAATTTTTTTTCTTGAAGCTTGTTGGGACTCACCCATTTCAATATTACCTAGATTGCTGTAGGTATGACTTTCTTGGTGTTCATAGAAAATGGTTTTAATCATTAACAAGAGTTCATTGGCAGGGTCTGCATTACCTCAAGGCTTGAGACCCCGTTTTTAGTTGTTGCTGTTGTTGCTCAAAATGTCTCCAAAGCAGTAGTTGGAACATTAACATTTGGATGCTTTTGGTACAATTGGTGTGATTCCTGGGAATCAAAGGTGAACACATAAATATTTGGGAAACCTGTTCAGATAATAATCAGTGAAGATACTAAATAAAGTATCTGGAAATGGTTGTTCTCTTGCTACTGCTTTTCTATAGGTTTTGCCAGTCATTTCCATTTCCTATGAAGTCCCCCCATTATGATCTAATAACGAAGGAATTAATTAAACCTGGCATTAAAAATTTTTTTTCTTAAAGTTTGTTGGGACTCACCCATTTCAATATTACCTAAAAATGCTGGGTATAATAGTGAGAAACCTAAGCAGTCAAATCTGTTGAGCAGTTTTACATATTGTTCTAATCAGCTTTTTTACCACTGTGACCAACAGACCTGGAGAGAACAATTTTAGAGGAAGAAAAGTGTCTTTTTGGGCTTAGTTTCAGAGGTCTCCATACGTGACTGGCTCCAAAGCTCTGAGCCCAAGTAAGGCAGAACATCATGGCAGAAGAGTGTGGCAGAAGGAAAGCAGCTCAGGATATGGCCACAAGGAAATGGAAAGAGACTTAGCTTGGCTTGCCAGGGACAAAATATATATTCCCAAACATGCCCCCAGGGACCTGCCTCTTCCAGTCACACCCTACATACCTATGGTTACCACCCAGTTAATCCATTTAACTGGATCAATGTGCTTATTAGGTTAAGGATCTCATTTAACCCAGTCATTTCACCTCCAAATTTTCTTGCATTGTCTTGCACATATTTTGGGGGATACCTCATGTCTAAACCATAACATATGCAGAAGACTGTTGTCTGTTAATTGAACAGCAATGTAAGTAGAGGTCAGTGAAAAGGCAGATATTTCAAGTTTTGTTTTGTTTTTTACTAAAAAGAAAATATAAATTGCATGATGCTTTTTTTCCTTGTACAGCTACTACTTCTCAATATTCTATATAAACTGGTAGTGTCTATTGGGTTTTCCATGATAAACGGATCTTACTCAACATTTGTTTTTGTCACAACCCCAGCTTTTGACTGGTTCTTTCATATTGTTTTCTTTGGGTGAAGAAAAGAATAAGCTAATGAAGCTGTCTGCTCCTAGGCTGTCTTTCATAGCCAAGCTCCCTTGATCTAAAAAGACTTGTCCCTACTATCACAAACATCTTATCCCTTAATTTATTTCTATTCATGATTTTCTTAATCCTTCTGAGGATAGCTCAAGTATCACCATTTTCAAAAGTTTCCCTAATGTTCCCAGTCTGAATCAGACACATCCTTATCAACTCCCTTAGATGTTCCATTCTCCATATTATTTGCTTATATTGCATTGGTCTGGAAATTAGCTCCTTGTAGGCAGGGGCCAAGATTTAGTTATTCTTATGTCCATAATGCCTAATACAGGGTTTATTGCCATACACATACTGAGGGACCACAATGCCAGAGCAGATAAGCACATGGTAGGTATATATAAAGTCAGAATAAATGCAAATTTGATACACTGAGGTAGTTGATGAACTTGGCATTTCCATATAGATGAAAAGCATAGGAAGAACTAGTACAGAATAGCAGAAAAACTAGAAAGTATAGTCACAGAGCAAGAAATTGATTCTAGATGCTCAGATGCAAAGAAATTCTGAGAACTAATTGGGGAATGGAGTGGGCAACACAGACTAGCAGCCCACATCCATAATTTAAAGACAGGCAGGAAATTGCATTTAACATACAACAAACGTAACTTGTGATTAAATGGAACACTAGGCAAGAGGCTGAAAACTTACAGATGACAGACAAAAAAAGACATGGATGCGGCTAGGGGTCATGATCTTCCAAAAGGCACTTTTGTACCAGGAAGGAAGACTAAGTTTAAAATATGAGAAAGGATACATAATCAACTACATCATAATGTGTTCTGAGAACTCAAGGCATACGTGTTGATGGTAATCTCCTCTGCTCACAATTTAGATTGTAATAATCTAAATCACAGTTGTGTGATTCTTCTTACATGAGATGGTGAAAAACATAAGATGTAGAATGGTGGTGACTGGGAGAAGTGGAGATTGAGAAGCCGTGGTTAAATGGGGGTTCGATCTTATAAGAAGAGTTATGGAAATGGATGATGGTGATTCTCCCTCAAGTCCTACATGGGTGAGGGAATGGGTACTGTTGGAGGGATGGGATGGCTGCAAAATAAAAGCTGTGAAAGTAATAGACCAGAAAATAAAAGGCAAAACTACTTTTAAAGTAGGAGCATGACTGCTTGTTGGCTCTAAGAAAGAAGAAAGCCATGCTTGCTATATTTATAGCAGTACAGATCAAAGGGGATCGGATCAGTAGGTATAAGGCTTCAGTGTTGGAGAAGTCTTGTTTGGGTGCTTGCTTCTCCATGTGGCAGAGGTCTTGCATTAAACAGGTTATTTGGTGTTTGATTCTTGGTGGGTTACTCCCATCTCCCAGACTGTTTGAACTTGGAGCTGTGAGCTAGGTCAGGGTGCAGTGTGATTCAGGCATTCCCAAACTGGGAGTCTCTGCCCAGGAGTTCCCAAAGGAGCAATTTCCTGGCCTAATGGCACTACCATTGCTCAGTCTACACAGGGCTCCTAGATGGCTCCCAACAGGTGATGGCTCTATACCATTATGGATATGCTTTAAATAACACTGAACTGCACACTTAAAATGGTTAAGATGGGGAGTTTGATGTTATATGTATTTTTCCATAAACCATAGAAAGAAATTGGATTTGAAGACATGGGCAATCTCAACAGCTGTATGAATCTCCTCAGCTGTGAATAGGCATCTCTGATATCACTGACAGGAGGTTAATGGCATTCTCCAAATTATTAGAAAATTGATCTCACATGGCCAAGTAATGTGGATGTAGTTATACCACCCAAGCAATAATGATATTATAATCATCATGATAATTTGCATTTAACACACTTTATAACCCTTGGGAAAGCATTTTGTAGACATTATTACTTAATACCATTTTCCCCTTACCACATCTGTCTCTTCTATCTCTGCTGACTTCAGAAAATGTCTCTTCCACAATACTCTTCAATCATCTTCTTCCCTTTGTCAAAACTTAAATCTCAGAGTCTACAAGAAAGTATTCCAGACAAGCCCTATCAGTTTCCAGTCACTGATTTGCCCACGTCCTTAGAGATTTTCCCCATCTCAATTTAACATAGCTTTTAAATACCTTTCCAGTAAAATGGAGTTGTTTATATGGTTTTGTATTTCTTCCTGTTGCCTTATGAACATCCATCCATATTGACATTGATTTCTATCTGGCTATGAACTACTCAAGGTGAAGAAAATGGTACAAGATGGCTAATGCTTAGCAAGAGTCAGGTATGGTTATAAATTTCCTAGATGGATAAACTAATGTAACGCTCACCTGTCCATAAGAGACACATAGATTGATGCAGATAATTAAGAGGTGAGGGAACTTTCACAAGGACATACAGCTACTAAGGACATGAGATAGGTTTTGAATTCAGGCTATTTTCCCAGAGACCATTCTTCAACAATCATTTTACTGCTTCTCTAAATTATACTGAGACTGTGATATCAAATATCAACTATGCTACTGATTATCTTGGAACGTTGCACCTTGCTCTCTATATGACTCAGTTCCCTTCTCTGTACAATAATAAAGTCAGTACGTATATTTCAGACTCACTGTAAGAATGGCACTAAATGACATATATTGAAGCATTGGGAAAATCTGGAAGAGAGTAAGCTCCTATTTTCTCAATAATTTATTAGTGTTTTAATGATAGTTTATCAGTGCCATGCATGTTAAGTGAGTTTTGGCTTCAGAATTAACTGAAATGTTAATTGCTTTTTAGTATTTCCATTTATTAATACAACAATGTAGTTATTGAATTGTTGGCTAATGTTCATTTTGCTTTTCTGTTTTTATTTTCTAGTTTCTTAGAGACATTTTAGATCTCTTCAGTTAGGAATGGATTTCTTAAATTTGGTGGAAGGATTCTTAGAGGCATCTTTATATCTTCTTTTGATTAGTAAATACTAAATTGTCATGCAGGAGAAAGAGGTTTTAGTTTTTATTGGTGTAATGACTTAATATTCACTTTTATTCCCTGAGTGGTGGTTCTGATTTAAGTGGTGTTTAGAATGAAGCTTGCTACTTAAATGCTTTCATAATTGCAAAACTTGTGTTTTAATGCCTTCCATACACACACTGTGATTTTCTTTATTTCTTTCCATCTTTTACTATTCCATAATCATGGCATTTGAAATCTCATTAAATGTTGTTTGGGGACTTTGTGGGAATGTCATCTACATAATGATGTTTCAAGTTTGTTGTGTCTTTAAAGCTTAATGGGAGATGGAATTTGTAGCAGAGCAATAAGCATTTCTCTATAGTGTTTGTATGATTGGTATGACATTGCTCCTAGAGGACAGTTGACAATAGATTATGACTACTATACAAGAAAAATGCAAAAAAGAACTTCTTTTAACTTTAACACAGAATTAATTTAAAATTTTTTTTGACAAAATCTAAAATCTGTGAGTGCTAGACTCATGAACTCTTACTTTTCAGGGCATAGTTGAACAATCTCAATCCTCCCTCCACCTCCCCTCTCAAAAAAAATTGTGACACATGTTTAAAAAATGCCCTAGTCTAGGGCTGGGGATATAGCTCAGTTGGTAGAGTGCTTTTCTTGTAAGCACAAGGCCCTGGGTTCAATCCCCAGCACCGCAAAAAAAAAAAAAAAAAAAAAAAAAAAAAAAAAAATTCCCTAGTCTAGCCAGTATGATGGAGAGAATCTCTGTTGGGCATAGTGCCCGGGGAGGTCTCTTCCTATAGAATAGCTCTGGATGGGCAGCAAGGAAGGTGGGTGGATATTTGTCACACATATCTGCAAAGGCAGAAGGCTTATAAGAATGTGCTGAATTTAATCAAAATGACATAAAAAAAGCAAAAAAATTTCCATATGTTCATTTGTCCCCTGGGCTCCTCTTTCAAGATGGCCTAAATGCACTAGAATTCTATGAAAGTTCACAAGTCTTCCTTAGTGACATCAAAGCAAGGTAAATATTCTTATTGTGAATCCAACCTCAAGGACACCTGATTTTTTTAGAATGTCACCAACATAGTCACAAACAGATGATCACTAGTTATTTTCTTCCAATAATATGCACGTTTTTGTTGTCATTTACAAAGTGGAACTTCTCAGATAAAGGCCACTTATTGAGTTTCAAACATCTTAAAATCTCAGAGCCTGAATACATGTGTGTATACCTTTTTTTTTTCCCCTGTGTGAGAAACCAGGATCTTTGCCAAGTTAGGAAAATAAAAGTCATATTTCTAGTTCCAAATAAATCAGAAATTTGATAGTTCTTAGCCTTTAAGATATTAGGAAATTGGGTATTAAGAAAAATAAGGAATTTTGGTTAAATTTACACTAATATGAATTATTTTAAAGACTTAGATGTGTAGAACAGAACTATGGTATTAAGGATAAGCCCCTCAAAAGTGAGCCAAAGTACATGATTTTGAGTTTATTTGTGGGGGACAGAGTGGTGGATTCTTATTGCTGTAAATAGGCTCACTTTTGAGATAAATATGCTTCACTAAAAAGTCTTCTAGGAATACATTGGGAATAATGTGGTGATTTTGAGTCAGGGACAGAATTGGAGAAGCCAGAACCCTGAAGTTGGGCATCTTTCCCAGGTTTAATAAAGAAACAAGTGGTGAATTCCAAAAATGCTGTGTATCAATGAGACTCATATTGATCGTGAGCACAATTTCAGGAAGGTCCATTAAATGGGTGTTTTGAGAGCACTTAGGATAAAAAGCTGGCAGCAGAAAATCACTAAGAGCAATTGTGCCAAGCTTACCTCTTTGACATTGTTACCTGATTGAGGACAAAGGGGAGAATTTGATATTCACCATATAGATACTTTCTGGCTAAAGTTATTGGGGGGTTACAGTTTTTCTTGCCTCTTCCCCAGTTTTTCCTTCAGTTAATCTCAAGGAAAGAATGGTTGATCTTTGATGCAGTAATGTGTTGATTTGGAAAAAAAAAAAAAAAAAAGCAAATAATCCTTAGGCTCTTTGCTCAGTTATTAGATTATACAGATTTGCCCTTAAGAAATACCGAAGTCTCCATTGTGGACTGTGAATATCAGAAGCAAATTCCCTGCATCTGTTTAATGCTCTTCAACAGGACTAATATTTTAACTCGCCCCTGACAACTTTGTGTAAATAGGAATGATATATTTTATCTCAAAGTACTTATCAAATGTCCTGTACATTACAGGGACATTAACATTTAGTTATTTGATAATAAGGCAGTGCATATTGTTATACACCATAGAAGACAATACTTGTTACCTCCCTAAGAGCCATTATCTATTTCTCTGATTAATAGAATTTCCATTTCATACAGTATTGGAAATCTGTGTGTTTCAAAGGGCCCTAGGATCAGTGGTGAATAATCAAAGAGAATGATCTTTAACTCTGTCTGACCAAATGTCTCTACTTGAAAACAAATTCTTGAATGGCCCTTTCGTTATTCTAAAATGTTAGTGAAAACATAATGTCTGTATTCAAGTCATTAAAAATTTAATATAATGCCACAACTAACACAAAGCAGAAAGAATTCAAAATCAATTTATAGCCCCAAAAGTGTGGGATTGCACCAGAGAGGAGTTTGTGTTTAAATACAACAGAACATAATGAACTTTCTTTATCTGCACACATATATTGAATCATTATAAATACAGAGCTGAAAACACAGTGATGTTTACAAGTTTTTCTGGATAATCAAAAGTCAGAACTGCCATTCCCATTGTTGACATGACTGATCTGGAGTGGCAAGTGTGATTGATATCTTCTATTGGTACCAGTTCTACCCTTCACCACTTTTGTTCCAGTAGAAGAATGACCTGTGTAAATGTATCAGTAGACTTCCTTGTTATTTAGCTTCTGTGTGCGATCAAGAAATTAGAGGAAGGAGGAGATGTGTCGAGGATTATTTCCCAGGATCCATCCCTACCAGGTCCCTTTACCTCTCTCTGTGTGTCTCACAAGAAGGTCAATGCTCCCAATTGTGGTCATGGTGGTTTGTTGCCACAAATCTCTGCCACTACATTGTAACAATGCTTCTTACTATTATTCCTCCACCCTTCTCCACTGTCTTTGTAAGTAGTGTCTTTGGAAATGAACCTTTTTTACATTATCTTACTTTGATTATACAGCCTTTTTACTGAGACTGACAGTGTAGAGCCATTAGCAAAATCCTAAATGAAAAAAGTCTTCCACCCAATTGTTTTATTCCTGGAAAATCCACAGTATATTAAAACCAAGCAAAGTACTTGGGATGTATGTGTCAGTTGCAGTCACATGTGGATTCAGATGATTAAAAAGTAGGTTATCACCTTCATTGCATTAGAAAGTTTTTCAGGATATATGGTCACATGTTAATGGGAGTAGTTAACCCTGCATTGGAGGACATGAAGCATGAGTTTTCTAACTCTTAAGGTTCATCCCCGAAATTCTGAAATGCCCCACTTCACCCTTTCTACCATGGAATTTAGTCACATGAAGATGTAAAGCATTGGAATTGTATAGCCCTTATAAATATGGGAAAAAGAGAAGATAATCACATAGAAGGGGATCATGTATTGGCCAACAGTACATGACCAATACCATGTGTTTGCAATTTGGTAAAAATCACTTTTTCTCTACTGTTAGTTGATACTTTGCTATTTGAAGTCAAAATCATCTTAACCAGTAACAAAGTCCCTTTATTTTATTTATTAACATAGAAGAGATATGCCTCAATATACATAAAAACAAGCCGGGCACGGTGACACACTCCTATAATCCCAGCACTTGGGAGGCTGAGGCAGGAGGATCTCGAGTTCAAAGCCAGCCTCAGCAACTTAGCGAGGCCCTAAGCAACTCAGTGAGACCCTGTCTCTAAATAAAATACAAAATAAGGCTGGGGATGTGGCTTAGTGGTGGAGTGCTTCTGGGTTCAATCCCCAGTACCAAAAACAAAAAACAAACAAACAAAAAGTATACATAAAACAATTTCAAATTCTAGGCATGTTATAATTTGTTTTCCTATGCTCTAACTTGCCATGTAAGATCATATAATTTGAACAGAAACATATTTTGCTTTAACCATATGTCATTTCTTTTATTCACAAAATTATTCCATGGAAATTTTGTTTACAGGTCAGTTTGCATGTTTGAAAATCATTGTGTACAATTTCAAATATATTCAATATTGGATCACACTTTAATTAGGTAAATGTCTAACTCTAGATGTCATTTCATGTTGATCATGATGCAAAACAAATTTATCTTCCATAAGCTCCTGCTGATATTTGACTTTGAAAGATTAGATATATTTAACCTGCCCCCAATTTTAATTCTTCATGCTAAGATTATGGAATCTAAAGAAAATGAATCAGTGTCTAATTGTCCCTAGAGTCATGATTTGATCACTCATGCAGAGTGTTGGCTTTCGTTCCCATCACACACATACATGATCCCATGCCGACCAACGTAGATATTCAGTAATGCCATTATGAAATTCATCTTATGAATTTAGGCATTTTTTTCAATTTTTCTTTTTTTGCTATCATTAATACCTTCTAAAAGATGAACAAATAGGAAAAGCTAGAAAAGAACTCGAATCTAATTAAATAACTAGCTCCCCAGTTTCTAAGGATTTCTCTACAAATAGCTCTCATTTCCATTCCTTTTCGAGTTGAAGTTTTCTCTCTCTTTTCCAATACCAGACTTTCCTGTTTGTTTTCTCTGATTTTAGAGACACCTACAATAAAGAAGAAAAAAAAAAATTCAATGAAGCTATAAATTTTACATTCTATAGAAAGAAAGTTGTCTGTTTATAAAGAAAAAAACAATAAAAATATGAAATAAGAAAGCACAGAAGGTAGTAACCACATTTAGATGTTTATCATGGAATCATCATTATAATCCATCTGTTAAAATCCCACAGAGCAAACTAGAAGTAATTGGGAAATGCCTCCTATATTTGGGCTCTTAAGGCATAAAGCACAAATTTTAGTTCCTTTTTTGGTATTTGGATAACCATACAAGTTGGCCTAAGTGGTCACCTGGTGGATGATTTGGCCTGTGGGACAAAGTCTTTGTACATCTTTTATAATGTATTTACATTATATTTATAATGTATATTTATATTTTCTGTTCACTTAGTATTTTAAAAATATTTCATTAAGAACCATTACATTAAATTATAAAATTTAGAAGACAAAAGTATGTTTTTCAAAATGTTTCTGTTTAAAAGTAGTTATCACTCTTATAAGTCTTCAAATATTTTTTATTTTTTAAGTGTAAGTCTAGCTTTGCCCTGGGTAAGTGATACTATAAATTTTAAGCCCAAGAAAAAATTGATCTTTATTGAGGATTCGCTAAAATGTTAGTTCTTTAGATTTTAAATTCCTCATTTAAGCCACCATGATGTCATCAAGTCAGATTCTTGGGAACTCCAGACACTGGTGTGGTCTCCCTGATCATGATGGAAGTTGGCTTTGAGGAGGACTCTGCCCAGTTGCATGACTTGACAGCTGGGCTTAAGGCTGGCTTGCTGGGAGGCTGCCTTGTGGTATAACTAGGCAGAGAGAGACAGAGGTTGGGCAAAATTACTAACAACTTTCAACCATGAAATATGAGCTCATGAATATGAGCGTCCAATACCATCAGGCACGGAGGAATGAGGGATGTTGAGTAGAGGATTTAATTTGTTCATCTTGGTACTTAGGTTAGAGAAGTGTTGGATTAACAATTAGTCCTTGAGGGTGAATCTGTAGCATGGGCTCAGTGTATAAGCCTGCTGAGATCAATTAGAAATATCCATGGTGAGCACAGGGGACAGTTACTCTGGCCAAGTCATGCTTCTTTCCCCTTTTTAATCTAGAGTCTGATTTCTTCTTTATATAGTTCTAGGAGTGCTGGGCAGAGGACAAGATAGTTACACTGGAGGATGAAAAAAGGTTTTAGCAGAAGTACAAAAATCAGTGGAGGGCCACAGAAGTGCCCTTCTGTGAACTAGGGTAGAGGGCTGGGAAGACAAAGGAAGAGGAGCCAAAAGGCCAGATAGCCTCACTACTTTCTCTATTTTGTGAGAGTGAAATTGTTGGCAAAACACATCAATAATTAATCAGAGGCTTTTTACAGAGACTTCTAATAGATATCTCCATAGCTGAAGTCCCTTACATGACCTGGACAGATTTTAATAATAATGAATTATTCATTTATTCAACAGATATTAAAATTAAGGCTTAGTTCTAAACTCTGCAGGGATTAAAAAAAAAAAAAAAAAAAAAAAGAACAAAAGAAGGGCATTCTTCAATGGCTGCTAAAACCCTAGCTGCTGAGAAATAGAGATCCCACTCATATGCCTCAGTCTCTGCTTTTGATGTTTTCCTTTGTTCTTGTGTTGATAAACCTGTTATTTGACTCATCCCTACCCTTACCAAGTCTTACCCACTTGTATGTGAAATCTCATCACACTTTCTGCCAGGGTCTTTGCTTCTTCTCAGATGCCTAAGCTGCAAAAGAATATGGTTTGAGTCATAAGACTGGGTCTAAGTATTGACTGAATTTGTCTTGACTTTGAGAAAACACTAGAGTAGCCAAAGTCTTTTGAATTTTTCTGTGTCTTACATCTGGGGCTGAATAGTTTTTGTATCATTGACATTTTAAAAGACTCTCATGCAAATAAATTCTGGTAGGAGTTTATTATCTTAGTACAATAACAAGTAATGCATTCCTTAAATTCAATGTAAATGTAAATTTCATGTACTATATGAAATTTTTCTAATTACCACTATAGAATACATGAGATTGTGTGAATTTTAGTTAGTTTAGGTCATTTTCAAGAAGTTTATATTGTAGGAAAAGAAAGTGTTCCTTTTTTTTTCTAGTTTATAGGATTTTAAAACTTATCAGTTACTTTCTGCTATTTAGATATCAATATAATATGACATACCAAAATTTCTTTATTCATAAAATTATCTGGATGCCTACTCAAAGTTCACCCAGGTTAAAGATCTGTGGTTTTTTAAAAATAGAAGAGAAGCAATAATTTAAGAACTTTGTTAAAACTAAAATTATGAGCTAAGAAATGTGTATTTCTTTCAGGCATCTATGATGAATATTTCTTTCTGTGTGATTGTATATGAACATGAAAAATGATCACATAACCTTGATGATTTTCATTTAATAGTCTTTTAAGAAGTGAGTTCAAGCAGTGGAAAAATACATCATCTAAAATTACCAGAAAGTTCCAATCACCAAAATGAGGCAGACCCTTATTCTGGGAAAAAGGAATAAAAATAGACAACTGGGCAATGGGTTGTGGGTATTGTTACAGGATACCCTGATAACCTAGTAACAAGAGGACTGTTAGTACTAAAAATTCTACTTAGCTGCATACCGCATGAAGTTTCTTTAGCTGACAGAAGTAATCCTGAAGTTTGAAACAGGAACAAGGATTAATTTGGTACATAGTCATCAAAGTGATAAATGTGCATGGCTGTGTATAATAATAAATCTAAGATAATCCAAGAGAGTTGAACAATTTCTGATCTTTCACCAATATGCCTCCTTTCCAAGCCATGTAAGAATGAAACATTAAACCTGAGATAGTCAAGTCTCCCTTGGACTGCTATCTCAATGGAAGTGTCTCTAGAATAATACCAAATATTTCAAACCCTAGGCAGTATCTTCCAAGTTGTCTTCAAGTGATAATTGGTAAATATATGGTTTAAATATATTTGAAATTCCATGTAACTCTTTTCACCCATCAGACTTTAAGAGGAAATGACAGTAATGATAGTGATCATGGTTTTAATGGGGTATGCTGCTAAGTAGAATTTTTAGTACTAACGGTCCTCTTGTTACTAGGTTATCAGGGTATCCTGTAACAATACCCACAATCCATTGCCCAGTTGTCTATTTGTATTCTTTTTTCCCTTTAAGATACTTTTTAAACTTAAAGGTTTCAGGCCTTAACGTACACATGTACATATTATTATAGATAATGCCTTTTGTATATTTTTCCTTTGATAACTAGATATCTTAAATCATGAATGCTTTTCTTAATTGTGACAAATGGTGCCCAAATATAGTATCAGATAAAGCTAACATTTATTCTCGTGATCCTTAAGTTCTTTCAATTTACATGTTTAATTTATCCCAAGATAACTGAACATATGTATAATTATCATTCCTGCTAGGTAGAAATATTTGAGTGGTTAACTCATAAAGCACATTGTAAATGAAAACGTTTGGGTAGAAAGAACATTCTGCAATATCACTCTAATTAGAACTGCTGATTTTTCCCAAGAATTGAAGATCCCTAAATCTGACTTTATCTTTCAAATTTGGTTCTTAGGAACATCTCATTATAATGAGTCAAAGACCCGTTTGATCATTAATGAGGTCATTTTAACACTTCCATATAACTGCTTATGACACAACTAATTTGTAATAGGATATTGAAGTGCAAATTGCATATTACTATTTAAATTGAGTATAATATGGACACTATCACACTCCATATACCCAACTAAATCCAATTTGTCTCTAAAAGAAAAGTTTAATTTTGCAGGTCTCATCCATTCAAGCAGGTGTTAATAAGCTACACATTTATTTTCACTTTTAAGTGCTTTCTTTTTAATTATTGTACAATGCTACTGCAGACTGTATGGAAATGAAAAATTCCAGTGAGAAACAGTTCCTCAAGGATATCATTATACCTTCAGTCATATTCAAGATATTTATGTTTTTACAGTAAGGACAGAAAGCCATAAACATTTGCTAAATTTTGCTGCCCTCCTTCCAAATGGCTTTAAATTATCTTTCCCTTGTTATCTGGCTAGTTTTCTCATATTTCCAGGTGAAACACATCATAATTATTAATGCAAAAATAGCATATCTATAAAGTTTAAAATACAAATAGTTTAGTCGGGAAAGAGTGTGATGACTGAATTATCAAAATGATTTTATAGGTTCCCAGATTTACTATAGAAGAAATAAAACATGCTTATGAAAACTTCCGAGCACTAAGTCCATTTAAGGTCTATTTAACATGCCCTTAAGTTCTTTCATTGTTATTGCCAGTAAAAAGAGAGCACCTGATAATAAAACCATTCTTCTTTTGTATTCTTCTACCCCTCCTTATGCGTGCACAGAACACTGTCTCCATTCCTCTTGGCACACTGTGTCTGTCTCCTTAGAGATGATGTGGGTGTAGAGGGGAGAAAATGTTAATTTTACTTCCTGTAATGCAAGGGCTCAATAATTGAAGTTCTTCATCTAACTTTTCATTTGTCTTCATATCAATGTCTTGGAATTGCCAGCTTGTGTCTATTTAGATTTTGCATTATAAAAAAGAGTGCTAGCATTTGTTGGAACTGACTGTATTCCAAAGTCTCTATTGATATCATGTTTTTAATTATTATATTTATTTTTCCAATTAAGGTTCTCATTCTTATTTTTTAAATATGGAAAAAGAGGCCTTGGAATATTCACAATTTCCTGTAGATTTCATACCCTGCAGGAGGAAACCACAGTAGGGACTCATATTTGTCTGATTCCAAATGTACATACTTTCATGTCTCCATGCTGAATACAGAAAAACTGGACTCTGCCACAACCAGAGAAACATGTCCCCCCCCCAAAAAAAAATGAATTACCCAAAAATGTATAGCAACATCTCAACTCAAGGCTAGACATCTAAGTGATATGGGTATCAAGGACATATATCTAGTGGCATATTAACATAGTTGCTATGAATATCTGACCAAAGATCTCCCTCGTGATTTCCAAATCAGATGCTCAGTTGCATTTGATGAACGTGCCATGAATCATTAATACCAGTTTGTGAAAAGAGAATTACACAAGGAAGATTAAAATTTTTAGCCCCAGATATCTTGTCTAAATAGTAAGAAAATAATATTAAACTGAAGACTCCATTCTCCAGGAATTCTTAACAGTTCAGTTTGTTTAATGTCATAAAATGTGACACCTAAAATTTTATGAAAGTTTTTTTAACTTTGTACTTAATGAAGTTGGCCATTCTTCTTGGGAATAAAAAGTTCAGATTTTCTGTCAAAGCATTTTGCTATTCTCCAATTTCTATTTCTAGAGAGATTTGGTATTGTGACACTTTAGATAAAATAGCAATTTTTTAGTTTAAGAATTCAAAGTCAAAATGGAGTTACTATAATTTAAAATTAAAAAATAGACTTTACCAGGCTCTAATAAAAATTTAACCAATTAATGGAAAATTTTTTTAACCCTGGCACAAAGTAGCTCTTTCCCACATAGTCCTGTCTTATTCTAGTTGATCTCAGGTATAATCGTAGGTTGAATTTGTCATCTTGATCTCTCAGTTCCTTGAACTGTTCTCTTCCAAAGATGATGATTTTTACCTGAACTATTCCTGCTCACAGCACTTCTGACAACTTATGTGTGGGCTTTCCTTGGACCAAGTGATTCTCCAACTCTTTGGGAGCTAATTGGTGTCCTACAATTTAATTTTGGTTCTGAAACTATCTACTTGGAATTAGCAGAAGACTCCATAAATTAAGGGTTCAGTCCCACAGGACTTCCACTTCAATGCCAAACCCAGGCTTCCTGTTTTGCCTACCCATTGGCTTTAAATCAGGAGTTCCCATGGACCCTTTCTCCAGTTGTATTTGTCAAATTAGTCATAGAACTCAAGAGGACACATTATTTGTGCTAAATATTGCATGAACAAAGTATGATGGAAAAGGGCACAGAGCTTCCACGTTCTCTACAAGTCCACCACCCTTCAAATACCTCAAAATGTTCACCAGCCTAGAAATTCTTCAAATCCCACCATTCAGTGATTTCAATGCAGGTTTTATTACATAGACATGATGAATAAAATCATTGGCCATTGTTGACTAATTTATCTACAGCCACTCTTTCCTCTTCTGAGGTTGGGACAGGGAGAGGAGGCTGATAATTCCAACTTTTTAGTGGTGTCTTGGTCTTTCTGGAGACTATCACCCAACCCAAAGCTATCTAGGGGTCACTATCCACCAGTCTTGTCATTAACATAAACTCAGGTGGTCTAAAAGGATATTTTATGAAGAGCAAAATATGTTTACCTTATCCCTATCACTCAGAAAATTGCAGGGCTTTTAGGAGCTCTGTACCATGAATAAAGAAAGATCAAATACACAATTTCTTCTCTCTCTCTCTCTTTTTTTTTTGGTATTGGGTATTTAATCTAGTGGCACTCAACCACTGAGCCACATACCCAATCCTTTTTATTTTAATTTTGAGACAGTTCTTGCTAAGTTGCTTAGGTCTTGCTAAATTGCTAAGGCTGGCTTTGAATGTTCTGCCTCAGCATCCTGAGCCACACAGATTACAGGCATGCATCCCCATGCCTAGCCATAATTTCTTTATATGTTACCATATCACACCACCTTATCTTGGTCAATCACTTCTATAGGACACATTCCCGGGCTAGTTATTCTAAATACTGTGTGCATCAAAATTATCTAAAGTTCATATAAGAGGTTACTGGGTCTTCCTTTGTTGATTGTGATTGGGTGGATCAAGGTAGAATTTGAGATTGTACAGTTCTAAGAAGTTTCCAGATAATGCTGATGCTTTAAGGTGCAAAGACCACATCTTCAGAATGTCTGGCCAAGAGACATGGTCATTGCTCACAACAGCAGCTCCTCTACACTCATTTTCCTCCATCCCATTCTCTGAACTCCTTTAGTCATGCCTGTCATTCCTTGAATACTGACTTCCAATTTTTCTGGGACCTGCAAACTATTATCTCACTGACACTGACTCTTACCCCTTGATACACTGACTTGCCTGTTTGTCAACCTGAATTCTATGGCAGCTGTTCCCACGTGCACTCAATTTTCATTTTTGTCTCATTTTATGAAATCTGATTGGAGAAGAAAAAAAATCTTACTAGATTCAAATTTCTACCTAATCCTAACCTACACTTGAGAAATTGGATTCCAGGAACAAATTGCAAGACCACATTTTGGAATTTCTTACAGACTGTCAGTGCCGCCTACCAATCAAACTGTGTATGCCCCAATTATTCTCTAATATAACTACATTGCAGGTTTGCATCTTCTCCCATTTCATAAACCTCTAAAACTTCCTCAGAAATCCTCACTTGTTTCCTGCTTCCCTGTCAACATGGAATCCACCAGCAGAGAACTTTTTATGTTTACATAAAACCATTTATACCTATCCCTATTTATAACAGATATACCTATAGTCTATACTCAGTCTGTCTTCTCACCTATACTTCCATGTGTACTGTTTGCTCCATATCTGTGCATTATATGAAGGTTCTTATTTTATAGCTGAAGAAACAGAATGGGGTTAACGTTTCTCCTTATAAATAGTTCAGATTCATACTCATGAAGTCTGTTTCTAGAGCCAGAGATCAAAATTGATATACATGGAATGGAAAGCCTAGGAGAACAGGGATGGAAAGATCCTGGATAGAGCTGCTGATTAAAGAAATGGACAATTTCACTACTATAAACCCTTAGAAGTAGTCCTTCAACAGTCTCATCTGCATTCATTTCAGTCCATTCACTCCAGTGAACTGACTAGAGTTTGGGATTTAAAGGTCAATGAGCAAATATCTCTATTCAATTGACAGAGATAAAAGACAATATGCACATCATCTTAAGTTTAATTTAAAACCTATTTCGCTGATCAAATGCTACTTTGGTGATAGTCTGCTAACATATTATTTCCAATATGTATAATGGAAGAGCAGAGAGAACCCACAGATTCCTAGATTCCCAAAGTTAGTGAAAATATTAAAAACCAATTCAGGAAAGACTTGGGTTCAGAAAGAGAAGTTTATGGACCTAGAAAATAAATTTCTAAGATTTTAACTTTCTAATAAAAATTCTATGTAAGAATAAACGATTGTCTGAAAATAACTTTGTCATTCATATCCATCAATGTGTTCAGCAATAATTTATATGATATATAAGTTCTCTTAATGTTAATAAAGCTTTATTCATAAACATATCTAGAAATATTCTGGAAGTGCTAAAGTTGTCTGTGTAAATATCAAGCCAAAAACTCTGCACAAATAAATGAATCCATATGAAGTTGCATGCTCAGTGACAATGCCATTGTAGGCACTGGGGTTTTGGTTTTCATTTTATAATGACAAATCTAGCTAAAATTCATATTCTGAACTGTCAGAATAAATATGTCAAAGAGATCATTATAAATGTAATCCAGTCTTTAAAAAGGAATCCCCTTCAGTTGTTTCTTAAAATATCATCCAGGCTCTAACTGTGCTAATGCCCTGAGAAAGTATATAGATTTATATGCAGCTCTTATAAAGTGGGATCTCATAATGTCTAGTCTGTTCTTGTGGCTCTTTACTGTAAGTGCTATAAAATATAGTATAAAAATGTATTAACAAATGGAAAATTTAAACTTTATGCACTGAATGTTACTTTGTATTAACAGCTCATGAAATATGGGTGCATATGTGCAAATGACATTTGTTTTACAGTATCATAATAAAATTTTTATCTTCAGCTACAGAATTCCCCAACATTTCATGATGTGAATAGCCTTTTACTGATCAGCACTGCCTTCCCACCTCCACTAATTCACTACTCCTTCCTCAGCGGATGCCTTTCCAGTGTTCTGCCTTGAGATCAGTTTTATTTTTCCTTGTAGTTTTTTCTTGACTGCCATCCAAATTTTTTTGGCTTTATCTTAGATTTTCACTTTGTTGATCGCTTCCTTTTTTCTTGTAGCTTTTCATAATTTACTGCAGTTATATCTGCCTAGGTTTTTAGTTCCCTACAGATTTGTTTTTAAGACTTCAAACTTTTTCATTTTATTTTTAGCTTATGAGACTTGCAGAAGTCTGCACCCTTTTGATTTTCACTTGCTTCATAATCAGATTCCTATATTTTGTTTTTATTTTAAAATACCAGAAAGTAATATGTCTCAGCAGCTTGGTGAGCAAAATAGTTTATTTATAATTCAAAAATCTTACTTTTTGTGAGCTGTCTTCTTATAAGTTAAGATTTTTATGAACTGATTCTTGAAAAAAATCTTAAATTTCTTGTATTCATATTCTTAATCATTCTGTGCAACCATTGATGTGAATTTTTATTCCTCTAATGAATGGAAATATAGAAATTGTTCTAAGTAGCACTAAAATATCGATGCATTCAAACACATTTTATTAAATCATGCTTGAGTTTAGCTTGACATGGAAACGCTTAAAACGTATAATTTTTCTTTATTCATCAGACATCTTTTTCTGTCCTGGAAATAGAGATTAACCAACCATGTGTTCGCAAACTGACTAGGAGAGGGAGAGGAAAAGTCATGATTTGTATAACTTATCAATTTCTATGGTAGAAGCACTCCCACTGGGGCCACTTTCTAGTTACTAGAACCTTGGCAACCAGTGCACAAAACTTTTGAAAATGTAATAATCATCTCTCTAGTACAGGACAAAACAAGCCGTCTCCAGCACAAGTCTGAAAATTGTTGTTACTTTTTACCAGGTCCATTTTTTTTTTTTCAACGTGTGTTGAAATCTATGACCTTTAAAAGACAAAGTATTTACATACAGATTTTGAAAACTTTGCAGTTGTACTCGTGGGTCCTCTTCCTGTGTACAATCAGAGTTGAAAGGGTTCAGACTTTGATTCAGATGACAATTGTGTTTAATTTCACTATCTTGACTTTTCTGACTTGGGAGCCAGAATTTTAACCACAGCATTAACAACTTCTTAGAGACACTTAGGGTGTGTTCTGGGAAATGTACCTTGAACTCCAGTGATTTCTTTTCCCGAACACCCATGTAACAACTTCTGTTGTTGTTGTTGTTGTTTAAAGATTATATGTGATTTTTGTACTTTCCATTAGTCGCTATTTTCTTTTGGAGCCATGAAGAAGGGAAATAAACATGAGATTTCAGAATTCACATACCCTATTCACAGGGAAAATGGAGAGAGGTTGTAACCCACTTTGGAAACAGAAAATGATTTCAGGGAAAAATGAATGGGTCCTTGGAAAAATAGGTGGTCATTTGTGACAGTCTCTTGACTTCTAAATACTCCAATGATATGAGTTAATCTTCCCTATTCCATGAAACTCCTGGGTAAGGAATAGGTGACCAGTGAGGATCTGCCTTCACCAGGTAAGAGGACTTCCAAGAAACCTTTTCTTTGCTATTTTTCAAATGCCCTTAATTAAAAGTGTCAGTATGCTAAAGTGGAGTTCTTTCCCTGAACTCCTTTAGAACCCTTTGTTAGAACTCTACCTTTATACAATCTGTTGTATCAGATAAAGTGAAGAGAGAACAAATTTCACTTGCTGCTTGCATGTATTTTGAAGGAGAAAAGTTTTCACATTTGTAAAATTTTTCAAAATACAGAAATTTAAGTGAATATCTCTGCTCTATTTCTATAAAAACAAATTTTAGAAGTAGTCTTTGTAAGAATAGCAGAAAGAGAAAATGATTCCTCTTCGCAGCTTCAATGATTCTTTGCCAATAGTGTATCTAATTAAAAGGCAAAACTCTCTATTTCAGTTTTATATGCATCAATTGCCTGATTAGAAAGTAAATTTTCTAGCCCATATAATCTGGCGTCAGGAAACTTGTAAAAACAATTACTTTAATTTCACTGCTGATAAGTTTGTGAATTTAAATCTCAGTCTACTGTGATGAATTTATTTACTTTGTGCTGACATGACAGTATCTTGGAGCTTTGTTTTCTAACTCAGTTCTAAATCTGTAGCATATCGCACTCTCCTCATTATGCTTTGGATATTATGGTAGATAAATGGTATCTTCACACAGATACATTCATTCTGGTATTGAAAGTGCCTACTTAACATTCTGCATGAATAGTTTTATTGAAAAAATATGTAGACAAGCCATTAATTATACCCAGTGACTTGGAACAAGTGCTTATAAGAAGCATAGGGTGCCTTCCATTAAATGTATACATTTTATACAAAGTTACTGAAAGTCTTCCTGAGGTTAAACAGTAAATCTTAGAAATTTCACTACTGTGCTTTCCCCAAAGGGAATTTTTTCTATGACATACACATAAAGCATCCACTCAGATCTTACCCCAGTTTAAAAAGCAAGAGACTATTTTAATGCATTTTTCTGTTTTGTTAAAAAAAACAATCTGCTTGCTGAGAATAAGTTGTTCAATTATCTTCTGCAGTTTCATTTTGTTTTGTAATTATTATTCTATTTTGGTTCTCCTTTAGAATTGGGAAATATCTTGAATCAGAGAAGAGAATACACAAGAATGCACCATGCCATACAATCAGGTCTGAGAAGTGTATTGTTATAAATTAAACCTTGAATTTGAAGCACCATTTTATTCAAAGCACGTGCAACATTTTCCGGCTCACGTATTTCACAATAGTACAGGATTTATTGTTCTTTCGTTTGAAAGGAGATACAGTTGATAAGTGATTAGAGTTTGACTTTGGCATTCTAAACTTGTGAACTGAATTAATGAAAACCCTTTACATCTAATGTTCACCATCCTTTTTCTGGTAAGAGTGCAAATAAAGAGTAACTACATGTATAAATACAGGCAAAACAATTAAAATATACAATGACCTGATAAGTCTCTAAACATGCCTCAAAAATTTGGGGGTTAGTACTGGGAATTGAACCCAGGGGTGCTCTACCATTCAGCAATATCCCCAGTCCTTTGTGTGTTTTCTTTTTTTTTTATTTTGAGATAGATTCTCACTAATTTACTGAGGCTGGCCTCAAATTTGTGATCTTCCTGCCTTAGCCTCCCAAAGTACAGGGATTGCAGATGTGTGCCATTGGGGCCAATCTTAAAATTCTTGATATTTGATAAGTGACATGGATTGAAAAAAAACATTTCTGGAGGTAAAATAGCTAAAAAGCGAAAATGTATAAGTAAATATTTCATTACTATGAGATATGACTAGCATGGCTTTTTAGCAGGTGCTGAATATATCTTTATAAAGGTCCTTGGATGATAGAATTTCAAGAGTTCCTTCTATAAATGGCATTCTTGCAACTGGTTTGAGAGAATTATTCTCTTTTATTATTGTATTAAAAAACATGCAAGAGTTAAATACCCTCCAAGGAACCTTGGAGAAGCTTATCCCATGTAAAAAGATGAACCTTATTTCGGATTCAGATTTTAATTAGAAAATTATCTTATTTCTTCCACATTAAAAAATACACTGACAAAAATACAATACAAAAATACACTCTGCTTTCTAGGCAGGTAAATTTTTCTTACCATCATTTTACATACCCAAGACCTAAAATATAATACATACTATCCCAAAAGTGTTTCCCAGGACAAAAACAAAAAGTAGTTGAAGGTACAGGGACAGATACAGGTAGCAGGAAATGGACAGATGCAGGTTAATGGATACAAAGTGGCAGATGTGCAAAATGAATAAGTCTAGAGATCCAATGTACATCATTGGTCCTGTAGTTAATGATAGTGTATTATAACTGGTCTTTTGTTAAGAATAGTTTTTAGGTGCTCTTGCCACAAAAAATAATACAGGTAACAATGAGATGATGGATATGCTATTCTGTTTGACAGAATGATCCATTTTACTACGTATCAAAATATTGTGTTATGCACTTTAAACGTACATGACAAAAATAATGCTTGTTGAGCTAGTATTTGAATATGTTTTGTTCTGCCACTAAAAAAGGGTGTAGAGATGTATAAATCACTCATAATATTCTAGCTATTATGGTACATAGGGTGAGGTAGCCATCAAAAATGAGTAATCTATAATCATTGACCTCAGATTGCTTAAAATTGGTCTTTAAGCCATGAAGCTAAATTTTTAGCAATTCAAAGAATGGTCCCAATAATATAAAACTTGTCCCTTCCAAGATAACAAGGACAGCTTTGAAATATTTGCATAATTTTCTATTTCTGTCTCTATTCATTTACAAGTTCAAATTTGTTTTTTAAGTACATATATGAATCTGAAAATTATTTAAATTTTCTCCTATTTTGCGCTTTGGTGACACTCATTTGCTCAACTTCGTGCCTCTATTGTTCTTCCTCTTCTGCTTCTTCTCTTTATCTACTCTAAAAACCCTGACCTCTCAGAAGCTGGCCCTCTATTCTTCATACTTATTATATACACTTTTTCAGTGATTTTAATTTACAATCATGGCTTTAGGAACATTTTCTACATTTGACTCCTTATGCCTATATTTTCAATATCTCTTTCCAGCTAGAGACCGTGTGTGACACCCCTCTGGATCTCCCCAGGAAGAAGTCCCCTAGTGCTCACAAAACGCACGCTCGCTAAAGATCTCATTATCTCCAACTCTCCCATATTCTCTCCTTCAGCTCATTCCTCTTCCTTTTCCTATGCTGTTTATCAGGATACAATTCATCTGGCCACCAAAGCCAGATACCCCAGTTTCATCCTCAGTTTCTGTCTATTCATCTCACCCCTTTCTCCAACTGCATCCATTAAGTCAACAAACCCTTAAATTTGTCCTCTGGTGTATTTCTCCTTTGTTATCATCCTTTTCCCTGATTTTGCTACAGTTCTCATTGCCTCTCACCTGGACTATATGAAATATTTCTTTGAACTATTTTCTCATACTTTTACTCATCTATAATGCTTTTATTTTTGTTTCTTTTTTGGTACCAGGAACTGAACCCAGGGGCACTTAACCACTGAGTCACATCCCCAGCTTCTTTGTAAAATTTATTTTGAGACAGGGCCTTGCTAAGTTGCTTATGGCCTCACTAAGTTGCTGAGGCTGGCTTTGAATTGGTGATCCTCCTGCCTCAGCCTCTTAAGCAACTGAGATGTGCCACTACCTGGCTTTACAGTTCTTTTGATGCCATTATGTCTCTGAAGTCTTTGGAATAAAACAGACTCTGATTCTGAAATTTAGGCTCTTAGGATTTAAGGTTAACCATCATTCTTTGCTTGATATCCAAAAAATCTGGGGAACTTTTCTTTCAAATATAGGTTCCTGGGTCACCCTGAAATACTGCTATAAGTGCTCTGGAGTAGGATATATGCACAAGTTCCTAAAACACTCAAGTGATTCAAATACACAGCAAGATCTGGGAACTTCTGATTCAACTCTTTCTTTGTGCAGACCCCTTTGACTTTTACACTTGAGTTTTCAATCACAATACATTTTCTTCTCAATTATTCTTTCCACTTTTAGTCCCTGTTTCCTATAATTCTTCTTTTACACCCAAAACAGAGAAAAACTTAAACATACCATCTTCAAACGAAGCTACAGAATGGCCCAACACTGCTTTTTGCCAGTATTGAAGTATGCCCACTTCACTGTATTTTGTTATATACTTTCTGTATCTGCTGGGCTGCGAACTCCTTTAAGAAGGGAATGCATATTATCTTCTTCTGAATTCCTCACTCTACACCATTACCAGTGACAGGGTAGGTACTCACTGTAAGCTTTTAAAATTGGCTTTAAAATATTATTATACAAAGTATAATTCTGAATCTGTATTCGTGGTAGATAATGTTGAAATAATTCAAGTCCAAACCATTTCTTACCACCTCCCCTGTGTCCCCCTGTAGTCTGCCATAGAATATGAATTGGTAAGTTCTTTTAGATTCTCTCAAATTCCTTTGCTCACACTTGGCAGAAAGATCATTTAAAAGGAAGCATTCCAGCGAGTTTCCTCAGGATGTAGGGCTGTGCTTTGGTTGCTTTCCTAGTCTGTTCTCCTTCCTTGTTGAGCTGTGGCCCCACATTGAATCTTCATATACACCATGTACACTCTGCTCCATGGGCCCCTTTACATTCTTCCCATATATTGCATCCTCGTCTCTCCTCCACTCTGTTAGCTGCATTTTATGGTAGCATCTCCCAGGATCCTTTGTTCTTGAGTTCAGCAAATAAGAGGCCAGGGCAGGAGATTGGGGACTGGATCAAAAGAAGCATGGAGTATTTTTGCTTTCACTCTTCCTCCCTGATGCAATTCTGGCAAGTCCTCTTACTTTGTAGCTACAGCTCCTGGCAAGAACTCTTCTGAGCCATTATCTCTCATCAGGTCTTGGTGACCCTATTTTCCCTTTTTCCCACTTTGTATTTAAGAGTGTCCACTGCTTCCAACTCTAGTTTCTGCTCACATTTCAGCAAAATAGTTTGGTCATTAAATTCCTTTAAGTTAAAGCATTTTCTGTGTATTATCTACTTTTTGCCTGATTCACAAACTGAGCCACCTCCTGTCTCAAGGTCCTTGACTCCCTTTGCATGGTATCCTAGAGCTGCTGTGATTAACTACTTGAATAACTCTCATACCATTTACATTTCAATTTAAATGATGCCTACTCAGGATTTCTCTGCCCACCTCATCTCTAGCCCCTTCCCCCATTATCTCCATCCCTGCTTTATTTTTTCTATAAAATGTTTACACTGTTCATCTTTGCTGGTTCTTCTTAGTTATATATGACAGTTGAGTCCATATTGATAAAATTATCCACACATGGGAACATATCTTATTATAATTAGGGCCCCAGTCTTATGGATGTACATGATGGTGGAATTCACTGTCATGTATTCAAAATATGTAACAGGAAAGTTTAATATTTTCTTATTTGTATTGTTTGCTTGTTTATTCATTCATTGACTTCTCCTCTGGAAATGTAAGCTTTTTGAGAATAATATGGTATCAAAATAGGTGCTTGATAAAATTTTAAAATTTATTTTTTAAAAATAAATGTTACTTTTATCATTGAAATTTCAGGAGTTGAGCTCTATGTACAATTCTAATCATGTTAGCTGGGTAGATTATCATGATCTTTGCCCACTTTGATTTGTACTACCATCAGAGAAATTCTTTCAGTCTTTGGGAATTGTTATATGTTAATACTTTGAAGCAAATAATTCATGTTCTTCTAAATTATCTGTTATCTGTAGCTATATTCTCTCAAAACCTATTTCAGTGTATTTCACTGCACTTCACAAGGATTTGAATAACTTTAGCTTCGACAGCATGATATTGGAGGACATTGTTTTAGTAGGTCAGAAAAAAATTCAGGCAGATAGAATGATTTATGTCATATGGTCATTAAGGCTAAATATTTCTTTCTCAAATTCCTTAACCTCTGCTTCATTAGTATTGAGTTTTACTTTTTTCCCTACTACCTGGTCCCATGTTCGTATTTTTAACTGAATACTGAGTCATCTTGTTTTTGTTCTCCGAGGACACTATTAATTGTCTTTACTGGCATCATTTGCAAAGTTCTTCTCTTAACTTATAGACAAATTCAGTGTCACTCATTCCACGGCCCTTTGGACAATATCTAATGAGTAACTGACTTTTTCAACTTCATCTTTAGACTGTTCCTCTTGACAGTTTCCCAGGCCCTGTCTGTATTTACATTAACCCAATTTATCCCTTTGTCCCATACGTGGACTATCTATGAAAATTTAAATTGAGCAGCACATAATACCACTTAGATAACTTCAGAAAATTCTGTTTTAGAGGTTAATTTTTTGAGAAAAGAGGTTGGTGAATGATTAGACATTTGAATATATATGTAATGTATATAAAGGATATATAAGCTCTCCATTATGATTTCTAACCTATATTAATGCACCTGTGTCAATTTCATAAATTTGCAGACTTGAGACTTATTGGTAAATTAGAGCATAGGAACCCTAACCCTGGGTACTGAATAAGAAAGTTGCCTCCATCGTACCAGTCCATTGCCTTGATTTTTGTTTGTTTACTTGAGTATTGTGTGCTTGTTTTATTGTTTCTAACTTTTTTCTAAGTTTCAACTTTCAATCTTTCCTGTGCTTCCTTGCAAATGGTGTCTCTTCTAGTCCTCTTTTTTCCTCCCATTTTCATTATTCACATTTAAGGCCCAATTGTGTATTTCCTACAGTGCTTCAACAATGGTAAGGTTGAATAACACTTTCCTGAGACTTTCATGGGTCCCACTCTGTATCCTAAGCATTTGTGTGTAATTTCTAACTGAAAAATGCTAAAATCTTTTCTGACTATGCTAATTTAATGTGATTTATCACCTTTATTTTGTCTTTAGAAGATAATAAAATTTGTCAACTATAAAATTAAGCTATAAAAAAATCAGACCTGCTATTTGAAATCAAGATAATCAATTTTAGAACAACCTCTGAGACTTCATACATATCTTGGTATATATATCCTTCTTTCCCACATGTGTACTTTAGTTCTCTGCAAAGAAAGTTCAGTGAAAAATTAAAAAATATTCAGTCAAGGAATGTTAGATTTCCTACTTTGTCTTGTTTTAAATTAGTCTTGAAAATACACAATTAGTGAGATAATTCTTTATCACTTCAAAAAATAACATTCTAGCCAGGCGTGGTGGTGCATGCTTGTAATCCCACAGTTTGGGAGGCTGAAGCAGAAGGATTGCAAGTTCAAAGTCATCCTCAGGAATTTAGAGAGGCCCTATGCAACTAAGTGAGACCCTGTCTCTAAATAAAATATTTTAAAAGTCTGGGAATGTGGCTAAGTGGTTAAGTACCCCTGGGTTAAATCCCTGGTGCTAAATAAATAATAGAATAAAATATAATAAAACAAAGTCCTAAAATTTGTTAACTCACCATTATATAAAAGTAAAACATTTCTTGGGCTAGGGATGTAGTTCAGTTGGTAGGGTGCTTGCCTTGCAAGCACAAGGCCCTGGGTTCAATTCCCAGCACCACAAAAAAAAAAAAAAAAAAAAAGTAAAGCATTTCTTCTTTAAAGATCATCTTCAATTGGCAATTCCTCTTTCTCCTTCAAATAGATTTCAGATGAAAAAATATGAGAAATGATTTAAAAACATATGGTTTGACAAATAAACATTGTATATATTTGCAGTATACAACATGTTTTTAAGTATCTATACATTGTGGAATGGCTAAACTGAGCTAATTAACATATGTATTAAGTCCATACCTGTCATTTATTCGTGATGAACACAGTGTCCTTGTAGCCACATTCAAGTGTGTAATACATTGTAACTATAGTCACAATGTTGAGTTATTAATTCATTCTTCTTGCCTCAGTAAAATTTGCTTCCTATGATCTGAGTAGTAATTTTCATCTAGCCATCTACATCTACTTCTCTAGCTTCACATCATTATGTGGTTGTACTAGTCAGCATTCTCTAGAGAAACAAAATCAACAGGAAGTATGATTATAAAAAGGGGATTTATTAGATTGACTTACATGACCAGAAGCTGGATAGCACACAATGGCTGTCTGCAGATAGAGAGCTGGAAGAACCAGTAGCTGTAAAGTCCAACAGGTGGAAGTCCCAGAACAAGAAGGATCAGCAGTGCTACCTTAGTCCAAGACCAAGGCTTCTGGAAATGATCTGGAGAATCAGTGGCAGAGTCCCCTTTGGAAGAGTGAAGAAGCAAGAGTCTGATATCCTCAGAGAATTGAAGCAGCCATCAAGAACCGGTTCAAGAAGAGCCGAGCTTGCATCTGCATCTGCTTCCTTGTTCTTCCAACTTTATTCCATCCTATTGGGCGGTGCCATCCATGCTTAGGGAGGGTCTATACTTTAGTTCACTATCCCACATTCCAAGCATTCCTGGACATACTCTCATGGACACACCCAGAAGCCTCTTAATCATTGGCATCTCTTGATCCAATCAATTTGACAATTCAAATTAACCATTACAGTGGTTGTCCATGGCATTATTTTTACCTGTGATTTTCTTCTATCTAAAAAAAGCTATATCCCCAAACCCTTTATTTTTTATTAGCATGTTAATTGAATATTTTAGTGGAGTACATGCACTGTGTATACAGCATGTGCTGATCAAATCCATGTAACTGGCATTTCCCTCTCCTCTTCTTTTGGAGCTTTTGAGTTCCTCTCTTGTAGATCTTTTACACCACATTCTCTTACACCCATTCCAGCTACTCATTGTGTCTTTTTCTCAGTCTTTAAAAGCCAAACTTGACCAGAGGCTATAGAATGAATTCATTAAGTTTTATATAATTATTCAGACATAAAATCACAGCACCTTTTGAATATGGATTTGGGAATCCCTGGGAGGTCGGTCAGTGGAAAACAGATGTTCTCTGTGGAATGTATAAAATGGTCTGTGTAACCAAAAGGGATGCAACCTGGTAAGGCAGAAACTATAATTATTTCCAATGTTTCTTATGAAATGGCTTTTATAAAGGAAACAACTTCTGAAATCTGTAGATTTCTGGCAGAATGAAGTATCCTAATCTCTCTTTGGAAAGACTTTAAATATGAAAGGATCAATTCCTTAATTTCTTGAATTCAACATGGTATGTCCTAAAGTTTCTCATATTTTTTATTAATTTCACTTATCACACTCTTCATGTCTGAAGTATAATTTTATTGATGCTTTGAACTATGTTAACTTCCTCCTTGAAATGAGACTTAAAAAGAAAAATCAGCATTCTGCTTGTGGTCTGGAAATATGGATAATTTTTAAAATCACTCATGATTTAATATTTTCAGGAGTCTCCGTTTTACCCTATTTGGGGGTTATTAGAATAAATTAGCTTATAGTAAACTAATTCATTCTGATCTGTGCAAAGTACTTCTAAGTTTTCCTTCTATATTCATTAGTTCTTTGTCCATGAATCCATCTAACATATATTGTTGCTGAGGCTGACCCTGCTAACATATATTGTTATTGAACAAATTCTAGGTAGTGTGGATTATTATACCTACTCAAAATTTTGAGGGGATTTTAAAATATTATTATATAGAGTGGGAGCAAGACAAATCAACAAAAACTTATATAACACTGATATGTTTTAAGTTGGGTATCTTAAAAGTGTTTTATAAATCTAAAGATAGAACTTTGTTTCTACTAAATTTTATGTTATGTAAGTAGGCATATTATTTTTGGGATTAAAAAACCAGCATGAGTTTACAGTCCATATCTTTACCCATGTCATTGATGAAAATATTGAATAAGTGAAATCTAATGAGAAGTAGCCTCTGGAGTAGGCTTGTAGGAATGCTGATGATCTTGGGTGCTGTGAGATAGGCTTGTCAATTTCTTTGATAAGACCCCAAAATAGAATCTGGGTTCTCACAATCTGCTTCCAAAGCAGAGAGGTATCAATTCTGTAAATGACTTAAAACTATCCAGATAGTCAAGAGACATTTCTGAGTTCACAAATTAAACAATCAAGGGAATTAACACTTTTCTTTGTGCAGTTATCTATTTTTGAAGTTAGACCATCCCTGGGTGCAAATTTCAATTGAGTTTAGAGATGACCATGATGACATTTACTTCGTCTTTCTCGAAAAGTTGACACAAAGTTATTTCAGTTTTTCATACTAAAATCAGTGTCTGGAAACACAAAGAAATGCATTTTATAGTTGCTGAAAAATTAATCCCTCAATATGGAATCAATCATTGTGATCCTGGTCCTCTCTATGCTTTTTAGTTTTTTCTTTGTCATTCTACATTACAATTCAGACTGCTATCACTCAATCATATATAACCAATCAAATAGAATAAGAATCTATTTGAAGTAATATTCCATCACTAAGCTGCCTTTTGGGAAGTATATAATTGGTTGGCTTCACTAGACAATCAAATGCATGCAAATGTGTTTAGTGCTTAGGACTTTCTTCCAGGTGGTCCCCAGAGTTCACTCTGGCAATTTTTTACCATTGTAGGTGGCAACTTTATTTTCAGACATTTATCGTATCATAATAGTGACAAGAAAAATAAATGTTCACCAAGGAGTCAAAGATAATTGCTAGGCCTCTATCTAAATGATCGTTAGCCACCGGCCTCTACTGTTTTGTGATGAGTATAGAAAATGTTTTGAATAATTCCCTTTTCGTCCAGAACACTTTGAGGAATAAAACATATTTTTCTCTAAATGTTAAAATATATTTTGCATTCTCTCATATCTTAGTGTTTGATGTTGTGTGCAAATGAACTGAAACATTGCATTACAAAAAGAAATCTTTATACAGTTGACAGCTTGTAGGTCCCTGAGGAATCTATTCAATTAGTGTCATACCTTGGCTCCCTGTACTATCAAAATTTACACAGAATTGCAGATGCTTAGAAATTGTATCTAATAAATCAGAAAAAAAATCATAAAATCATTTCCTTAAAAGATTAAAAAATAAAAAACCAGAGTCCTGCATAATGTAAGTAAAAGCAACAGCCAAAGATTCTGACATTAGTTGATCCTCTATGAGGATGTACTATCTGGATCTACTCATTGAATAGTATAAGGCAATAATTTAATCAGATATATCAAAACCTACCATGACTTTGAACCATACTGTTAAACTTTTATTCAATGGGATCTGGGAAAATTCCATTTCTTATGGAAGAGAGGTCATTAGTTAAATATTATAGGTTGAAGTCCTGCAGGGGGATCGTATACGATGGGATAAATTTCCTGTGTGGATGAGGAATGATTAGGATTGACAGTCACCCTAAAGGTCCTATCTATGGAAGGTATAGAAATGAAGATGGGAGAAATTGCATCTGTCATGAAGTTCAAATAATAAGCAAAGCATTATGACTAAGATTAAAATCTTACCAAGCAAGACAGGATAAAGTTAAATACAGGCATAAAACAGGAAGAAGCGGGCAAGGAGCAGGAGGGAGCAGTCAATGAAAATTCTGTTTTTGAGCTGTTCAGTCCTACCTTTCTTGGTTGCTGATAGAGCAATGCGTGGGTGAAAAGCTTTGGCTGAAAGATACAACATACTTTTCAAACTGGAAATTTTGCATATCTATGCTCACAAGTTTGGCCCTGGCTCCTGCTCTTACCAAATGCAGAGAAGTTACTGCTTGGTGTTGTTGCTTCCCAGGTGACTACAGTGGTTTCTGGATGCTGCTTTTATCTGTATCCAGGCTCCTTTGAATCCATTGATCTTTCCTTTCTATGTACTTGTCTTTCCAGTTTGCCAGAATTTAATTATATAGACTTCTTCCTGTTTCCATTTTGGGTGTAAGTTTGACTATTGGCTAACCATTTCACTTTTTTCTAGCTCTGTGTTAGACCCCACTGCTCTTTTTAGAACATTTTAATTTATCTGCAGCCTCCATGGGCTGATGTTTTCATATATGGTCCACAGTTGGCTCTTCATTTATTTATTTATTTATTTTTTATTTTATTTTATTTTTTTATTTAATTTTTTGATTCATTGAACACAAATGGAGTACAGCTATTGTTTTTCTGGTTGTACACAAAGTAGAGTCACACCATCTGTGCATTCATACATGTACACAGGGCAATGATATCCGTCACACATACAGTTATTATTCTTACCCCCACACCTCGACCCCATCCCTCTATGTGCGCTATCCTTCCTCCATTCTTGCCATCCTTCCACCCCGCATTATGCATCATCATTCACTTATCAGAGAGACCATTCGGCCTTTGGATTTTTGGGATTGGCTAATCTCACTTAGTGTAACAGTCTCCAACATCATCCATTTACCTACAAATGCCATAATTTTTTCTTCTTTATGGATGAGTAATATTCCATTGTGTATATATACCACAGTTTCTTTATCCATTCATCTATCGAAGGGCATCTAGGTTGGTTCCACAATCTAGATATTGTGAATTGAGCAGCTATGAACATTGATGTGGCTGCATCACTGTAGTAATCTGATTTTAAGTCCTTTGGGTATAGGCCAAGGAGTGGGATAACTGGATCAAATGGTGGATCCATTCCAAGTTTTCTAAGGGAACTCCACACTGCATTCCAGAGTGGCTGCACCAACTTGCACTCCCACCAGCAATGTATGAGTGTACCCTTTCCCCATATCCTCACCAACACCTGTTGTTGCCTGTATTCTTAATAAAAGACATTCTAATTGGGGTAAGATGAAGTCTTAAGGTGGTTTTGATTTGCATTTCTTTATAAGGAGGGATGTTGAACATTTTTTCATAAATCTTTTGATTGCTTGTAGATCTTCCTCTGTAAAGTGACTGTTCATTTCCTTGACCCATTTATTGATTGGGTTATTAGTATTCTTGGTGTAAAGATTTTTGAGTACTTTGTAGATTCTGGAGATTAGTGCTCTATATGAAGGGTGTGTAGCAAAGATTTTCTCCCACTCTGAAGGCTCTCTCTTCACATTGCTGATTGTTTCCTTTGCTGAGAAAAGCTTTTTAGTTTGACTCTATCCCAATCATTGATTCCTGCTTTTATTTAATGGCGCCACTGTCTGCAGAATAAAAATCCTATCCAACTAGGAAATAATTAAGCAGCTGGCATGTCATGTATTCTCTCCCTTCAATGCAGTTTTATCCTTGGGTAAGAAAATGGCCCAAATTTCCTTATAAACATACTAATGACAGACATCCTAGTAAAGAAACTGACATTTATTGGTATGAATTCTTACTTTGGTAATGCTTTCAGCAATATATGGCTAATTGCCCAGAATTACCAATAATAAGCACATGTAGTCCATGCATTTATGGGCATGATTATCTGAACATGGAAAGATCATATTTCATAACCATAATTATGGTTCTTCCACTGTAAATGATGTGACTCATATATGTTCTGGAGCCCTCATACCTCGTCTGGGTCAGGGAGCATCCTGACATTGTAAGGAAAGGCCTAGAGAATTATATTGGGGGCCTTGGGTCTCTCTGCATTCTTTGTGTGTGTGTGTGTGTGTGTGTGTGTGTGTGTGTGTGTGTAAATGTAATTTAGTTGTAGATGAACACAATACCTTTACTTATTTTTATGTGGTGCTGAGGATAGAACCCAAGTGCTAGGTGAGCACTCTACTACTGAGTCCCAGTCCCTCTGCATTGTTCTTGTGTACTGATTGTTTTCTTGAAATTATTAAAAGTTGACATGTTCTCTGATTCCTATGAGATTGGATATGCAATCTAATCCTTTTGTATTACAGTGCTCACCCAATATCCTTTGGCTATTATTCATCAATGTCCACAATTCTTATGCTGAAAGGTTATTAATATCTAAAGGAGTGAGATATTTTCATTTATAAAATCCTGTCATAAGAAAAGAAATCACTGTTGGTGTATAAAAGAACTTATCAGAGCATGGAAAGGCTTTGGTTCTTTTTTAAAGTTAGTTCATTTTAATGTGTAACTCTTGTAATCTCTCATCAGTATTCATCAAGAATTATTACCTATTATTTTAACATAGCTCCTGAAAAGCTACTTTTTCTAGTTCTACAAATACAGAAGAGTTGTGAGACAATATTACAGAATTACTTTCCATGTAAAAGTAATGATATGATTACATTATATAATTGTATAATGGAACTTATGACAAACAGTAAATATTTTATAATCTAAAGAAAAATAAGCTAGTTGTCTAATACCTACTAAATACTACAACTGTGCTGATGTTTTATAAGTGTCAACTAAACATTATTAACCACACAATTTTATCAAGCAGTAATTAGTACTTGAGAAAATGAGGAAACAGATTGAGAAAAATTTGTTGATATTCCTTAGATTATATTCCACAAATGCAAGAAGCTAAACTTAAAATACAGGATGACTAAGTCTTAGTCTATGATCTTATGGTATAGAATACTACCTGAGGTAACAGTCACAAGTATGCATCATGGAAGTAATTTGGAAAAGTCTTGCTTTGGATTTTATACAATTATTGAAATGCGTAGTAATGGTTTTATAATAACACTGATTTCTGGTCTAACATTCTAAACATTCTAAACATGTTCTGGTCTAACATTCTAAATGGTGACTATTTCACCATTAATATTTTAAACATAAATGTTTGCTACTGACTCAAATTAGTTTCAGCACATTATTTATCATTAAATTTGCTATTTTTTTTTATTTTTTTATTTTTTTTGAACCAGGGATTGAACTCAGGGACACTCGGCTACTGAGCCACATCTCCAGCCCTATTTTGTATTTTATTTAGAGGCAGGGTCTCACTGAGTTGTTTAGGGCCTCGCTAAGTTGCTGAGGCTGGCTTTGAACTTGTGATCCTCCTGACTCAGCCTCCCAAGTCGCTTGGATTACAGGCGTGCGCCACCTTGCCCGGCTAATTTGCTATTTTAATTTATTGATTGTGTGGTTATATGTACCTTGAATTTGTTTTAATTGACAATTTTCCTTTTAATTATGTAAGTTATAAGCATAAGGAGTTTGATAGTTTTATGTTGAGACACAAAAGAATTTTGATCAACACTAGAAGTCCTTGCAAATTTTTTTCTTAAAAAGATTTATATATTGAAAATTTTGAGAAATAGATTGAAATTCCTTGTTCTTTAGAATTATGATGGCAAAGGCTAAGAGGTTTGCAATTTGGCAGGGAAGGAAATGCTCAGGCATTTAGGTTCTTATAGTGGTTATTTCTCAATGCAAATCAAGAATTTTTCCGTGAAGATATTTTTTCCAAAATTTGCATCTATACATGTTGGTATGAATTTCTTAGAGTCCGATTAGCTCTGGGCTTTCAATTGAAAAGCAACTGTTTAGATATTGAAAACTAACCAATCATCTAATATTGTTATTGCCAGACCAACTTTATCACCTTTTTATATTTTATGCAAAATATTTAAAAAATTAGGTTCAGGTGAGAAATGGAGACACAAAATATTCATTATCTCATTATGAGTACAGATGGCATATGGTGAAGAAAACCTCCTGTGTGGGAAAAAACCAGGGAAGTGATAGAACAGAAAAATGTGTTTTAAAATTTTTTGGAGATGGGAATGATGTTTGGGAATTCTTAATTCCATGCCTTTGAGTAGTAAGAGTCTGCATTAACAAATTGGCTACCAGAATTTAACATTTATTCCAAGTGTGGTCTTTCTTCACTTGAATGCTTTTTACTAATAGCATTAATTACCACCAATTCAAAGGTGTGTCTTCATTTTAGTTCTACTTGCATTAACAACTGATTTAGCATTTTTAAATTCCTGCATTTTCACTATGTAATATCATGTTTCAGAAAGGTGCTTAAATTATGACTTTTTACAAATGGAGAAGGAGAGATGATTTAATTTCAACTTGCAATAGGGACAAATTCAAACCTTGGTAAAATTTGAATCTAGGGTATGCCTTCTCAGCCACTGTATTGGATAGCCTCTTGATGATCTGGTAGCTGACTTTTGCCAGTTCATAGCTTTGGTCTTTTAAAAACCTCATTAGAAAGCATATTTATGGACAGGGTAATGTAAGACATGAAATCCATATTGGTTGCTATTAAGAAGAATTGATTGTCTGATTCCTGTGTTGTACCCAACTCTAAGTCAGCAACTAAAGATGGTCTGTGATGCTGGGGACTGAGCACAGTGAGCATGCAAACTAGTGACCTATTATAACTGTTCGAAGGGTTGTACGTGAATATTTTATCATCGATTATAGTATGCTTCAAAGTGATGAGATATCTCTAATATGTTCTAAATTAGCAAACTTATTTTACAATTGAAACTTTTTATAAAATGTTTTTTCCCCAAATGGTGTATTCTTTAGATGAATAATATTAGAGTAATACCCATGGTTTTATGAGTAAAAACAAAGTCCTTTTAAATTGAAGTTGAGCAGAATAATTGAAAGCAGATACACTGAGGCATCCTCAGCCTCAATATTGTCATGAATCATTTGATATGACTAGCTTCTGACTATGATTAGAGGAGTTAGCACTTTAAGTGTTGACTAAACCTACATCCTTATTATGATTAAAAGTGAACTATGTATAAAATATGGTTCATGTATGGAAAGTTGATCATATTTTCCATACATGAATATTTGAGTTTGATTTATATTTTAACTAATTCTTTAAAAAATAATACATCTCTTAAAACGTAAGGAGCACCCCAACCATAAGTTAAGTGTTTTCTTGTGGTTAATATTTCAAAGCATTTTCTGGTTATTTATGACAGATACACAAATGTACACTACATACCTTACCTGTTCATTTTCATACTGGAGTCATCAGAGTAATCTTTTTGCTATTGAATTTCTAATTTGTGGTAGGTAGTCAGATGTATCTCTTTGAATTAATAACAAGGGGTTGACTCACCCACACTCCTTCTGCTGACATTATGTTGGTATAGCAAGATGAAACCAGTCTGTGTATCATGATCAGATTCATGAAAAAATGATGCAAGTGAAAATCCTAATGGCACTTAAAGTGTCCTCACATTTAATATATTTCCAAAAGCAAGCACATTTTATTCCTCCATAAAGTATAGTATCACAGCTATGTTTTCACCACACCAATAACTGGAGAACACTTACTTTTGTGAGTAAATTCAGTAATTCAGTCTCTAGCCAGTTATTGCTATATCAGCTGCCTGGTTGTTAAAATTATTTGGCTGATGCTGAAACATTCTGTTAAATAAGTTAATATGTGTAAAGCATTTCCACCAGTGCCTGGCATATAGTAGGCAACATAAAATGTGATGTGTTATGTTTTCTTTTCTCTCAAAGCTTCATTCTTTTTGCAGATTTTAAGATGATACAATGTACCTTTCTAGATTTAAAAATACAAGCATTAACATACACAACTTAAAATATATCTGTCAAAGAAATAACCATGAAATTATTTCAGATTTCAATGGTACTGCTTCTTAGGAAAATGATATTACAAATTTTACTTCTTCAAGTAGAACCAAATTGCTTGTCTATTGTCACCTTATATAAATTACATGGGACATAATTGTGTACTACAAGTGCAGCTACCTCTGTTCTACTTGTGGAGGCACTGAATTTGTGAACCTACAAAGGAACTGTGAAAATATTTAAAACTTTTTGAATGTCTACATGAAAAGGAGGACCTTAAATATTTTTCATAGCATTTCCCCTTTTCTAGCAATAACCTCCTTTTCCCAACATATTATGTGATTAGACACTTATGTGTGCATGGGTATCCCCTAATGTTGTAACTCTACAGACCATAATGGATACACAAGGATGTGTAGAGAACCATGTGGGAGCGTGGAATACTGATAAATTGAAGGAATCCTGTGTTGTGCTGGCCAAAATGAACTATGGCTCAAGCAACTAGGAAGGATTATAATTTATATTTTGACTGAATCCAAAATTATATTCATAATGGAAAACTCATTTCCATTCAAAATGGAAAATGCTAAACTTAATGTCAGGAGAAACTAAATTTACTTTGTGCATTTAATTTTTTGCCAAAATAGTCTGATTTTTCAGTTAAAAATGTGACCCTCAAAATAGTTTCAAAAATTCAGTCCTAACACATTTTGATTATTTTCTGCTAAAGTTTATTAAGCAATTATGATCTATAAATAGAGAAATCCAACAAAGCATTTGGGTCTTTATCCTTTTTTTAAAAAAATGTTACCTCATTAATAAGATTCTTATTGTAGTCAAGTCTGGGTGCCCTTGGCTATTGCTTATAGGCTACACTTTTTTTTTTCATGCAGAAATAAGCCTTTATAAAAGAAAGCAATTAAGTATGTGTTGCTTAAAATTTGGAGTTGAATATGCACAACTTTAAGTCCATTTTAATTGGCTTTTTCCTGGTATGTCTTTTTTTTTAATTCTTGGTATGTACACATCAATTTCATTTGGAAACAGGAAAAAATGTGAACATTTCAGAGTAATCGTAGTGAAGGAATATGTAGTATTGAAAATTTTTTCATTATCTTTTCTTTGAGATTGATAAATATTTAAATTTTTTTCATACATGTATATAGGATAATGTCTGTTTCATTCTACCATCTTTCCCATCCCCACTGCCTCACCCCTCCTCTCCCTTTTCTCTACACAATCCAGAGTTCCCTCATTCTTCCCCACCCATCTCCCACTATGGATCAGCATCCACAAAATGAGTGAAGACTTGCTTTACATTTTAGGTCACTTTGAGGCTGGCTTCATTAATAAACTTTAATTTGTTTCTTTTGGGTTATATCATGATGGATGAAATTATAAGATTAATAAAGCACAGTATAGGATTTGTTAATCGAAGACTTCTGTAAGTCCAGAAGTAGGTAGACTTTGCTGAGGTTTAGTGTTCTAGCACTGAGCTATACCCCAGTGCCTACATGGATTCTGTAAGTCAATACGTGAGGACAAAGACATGAAGACATGAGCATACCAAATTCAGTCAGCTTTCATCTTAATTCTATAAAGATCCACCACTTGGGAGGGGTTTTGTTGACTTGAGGGAAACATTCCACGACTGGAAACTGATTATAAACTGTCATTTAATATGTTGCCAATAAATTAAGAAACCTCCCCAAGGTCCCTAGGTAACAGGCAACGTAGAAAGCAATCAATAAGATACAAACTAAATTGTAAACTCTGAAAGTTGACATCTTCTCTATAAGAGAATTAAAATGAAGTGAGAAATGAATCCTTGAATAAGAGGAGACAGAGAATAACACTTAACATTAGCACAATTGCTGAAAGTTGGGCCTGAAATTCAGAGGAGTCTGCAGTATGGAACTTTCTAGGTGAGCAACGCTGATCATGTTTGTAAACCACTCTGGGTCACAGTTATGTCAAGTGTAAAACTGACATAAAATTCATTTCACTCTGTTGACATTAGAAATAAATGGAGAATACTTATCTAACTCTCAAGCACACAATTTTTGCTCAAATTGAAGTCATAAGAGTTATCGTAATTATTGTTTTAAGAGTTAGGCATTAAATATATTTTTTCACTGTGACTCTAATAATGTCCAACTCTCTGACAGTGGATAAGGCTACTGTAGCGTGAGATGAATTTTAGACTGGGTATGGTGGTGCAGGTTTGTAATCCTAGCAGCTTGATAGACTGAGGCAGGAGGGTTGTGAGTTCAAAGCCAGCCTCAGCAAAAACAAGGCCCTACGCAACTCAGTGAGACCCTGTCTCTAAATAAAATATGAAATAGTGCTGGGGATGTGGCTCAGTGGTTAAGCACCCCTGGGTTCAATCCCCAGAACCAAAACAAAGATAAATTTTACAAACTTTTCATCTGTGGAATCTGGCTGTTCTTTATCTGTTTCCCTTTAGATGTACAATTTAATCTCTTGCCATACATATCCCCTTAGACCTCCTTGATCCTCTTTGAATCTGTTCATACTCTGAAAGAGATGACTGTTCAGCAATTCTCCAATACAAGGTAACTCTGTTTAACACAGGGACAAAACACCAGTGTCACCTCTCCATTGTTTGCCCCAGATCCATTTATTCTCCTCCTTTGTCTGGAACCTTCTGGTCTTTTCCACCCTTTATCCTGATGCCTAAGGATCGCCACACAGCAATATGCTTTGTGTACAGTAAACATCTGTCAGGCTTCCACCCAAATTACATATTCTGAGAATATTATTTAAAATATTCATTTGTTCTACAATACTTCAGATAGGAAATGAATCCCCCAAATTGTTCTTTTTCAAGATCATGTAATTAAGATATAAAACTAGAAGTTTCAAGTAGTTAGAGTTCAAGTTCCTTTTCTTTCCATTTGACTCCACCTCTGTCAAACCTTAGTTTCCTTTATGTCTTGTATTGCAGATTTGCCTTCTATAAACAGACCCTAAGTGCAATTTTTGGCTTTCATAGGTTTTATTTTAAACTTTTATTTCTATTGCTGTACAGCTGGATCTAATTTCTATTACTTAATTTCAGCTCTAATCCAGGGGCCACTTAATTCCCTTCCACAACCTAAATTTTCCATGAGTGTATACTAATTGATGCTTTTGGAATAATCTAACTTTCAGATCTAATAATATCTTGCTCTAAAATATTAAAGTTTACGTGATGTTTAAAATTTGCTTCCATCTTCAATTTTTGACTTATGTGCAATTAGATAGCTTCCAGTATCATTCTATTCTCTCCCATGTGATGGCAACCATGGGCAGGGGCTCTATCTTATTCTCTTTTGAATCAGTCTACCCAAAACAATATTGCACAGACAATCTTCCAAGCCCTAGAAAAATGGAACTTGCTGATAATATTGCTGGTGCTTAACTCATGACCACATAGCTCATGACATAAACCAAGTAGCTCTGGTCAAATTCCAAGGAGAAATTTTAATGTATTATTAAAAATTTTTGAAGGATTTTAGCCTCTAAAAATATATATATTTTTTATTTTTATTTACTTATTGATTCATTGAACACAAATGGAGTACAGCTATTGTTTCACTGGTTGCACACAAAGTAGAGTCACACCATCTGTCATTCATGCATGTACACAGGGCAATGGTATCTGTCACAATTTGTTATTATTTTTACCCCCCCAACCCTGACCCCACTCCTACCTTCCCTCTATGCTATCTAGCCTTCCTCCCTTCTTGTCACCCTTCACCCCCGCATTATGCATCATCATTCATTTATCAGTGAGACCATTCGGCCTTTGGATTTTTGGGATTGGCTGATCTCACTTAGCATAACAGTCTCCAACATCATCCATGTACCTACAAATGCCATAATTTTATTCTTCTTTATGGCTGAGTAATATTCCATTGTGTACATATATCACAGTTTCTTTATCCATTCATCTACTGAAGGGCATCTAGGTTGATTCCATAATCTAGCTATTGTGAATTGAGCAGCTATGAACATTGATGTGGCTGCATCACTGTAGTAATCTGATTTTAAGTCCTTTGGGTATAGGCCAAGGAGTGGGATAGCGGGGTCAAATGGTGGATCCATTCCAAGTTTTCTAAGGAATCTCCACACTGCTTTCCAGAGTGGCTACACCAACTTGCGCTCCTACCTGCAATGTATGAGTGTACCCTTTTCCCCACATCCTCGCCAACACCTGTTGTTGCCTGTGTTCTTAATAAAAGACATTCTAATTGGGGTAAGATGTCATAAGGTTTAACCCTCCCTTTTCAATGTTCAAACCTAGAATTGTTAACAAAAAAATCTGAACAGTAGCAATTACTGTGTCCTCTGTGTGGGAAACAGAGGGAATATAGTACATCAGATGCCATTTTCAAATCGGTTGAGTCAGAATAAATAAATAATTTAAAGCAACATATTATGGGCTTTACTATCTCTAGGAAGGCATTATGTCCCAGGCACCCTTCTCTGCTCTCCACTGCCTCTCCACATACCTTCAAAATTCTACATTCAAACAGTGAACTGCTGGGCATCTGGGCTTGTTAATGTAGCATGCTAATTAATCCAAATAAGTAGTACCATTGACCCTTGAAGCTAATGATCAAAGGAAAGTCATGATTAGTCATGTCAGATTAGGACATTTTATCAGCCTGTGTTTCTTACCTAACTTTTCAGAAAGCCACTTTCCCTGAAAAAGAGGATGGCAATTTACCATTTTTCAGATAGAATTGAAGCAAATTCATTGGCACAAGAAAAAAAAGATGAAGGGAATGAGCAAGAGTAAAATCAGGACAAAGAAAAATATTACTTGGGTACTACTTTGTATCATGCAGTAGAAGCTTTATATTCCAAGTCTAAAATAGTCTAAGGCATCCAAGACCACTCTTCATCAATTGACCCCTGTTACCACATACACTCCACATTCAAGTCTTCACTATCATTGGTGAGCAAAGCAGAGTCAGCCAGTCATATCAAATGTGCCTTCCAGAAGTCATCTAGATCCCCATAATAAAACAATCAACCTAGTTCAAAGATGATAAAGCTGTTACTAATTATTTTTAAATTTTACTTAAACATAGAATAAGGAATGTAGTCAAACATTTTTAGCAAACATTTTATAAAATGAAAGCTTCATTTTTTTTGAAGAAATATATGTATGTATATAAAATTGACACATTACATGGAATGCATAATTTTATTGTGTTAACTAAGATTGGGAAATGCATTCCATGTTTTAGCATAATATTTGGCATTCTAATGTGGTGGATATTAAAAAACCACAAGTGAAATTTAGAGTGCTTACAATTTTCTAAAATTATTTATGGAAGTACATATAGGTGCTAAAAATGTTCTCATGGACAGTCATGTGAATTAAACAATTTTCACTGCCCCAAATTAGAGGGGGGAAAATAAAAAGTCATAAAAAATTATGTTTTCATTTAAAGAGAAAACAATTACCTGTTGAAAGTAGCTTTAATTCCTTAACTAGCTCAAAATCAGGAATTGTGTTTTCTGGGATGAGTTGTTCAAATTTTTTATGATAGCTGTGAATGGGGTGATGTCCTGGTGTGACTGCAGAATCCTTTCTTGCAGTGATTCCAGGAAGCAAAGCCAATGCTCAGCAGACTTCATCTATGGTGGAGAACGAAGACTGCAGTGGTCTTACAAAATGGTCTTTGAAAATTCTTCAAAGCCTTTTCTATTGATCAGTGTGGGTTATGTTCCCGCCCAATGGAAATCTAAGTGCACTTGTTATGGCCCAGGTAAAGTAGCTCTATATATCCTATGATTCTAAGAGAGTTCTGCACTCAACTCTTGGAATGATTTATCTTGGGTATGCCTATTGGGGGTCTCATCTGTCACTGTGGGAAGCCCCAAGCCACGTGGTAAGGACACATACAGGCGTTCCAGTGAGTAGTTCCAATAGTTCCAGGCATGTGGGTGAAGACAATTCTGATGATTCCAGGTACTTGGGTCTATCCAGCTGAGACCCCAGACTTTGTAGAAAGAGAATAACTTTCTTCTCTGTGCAGATCTATATTCCTGACTCTCAGAACCAGGAGTATAATAATAATTACCATTTATATTATAAAGTTTAGTGTGGCTATTATGCAGCAATAGACACAAGAAGAAAAACTGTTGAGATAATTCCATATCCTAGATCAGTGTGTTTAGAATTTTATGTATAGTTCATTTAATCTTCACCTAAGTGGCAGGTGTTTCTAACCTGCTTACACATGAAAAACTGGAGTTCAGAGAAGTAACTTTCTTGTCTCAAATGTTCTATTTTTAAGTTGGAGGGTTTAATTGAATACCAGGTTTGCCCATGACTGAAAATCATTGTTTTAATTATTGATTTTTTTCCCAGTCATGTTTATAAAAGCTAAAAATGGATCCCATTCCCTAAAGTGGTTATTTTAATATTTCGCAAGCTCAATATCTCACAGATTGACAAACATGATTCAAATTAACGTTCCATCATTACAGTGAAAAAATACTTTAGCACAGCCTCCCAGAGGGAGGAGCAGTTAGTCCTACATATTACTCTTCTTGGTGCATACTTTGAATGTGCTTGTTGAACAAAGAAATTAACTAGTTTATTATCTGAGGAGTACAGTTCCTTGAGCAGTGTGCTAACTGATGTCTTCAAAGAAGAATGTAAAGTGCCGGGGAGGGATATTGAGTGAGTTATATTGTGTGCCTGCACTATTATGTAGACAGATCCCACCATTATGTACAACTATAATGCACCATAAAAAAGAAGAAAATAAAAGTGGCTGGAGATGTAGCTCAGTAGTAAAGTAAACCTAGGTTTAATTCCAAGTAACACACACACACACACACACACACACACACACACGTAGTCTGTCACTATCATATTTGCTTATTTTCAGCTCTGTATATCATAAGGTGATTGTGGTAGATATTTATTCATTTCATTACTTAAAATTGGTAAAACTCAATCCTCTTTGATATTCTTAAACTAGAGAGCATAGAATAGAGATGCAGGGTTAATCAGGATTATTGAGCCATTTTTATGAAATGCCCTTGAAATTACTGCACAGCAAGAATGAATTTAAAAAAGGTAAAATACAGGTAACATTTCTAATGTTTTGGAAGTTGAATTTCTATATAAAATAATGTCTCTTCTTAATGTTGTTATAGGTTGAACATCTCTTATCCAAAATGCTTGCAACCAGAAATGTTTGCAATTTCAGATTTTTTTTTCATATTTCTAGCTCTGTTAGGGATGAGACCTAAGTACAAACACAAAATTCATTTCTTTCCTAAGCAATTTTATAATATAACCTTAAGGCAATTTATACAATAATTTTAGTGTGCCTGTGTTTTAACTGTGACCTGACACATGAGATCAGGTATTTTTAATGTGTGGCATTCTGATGATGATAAAAGGATTTCAGTCTTTTCGAATACAGATTTTCAGAATAGGAATGTTCAGTCTGTATGATCATTAAAATATTGCCATATTTGAAATGGCATTAAAGTGTTTATTGAAGGCTTCTTTGATGCTGCTTTGATATTAAGAATTGGATAAAGATAAAAGTTCCCTTGCCAATAAAATCAGCTCAATACATCTTCTCATTGCTAAATTATTAGATTAATGATGCTTTTAAGTGAAAAGTAGCTTCAGGAAGTCACAGGGGCTACTAAGGTTAAGTACTTAACTGACGGAAACAAGACCATTCAACTCAGCTTCATCATGACCCAATCTCATATTGATTTTATTTCATAATGGCTTAACTAGGCATTATCAGATTTCATAGGGGGATTTTTTTTCTGTAAAGATATGGGCAAAACAATTATTTAAAAAATAGTTGGTCTATAGAGGAAAGGTCTTGAGAGATGAAATTCCATCGCAGGAATGTGCTGCTAACGGAGGCTTTCTGAAGATCTTTTACTAATAGAAGTATTATGTGAAACTCTATCCTATCAAATTAACAAAGATTAATACATTAATCAACTGCAACAATTGTTGTATTTTAAATGTCTACAAAATTGTGTTTTTATGATATGCTTGCATATCCTAACATATTTCTCAAATATTTAATAATAGGCACTGGGTATTGTATGATATGCAAAAGAGAACAGTCTTTGCCATCACACTGATTATGATCTAATTGAGGACCAGACACTAACCAATCATTCAAACTAAGTTGTGAACAAAGCTTAATGTGAAGTACACACTGCTGTGAGAGTCTTATTTAATAGGAATATTATATTCATTAAGTGAGATGAATGGATGTTTATTAAGAAACCTCTGTACTGAATTGAAGTACTGCTAGATTCCACAGGGTTCTGGCCAAACCTATCAATACTTGGGGCATCATAATTTGCAACCATCCAAGGTCAAGAAACCTCTCTGCTAGTTTAAGTCCTTCCTTTCCCTAATCTCCTTTCTGAGAATCAGGATTAAGATGATTTTAAGAAAGATGAACTGTCTTTGAGATCTTATTCTATCTCTACCACTGCATCCTGACATCCAAAGGTGCAAACCCAAGAAATCACTCACATGATGAAAAGACATCTGAGACATCAGCAGTCCTGGCCTGGTAGTTTTGCCATACTGGGTCCTGTTTTCCTAGTTTGCTTAACATGACTGAAAAGTATCAAGGCTAAGTTTGAGTCAGGGTGTCCTTTGTCACTTACAAAATTGTAAATTTTGATTGACTGGGATGAGAAGGTGACACTGATGGACATGATGAAAATTGAGCTCTATATAGCAATATATTATGACATCAGCTCTGAACTGCAGATCTTTGTTATTGTTTGTGTACACAATCTTTGTTGTTCATGGTGAGTGAGCTAGAGAAGGAAGTTAAATAAAATTTACTCATTCTTTAAAATATTTTCATTTGGTTACTGTGGATGGAAAAATGAGTAAGACATTAGGGTTGATGAACAGAGAGGCATATTACAAAAGTACACTTTGTGCTTGTGTTATGAAAGATGTTTATGATGTTTATAAAGGTTCTGCAGAGTGCATGAAGAAGAGAGCTGATTACTCCACGTCAAAAGTCCATAGTAAGTTAATTGAGGAGAGGTTTTCAAATGAGGTAATACTTTTTAAGAATGACTAAGTCCATTTGTAATGGTTAACTCTTTTGTTTTTCACCGTTGACCATGTAACATGACTGCCCCATGCCCTCTCTTTTAATCCCTTGATGGCTTCCTTCTAGTATTCACACAAAAATAGTGCCTCCCAAACCAACATTCTTACTATAGAAAATGAAACTAAATTTAATTTTAGCATAAATATAATAAGGGTGATGAATCAACTAGTAGAAGGACACACAGTATTTCAGAAGCAAATGATAGTGATATTTGTTTAGTGAACTACTTTTATATCCACATGTTGGCTTCTCTTCACTAAAAGTAATATTCAATTACTATTGAAAAGTAATATTCAATTAAAAGTGATATTCAGAGCAACTGTGACTTAGCTAAAAAACATTAACATTCTGAGTTCTCACAATCTATTCTTGGTTAATGTCTAAAGGCTTTACTTTTCATTTTCCCCTCAATTTCAACAAAGATTGTTTTCCTTACTTTATGCCAAAATCTTTTACTAAAATATAGAAGACAGATTGCTAATGATTTTCCATTGTGCTATGTAATTTTTAAAAATGAGATTCAATTTTTTCAGTAATAAGCATGTTGACATTTTCTATCCTAACATATAATTCATAATTTCCAGAATTTGCTTTCTGTCCAAAACAAAACACAAAATATATGGAGATTGCCTCTAGGAAACTATTTTACTCAGAAGAGCCGGACCAACCTCGGCCACCAACAGTTGCATCCTGCAGCTCCACAGACCATGTATGGTTCAGTGTTTCTACCCTGACAAAGTGGCTTCTAGAAGCACAGGAATGTTCCTTCCTCTAGAGTTAGTTTATTCAAGAGGGCAAAGCTTCCTGTGTAAACTTAGTCAAACTTGGCATTGATTTCCTCAGCACACAACTTGCAAGCAGGACTAGAAGACTTTGTGATGTCAGTTGCTAGGGCTAACCCTAACCCTAACCCTTTATTAAACTAAAATTTCCTTTCCACCCAGGTTGAAACCTGGAGAAGTCATCCATGAACTCCTTCTTTTCCAATGCTTATCAAGAATTTTCTAGAAGGCCTAATTCCCTTTTATTTAAATCTGGTCTTGGTCAGTTTTCAGGGCCTAGGTCACCAATTGAATTATAACTGTACCGCTCAGTGGCATAAAAGGTTTTGACTCCTGGTATACTCCTCCTGGAGTAAGTAAATGTGTGGGCACAAACAGAAATGAACTCTTGAATGTACTTTAACTCTGTTCTCTATATGTTCTATACATGTGCTTGCTTATGCAGGGAATTATTGAAGTTTTCTTTGTGTCTACTATAGGAGCATTTTCATAATTGTGTACTTAGAAGATAAAGGTCTTATAAAGTATAGAGTTCGATAGCTACTTGATCATGCTTAGTGATGCTATTATTCAGGGGTCCTTTCTATTTGACGTTTCTACTTGATCTGTCAGGGATATTTTACATCTCTGCATACACCCTACTTCTTGTACTTGAGAATTTTTGTTTTATGTATTTCAAAATTGTCTTTGGAACATAAATATTACTATTTATAATCATTTTATGCTTAAGTGTCACATTTTTGTATCAACTATAATCTTATTTCAGTCTCTGCTTTCTCCTTTGTATATTTCCCAGGTTTTATCTTTGCATATCTCACTTTTTATGATAGGTTCTCTCATTGGGTCTATAGGATAAATTTGGGGTGCGTGCTTGTATGTTTTTATAGTACACTTTCATGGCATGCTTTTATTCATATTTCTTTTTTGCTTTTTTGTTATAATGGACAACTTTATTCAAATCTCTGGCAGAGAATTTTCCCTATTTTTAATGGTTTCTCCCTGTTTTATTAGACTCCATTTATGCCCTGTTCCATATTGTTTGTGCTGTTTTCCAGTAATTTTAAAGCATTAGAAGATTTAAAAAATTTAGTGATAGATTTTACACTTTGGAATCATATAAATAAATATGTATTTCCCAAACTCAACCATAAGAATAAATCAATACTTTATTAAGTAAAGACTGCTTACACATATGCCTCTTCTCTGCCCTTTTATTGAGGGTACATAGACTAAAAACTTGACCACAGATTGTTGACAGTGCAACTACATCCTTTTTGATTCTTTCAAGTGCAATCTTGTTTACAAAGATTTATTCTATTTAGTAATGCAACATTGACATCAGTAGTTTCACCATAGCACATTTGTAGAGTTCCTTTCTTTGACCTAGTCAGGGGACTTTTGGGGGAAAGGATTCATGGGTAATATACTTCCTGATTTTTATTCTTATTAAGAAAGTTTTCCATGATCTCAATATATAAATGGCAACTGCACTGGGAATACATTTAAAAGTTTTCATGTGTTCTTCATTGTCATATTAAAATATTGTAGACATATCTTGACAGTAAGGATTCTAAGAAACCCAAGAAACAACTATGAGGACAGATTCTGATAAATTTATTAATTGCCAAAATGTAGAAAAGAATCTTATAAATACCTATGGAGAAGGATAAGGTCACTGGCAAAGGTTCTGGTAGCTAACATTTGCTTTTGTGTCTCGTCAAGTCAATTTGAATTTAATTACTCTTTTTGGAGTTTGTAAGCTTATTTTCATGCTTTGTTTTTGAGTAAACTCGCTTCCTTGATTTGGTGACTATTAGTTCATTTTGGTGCTATTTGGGGAAAGATGCTCAGTAAGAGAATCCACTTTCCTGTAGAATTAGAAGACTTTGATATTTGATGGCTGCCTATAAATGCAATAAAATAATTAAAAAGAGAGACAACTATTTAAGCTTATCACACATAAAAAAAGATCTGTCTGTATTAATACTTCCTTAAAAATTAGAACTACAATGAACCAAAATGCATCTATTCTAAGCAGCTTGATTTTTTTTTTTTTTAAAGATGGGCAAACAGATCTGGAGATTGATCTGTGTAACACATTTATTAAGTCTTCAGCAATGTAACAAGGTTTACTATTTTCACCCAGAATTTTATCCATCACTCTTGTGTTCTCAAATGTTGTATTTATGAATTAATATGGCTGATAGGAGCAAACGTCCATTCCATTTTAATTATGGCTCAAAGATGAGTAAAATCTTACGTAGTTACACTGGACTTGGTGCTACATTGTTTTCTACACCCTTTGTAAGTTTAGAGCTTATGTTCCCAGCTGTGGCAGAGTCCTTAGTTCTCAGCCTTCTTTGAGAATTTCCTTTCTTACAGGATAAGATGGTGGCCATGTCTGGTGGCCAGTTTTTGCAAGTTTGAAACGCAAAAAAAAAACAGATTAAATTTATGCAGGAAGATGATAAAGGAAGGGATGATATTTAGTATTCCTAAAGCTGCAGCTGAGAAACAACTATACCTAGGGGCATTTATGAGAAGACTTCAGGAGAACAGGGAGATTTCTGAAACTGAAAGGTTTAGGGAGGCTGTTTATGTGAAGGGACTTACAGGAGAAATGGAAAGTTCTATCACACAAGGCAAATTGGAGGAAAAGGGTATAAAGGCAACTTTGTGAGTAGCTTTTCAGAGTTCAGTAGTTCCTACTTCACCTTTCTCACTTCAGAGATGAGCACACAGACTCAGAAACCATAAACAACTTTTCAAAGTTATTTATCTACTCAAATATTTAGGTAATGAACTTTAAGTATTGCCTCATTTATTTAAATAGTTCTAATTATTTTAGATGTTTTAACTGACTTTGACCTTATAATTAATTACACATTTTAATTTAAAAGTTCTATTTCTGTATCATAGTTTCATGTAAAATTCAATATAAACATTATATTGAAATCATGCAGCTACTGAATTTACTCTCAAGACAATTCTAAATGAAAGTTTTTTAAAAAATGAATATATAAATTCTTCATTAAAAATAAGACAATTCCAAGTAACTGAAATTTTGAGCTTACACTATTTAAAATTAAGTACATTAGAATTTTATATACAACCAGAGCTCTAGTAATTCTATATCATGGAAATATTTTCCAAAGGCAATAAAATTTGAAAAGTTAGAGAATTTAGTAAGAAAAAAATCTTTGCCTACAAGGAAAATAAAGATCTTCTTGTGAAGGATTTCATTAGCTACTTTGACAGGTGTAGGTGAAAAGTAAATTAAATACTCATGAACATGATTAGCAAGTGTGTGCTCAGAAATATCTTACCACTGAAAACAGAATTGCATTATCACCTTTGCAGTGCTTATCCTTTTCCTTCATATTTATGTAACTTTGTCATCTATAGAAAGATGATGGGAATTTTAAAAATAGCTGATAGTTAAGGAACACCACCACAATAGCACTTTGCTGAATACATAATAAAACATTTCCATTCTCTCTAAAAGCTTTTTAAAAATATGTGCCATTACTGTACAGCTAGGAGAAGATACTTCCATGTTCAAGCTCCGTTTCTTGAGGTTGATGACATTTGGCTGCTTTCTGGTCTGAATATTCTTGACTTCATTATCTTCATGTATATTTACATTTTGTGTTTTGAATTTCTTTTTAGTTCTAAATATTTTGTATTCAAAATTACAAAGAAGTACTATATGCAAGGAATAACTTGTTCTTCATGTGGAAGTTTAACTATGAATTTATCTGGTATTGGTTGTTTAGTTTGTGAGGTCCCAAATCATTGATATTTTAAATAAAATTATCTAAATGTATCCCCAAATATTTTTTCAATTCTGATAAATGATTCCTGTAAGGCTTCTTAGGGGCATAATAATTTGAGCTTTGATGGGGATTTATATATAAAATTAGGCCCCTGAGTTGGAGATTGTTTCCCCATGAGTAACTATTAACATACTAAAAGGATTTAAAAGAGAAAATAACTGTATATAAAGCAAGCAAACAAACACAACTTTTGCAGCCTGGCTAGTTAGGTGGCTTCAGGAAAGTTACAGGAAAGCTTCAGGAAAGTTACAGGAAAGCTTCAGGAAAGTTACCTCATTTACTTCATCTCTAATAAAGAAGCTCTGATGAACCCCATTTTGCAGGCCTTCTACTTTGCAGATTATAAAATGTAGGCGGTATATGGCAGTGTTTATACATACATGGCATTCTGCTCTGAAAAATATTCTGCATTTTTCTCAATCTCCTTTGAGCGATTTTAGTAGTTTCTTAAAAATTCAAATGATGAGTAAGGAAGGGGATATTTGATAGGAGTAAAAGATAAAGGAGAAAAAATGCAATGGATGCTCTGGGAAAAATAACACCGCAAGGCTAGGGAATACTTACTCTCAACAAAAAGACCAAGGTCACAACTTCCTTTACAGAATCCAATCTGACTTTTAAAATGTCAGTTTTCATCTCTGACTTCAAAGTATTCCTGCTTGTTGCTGGATTTAAAATACATACTTTCCATATGCAACCTTCCTATAGGGAAATCTCTACTGGGGAAGTGCAGTCTAAGCCCTAATTAAGAACATCTAGTAGACTTTCCCAGAGTGTAAATCTTTGCACATCTCTAAGCCTAATGAGGTGATTTATTGTTTCATAGCATATACTGAATTGTAGACGCCTCTTTGTGATCATATTGCAGAATGGATTTAAATACTAAATACAGAATGGCACTTCCATGATTCTTATAGATGTCATTCACATGACATATTTATATTCTCTTTTTTTATGTAGCAATTCTTATTCTTAGCTTCTAGGCTGTTTATGGAATTTTTGATCACTTAAACATTCTTATTCCATTTGAAAAATGCAAGATAAAAATTCTGAGTGGAGTCTACCTTCCTCTCAATCCTATATTCTTTACAATGAAATTTTAGCAAACAGATAACATTCTTTTTAGTTTTTGAACTTTTTATATATATCTCAATGTAATTTCTCATGGATGCGATTTGGTATTGCCCTCATTAATGTATAGCATACTGTTTTCTAAAGACTATTGGAGAGACTTAAAAAATAGGTCATGAACAGTTGATGAAATAAAAAGGAAACCACTCTCAGGAAGTGGAAGTAAATGGACTAACTATGAATTAGAGCTTGTGCTTAGTACAGTGAGGCAACCAGTTTACAAATCTTGCCCATGATTCATTAGCTTTGTGACCTTGGGGAAGTTTTGTAAAGATTTCTGAGACTCAGTTCAGTAGATAGTAGTTGAAAATTCATATAATTAAATTGACATAAATCCTTAAGAATTTATCCTACCACAAGCTTATTTTTGTAGGGAGAAGAAAGAGTTACATAAATAATCATAATTCAAGAGACAAAGTGAGAAGTGCAATAGAACATCTAGGCAACATGCTAGAAGGGTTAAACATGGGAAAATTGCTTCTAAGTAGCATCTACATGGGACATTAAGCTATTTTTCCCCAATCAACCCTGCCCCATTGTCACAGTAAGCTTTGAGCCTAACTTGTATTTCACCGTTGGATGCCACATTCTTCTTTTCAAAATTCTCAATTTATCCTAGAATAAAAGCGAACAGATAATGAACATTGTATATTAGAACTATTTTGTATGTTTTATTTAACCAAAATCAGTTCAATATTCACATTGTAAGAAGATATAATTTATTTTCCTTATTTATAGAGGACAAACTGAGAACAGATGTGAAATAATCTCAAGTTTCTAAAATATCAGCCCTTGCTGGGCATATTTTGAATAAATAATCATAATTCAAATAATGTCAGATATCTCGCTTTCAGGCTTGTTTTTTTGCAATCCCTGACTAATTTCCCCTATTGTTTTCATTGGTGTCATTACGGTTACCTCAGTGTCATTTCTCTAAGTAACATCAATTTATAAGATTCTATCTTTTCTTGTGTGTAGCAGATCCTCAAATGTTTTTGGCAGATAAAGTAAATGGATAAATATATAAGTGTATGCCAACTTTCAGTAAATGATACAGTGGCCCAAAGATTTATCTATTCTTCAGCCAAATATATTTGCTCTTAATAGCAATCCCCTACCACATCAAAGACATGGTTATAGGGGTGAAAGGTTTAGCCTGTGGGTGAAGAAGCTATAAAGCTATGTCATGTCCTGGGGACACTTCACTGTCAAGGCACAAAAACTTGCTGCTTATCCTACATCTTGGATCAGCACAACAATTTATGTTTTCTGAGGTGTGAATGAATGCTCATGTTATTAAAATAGATGAAAAACTTGAAGATTCAATGAAGATCCTAACCTACGTTATCTGCTGTCTTTATTTTTGTAATCCTTTAAGCCTATATGCAACATATAGATTTGTGAATTGTGAATAGATTTTCAAATCTATTCACAACAGATACTTTTATAATCTTATTTTTTCTGGAATGTTTTTCTCCCACTGCTTACTAGTTTATACTCCCTTTCCAAACTTCACTTAATACCAATGCACAAACAATATTATTTCTAAAAATTAAAGTCCTTTTAGCAGATGATTTTGGCCACAAAAATGATTAGGTGTGAGCTGCCTCCGCTATCCTAGGGCCTAGTTCTCCGTGTTTTGTCCAGTATTTCAGAAGGTGCTGTATATGAGATGCTACGATAACCCCTTGGATTTTTTTCCAAGCGTCTTTGTCCCTTGTTCCCTCTAACTTCCCTTCTTCTGACAACAACAAACACTTGCAAGCTCAAACAAAATCACGTGTGGATGCATGTGTCACTAAAGATGACTATCAGTAAAAAGAGACAAGACATTTTACAATGAATAAAAGGCAAACAGTCTTCAGAGAAATGAGTGTGGTGGCATATGGTAAGCACACGTTACTGTATGGTCATTCAGTACCAAATATTTACACCAGAAAATCCATTAGACCAACCTAAAAATTCAAATCACTTTACATAAAAATAGAATAAAGTGTTTGAAAATGTTATACTTTATGCAAGATTAATATTATGCATGGTGTTGAAAGGTTTGTGGTCATGCCTTCGAGGAAGTTAAAAGGTCAGAAACCACAAAAGTGCATGTGTGCTGTCATTGGCACAGTTACTAATTTTTCTCATTATTTCCATAATGAGATGTACTGTTTCAACAGAGACTCTCTTGAGAGTTGCTTTTAATGTTTTCAGGCAGGCAGTTCTTTTGCTTTCATGTTGTGGCCTTGGCTAAGGAGTTCAAATAGACTTTTCATTTATTCAGCAAGAATGTAAAGTTATTATAAGAAATAGTTAATTTAATACTCTTCATAACTACCCTGTAAACTCCATGTATTCAAGGACTATCAAGTTTGAACACCGTGGTGCATCCCACATTTATACAGGGATTAGAAAAAAATTATTCTGGGACAAAATTTTGTTTCAATGAAAGAAGAAATGAATAAATGAACTTTAACACAATGCTTTGCTCCCAAGTCTGATCCTCAGCTTTAGGTTAATAATGCATGAAATCATAAAATTTATGGGCAAATTCCTCTTCTTTAGAGACTTATTCTTTAATTAAAGAAATGAAATACATATACATAAAAGTTTAAAGAAACATAATTATGTCTTTGCAAATGGGTGAAAAATTTAGCATAGCAATTATGTTCATTTATTCAACATTTTATAAACATTCTATTGTTTTACAGCTTATTGGGAGGAGTTTAAGTGGCCAGAACTACAATACCAATTGAGTATAAGCATTGAAAACAAAGAACAGAAACAGTATTAACATTCAAAGGAGGAAAATACTTCTGTTAAAAAATAAGGGAAAGATTTATAGGTACCTGTACACTGAGTATTGAATGGTGAGTATGATATTATTATGCCAGAATCAATAAAAATGTAAGATAAGAAAATACATTATAATTACACATTATCTTAAGTATTCAAGAGGAATATTATTAATAAAGTAAAATGTAGCTCTTTATACCTTTATCATAGTCATTTATAATTGCTTATGAGCAAAATTTACCCTTAATTAGTTGATTAATATAAATAGTTTAAAAATGTTCACCTCCTGTGAATAAATTACCTGTTTTTCTAACTTTGAATTTCCTTGAAAACATGGAGAAAGAGCCTACCTTGAATAATTTCTAGATTGTAACATAGAAAAGAATAATCTGGATAGATTTGCTCATGATAAATCAGGCTGTATATTTTAAATTCTTCCATCTCTACCAAAAAATACACATAGAACTCAGTGTTTTATACCATGGAGAACATTTTTCCTTTGACTAAGAAACAAACATATTCTGGCATATAAGCAAAGTAAGTCAATTAAAATGCTGCCTTTATTAACTGCCTATTATTTCTATAGGCCTAAGTAAATTTGACTTTTAATGTTGTTTAATATCATGCTGGAATTTGAATGTATAATGAATTTTTCATTTGAGGTTAATTGAAATAAATTACCATTGATTTTTAAGAATTTAATATTAATTAGTCATTGCATATTCTTAAGAAATGAGTATGATTTGGCTAGTAAAACCTTCCTTTGTTACAAATATACTATACCTGTTGTAGGCTTCTTGGAAGAGCTTGTATCTGGCCTCTTAATTCAACTTACATGTGTCTGCAAACTGTTTATGAACACTTTAAATATTATCTTCCCTTTCTAATTCTGTTGACTGTTCTTTTATAAGTGATCATGATGGTTTGCATGTATTTGAAGTATTTATTCTGCTTCACTATTCACAAATCTCACTTGATTCTGTGTATTCATTAGTCTCTTGATGCACATTTGTTAATATTCCTCTACTGATTCAAGTATACAGTGTCATCTAAGGTGCTTCAAGACACAATATACAGGATATGGATTGTAAGAACTACAGATTTCAGTTATTTGGGATCTAAAACTTAGAATCAGCCTTTGGTGAAGTGACTCAGATTCTAATTCTTAAAAATTCTAACACTGCTTTATAAAGTTGTTGCACAAATTTGGAAATAAAAAAAGACTCTTAAAGAGCTGGCATGCAAGTATCAGTTGTCTTCCCTTAGGAATCTACATTGTCATAATTAGGAGATTACGGGTTTAGGTTAGATTCCTATGTACACCCAGAATGTACGGCAAGAGATAAAGGTATTCCACCTATGAACTTTCCAGTCTAAAACCTAGTCAAGTTAGTATCTGTACAGATAATATTGTGAATACAGATATATCAAACCCCTCATTTACTTTGACACCTGAAAATGAACAGAGATATTTAGAAAACAGTCCGAGGTTATTTAAACAGTTGCCCAATCACGTATGTGGTTGAGGGAGTGTTAGATTCTAGAATTGTGTAGCTGATTGCCTCCTTCAGCCCGTTTATCCAGTGACCAAAACAAGCATATCTGCAGCTCTGCTCAAAAACTCCAGTAAGGGGACCTGGTCTTGTGTGCACTCCCTGACAGGGAGGAGCCAGGAGCCCCTTCATTAGCACCACGGACAGCTCCTGGGAGCTTGGAGGAGCGAGGCGCGAGGACAGCTCTCTGCGCCACCGCCAGGAGGAGGGAGTGCAGTAGCCGTCAGGCGGGGGAGGAAGCGGAGAGAAAAGGAAGCAAGGCTCTGGGCAGGGAGTGGAAGAAATCTGGGAGTAGTCAGAGCAGCAGGTCTGGGGGAGCTGTTCAGCGGCACTGCCCTCATTATTCAGGCAGAGGCTGCTGAGTTTCGGATCTGCTTCCTGGTCGTTCTGGGTGGAGGATGCCGTCTAGACCTGACTCCAGGTGAGTTAAGCAGAGAGCATATTGAGGAGTCTGGAACTAGGGGCGTGGAATTGGGAGGTTACTCAGCTTGCCAAGTGTTGCCAGGTGTGAGATTTCCCAAAGTCACGGACAGACTTGGTCTTGGCAGTGGCTGCATACACTGGGGGTGGGCGGATGGTCTGGAGGCTGTTGAGATCCTCAGTCAGGGGGTCCGGTTTTGAATGAAATTCGGCTGAAGTGACTGGGTTTTAGAAAATGTCCCGACAGGCAGATATTATATGTATGCTCACATAAAAGCTTTAAATGCAGAAATTTGTTTTTCTGACCACCCATTCTGCCCCTCCTTTTCCTTGCCTCATGCCCAATTTTCCAAGCCCAGTCAAAGGACTGGAGAGGTTGGAAGTAGGGGCTCTGGGTACAATGGAACAAGAAATTTTGTCCTCTAAATCCGGGGTGGTTCTCCTTTCACCTTCTTAGTAACTCTTTTGCTCTATACCTTCCATAAGCTCATTACAGGGAACTTCAGACTCTCTAGATAGGCTTTAAAATATGCTTGCAATTTAGCTTAAAAGCCATATTGATTCACTTCATTCCTCTTTTGTTCCAAAATTGGTACCTTTCTGTATTTAACAACACAACTTTTAAGTGGTTGACTGTTAGGGAATATGTTACTCATTTTGAAAATTTTATGTCACTGGGGAAAATGATAAATTCACATTAAGAGGAAGGAAACATTATTTTCCTGGAAGGATTTCAGGGAAAAAGATTGCTGGATAAATTCTGGGAATGAAGTTATGGACATGACCTTCTAAATTTCCTTAATTTTGTTACATTTGTTTGAATTTTATACTTAATGTGTGTTCTGGGTGTGTCTGTATGAGAGAGACAAAATTCTTTAGGTATGAGTTTTAGAAATTGTTTTCTTATTGACACTAACTTATGATCATCATGGTCATGAGAGTTTTCTAAATGTTTTGCTTTTATGTGGTCGAGGTCTCTGTGTTTGAATTCAATATTTACTGGATTGACCCTGCTGAATACTTGCCAGGAGAATTGGTGAGCACACAATTGGTCAGATGGGCTAACATGCATTTTACTAGATTTGAAGTATACTAGCTATTAGTTTCTCAAATATCAGAACATAAATTTGGGAGTGAATTAAAATATCTTCCACATATTTATTAAATTCTCTATTATGATCCAGTATCATTTGATGTTTAAGAATACTTAGGGGTTTTTCAAATTGACATGTATGCATCTACAGTTTTAGCAATAAAAATGTAATATTTTCTTTGCTCTTCCTTTAATGCCAGTTTGGATTTAAATACTACTTGAACATCTACTGTAAGCCAAGATTTTTCACACATTTTCCTTCTCTAATTTCTTATAGAAGTTTTGAGAAACTAAAAATATTAGATCAATTTTACAGATTGAGGCTGTCATAGAGGGATTATATTTTATTTCTATAATTATTATAAATCAGTAATATAAACCTATCCTATTTAATAGCTTCTAGGTCTCTTTCCAACACGTGAACAGCTACTTTTGAGAATAATGAATGATACATGAATATGTCATATGAAAAAAATACCTTTATATATCCCCCCCCCCTTTTTTTTTTTGGTACTGGGAACTGAACCTAAGGGTGCTTAACCATTAAGCCATATCACCAGACCTTTTATTTTTTGAGACAGAGTTTCACTAATTGTTTAATGTCTTGCAAAGTTGCTGAGGCTGGCTTTGAACCTGTGATCCTCCTGCCTCAGCCTCCTGAGTCACTAAGGATTATAGCATGCACCACCATGCCCCACCTTCTTATATTTCTAGTTTTACTTGGATATAGAAGATACTTTAATATAATTGTACAGAGCTAGTTTTCATATTCATGCACTCCTCACCTCTAAATAACTCCTAACTCTAAAACCAAATGTGTGCTCTTAATAGAAATAGATTGAAAGGCAGTCTTGATATTTACTAAGAATATTAATGGGAATAATTTGTGTCTTATAATCAAGAAGGCAGCCAACATGTAGTTGCATTTTTAAATTACTTAGTGTGAAGTCAAAATACATGTAGAATTTGCTTTCAGAGTAAATTACCAGACTTCACAATGAATAGTTTAAGATTCCTTAGGAACATTGGCAGGTAATGAATATCTAATAGAGGATTTATAAGAAAAGGTGAGTTAGGAACTGAATGTTTTTATTTTTACTATGTGACAACATTCAGAGAAAAATATTGGTGATTACGTTGGTGTATGATGGGCATAGAGTTAATGTAAGCCCATTGTAACTCTTGAGGGAAAAAGAAATTATATCCCTACACCAGTGATTCAGTTTTTTAAAATTTGTTTTCATTAAGTGGCAATAATCTCTCAACAATTTCAGCCAGGTGTGGTGGTGCATGCCTGTAATCCCAGTGACTCAGGAGGCCAAGACAGGAGGACAGGAAGTTTAAGGCCAGCCTTAGCAACTTAGTGAGCCCCAAACAACACTTCATGAGACCCTGTCTCAAAATTTAAAAAAGGGCTGGGAATGTGGAGATGTTGCCATGTGGTTAAGCACTCCTGGTTTCAATCCCTGGCACAAAACCCAGAACCAAACAAAATCACAAAACAAAACAACCCATTTCCATTTCCAAGAGTTGGTGAGTTTGGGGGGAGGGTGCATTTGTGTATCAGTGGTACATGTTCAGCAGATAATTTAGCAGTACAAGAAAACAAGAATAATAAATATGAGATGGGGGACCACTAAATACTCTGAAATTATTTTTTCACATTATATACATAAAATTTATAGTTGTATTTGAGTACCAAGTACATGGTCTGTAATTCTGCATTTGATTTGAGGATTCCATGTATACTCATAGCCAGGTATTCTCATATGAATCAGGATGATTAGTTCTGTGGCTCTTGGCCATGTGACCTCTTAGGTCCTGACATTAAAAGGGAAACTTAAAATAATTTTCTGGAATCTTAACATTTTCTCTCAGATCCTGTAAAATACCTCATGCAAGGTGTTTGATACCATGATTTCAACATTTCTGAGAGAAGTGATCCTCTTGAGAATACCGAGCAAAGCCTCGATTCTGTTCCTTTATAATTTTAGGTTAGCAAAGATAGGAGGAAAGGAAAGAAGAGGAGTAAAAGGGGAGATGCCATTTTATCTTTCAGGAAAGGGAAGGGCCTGTTGTACATCTTTATGTAGAAATATTTATCTCTAAATATAGCAAGAGAGGTTTGCATATACATTGAAGTAAGATAGCTGGCCAAATTCTAGTGTTTTTTATGCTATATAGACAGTCAGAAATAAGATTAGTAACTGGGAATCAATTAAGTCACAGAATTATGGATGACACTGTAGAATATGCACCAGAGTTTCCCAAATAAGGGGCACAGAAATTGAGCAGATCCTTTTCTCTTTCACAAATTCCCATTACTTATTCAGAGCTGCTTCAGAAATCAAGGACATTGCTAGGGTATCTGGACAATCTTGTACACAGGTTGTGACAGTTCTCTTGGCCCAAGAAAAATTTGGGAAAGAATTACTCTTACCTTTGACATTGTCTGACCCAACTTCATGAAAGTAGTGAGAGAAGACGGAGAAATTTTGAGTGACTCAGTGGTAAGAATGTATCATGGACATCTGCTGAGAAAAGTGAATTCTTTCTTTCATATGTATGATACCCACTGAGCCATGCTTTCTTAGATGAAAAATTAGAGAAAGTGTAAAATTATATTTTGCACTTTCTTAAAAGTACCCCATTTACTTCATTGGTCATAATAACCTGAGTAAATTGGGCAGGACATAAGATGCTAGGGAGATGATTAAACATCTTCAATTCTAGTGTATACGCCTTTGTTCAGGTGATGATTATTTCTTATTTTTCTTTCTGACACTTGGCATAAGGGAGTATTAGAAAAGGCTTAATGTAGAAAAATGAGATAAGTGGTGGACAAGGTTGGCAACTATAATTTGCATTGTAATTCTTTCAACGCAAGGAAACTTTGGGTACCCACATTTTAGTCATGACTTAAGAGTAATTAATGTATGAGAATTGTGAGAAACCTATAGTGTTGACATTAAAATGTTTTTTTTAATTCTTTTTGTGGGTGTGGTATTGGTGATCAAACCCATGGCCTCACACAGGATAAGCAGGCACTGTCCCACTGAGCTAAATCCTCAACCCAAGTTTTTGATTTTTAAAATGACTACATTACATAGAGATGAGAAAGCAGAGGAAACTGAACAAAAATCCTGCCATATGTAATTCATGGATTATTATTTGTTGAACCAAGTCTTAAATGAATGTGTTGTGTTAATAATTTAAATAATATTTAAACCATATAGAAGTTATAAAATTGTGATGTGATATGAATATATATTTATAAGCTTACCATAGATCTAGAAATGAACAATTGAATTCGTTTTTACCAAGTGAAAAAATTTTTTCATTGTAAACAAAGATAGCAGTTTAATGTGCTGAATAATGCCTTACTGGAGCTCCAATATTTGCAACAAAAAAGGATACATATGTTGAACTTTATTTTTCTTGAACTGCAATAAAAATGAGCTGTGAAATTGAAAAAGAGAAGTGAAGAAGTTCAGTAATTCTCCAACTGAATAAGAATATAGATAAATTATAGTACACTTACTGGGTATCAGATGTTCACTTAGGTTTTAAAAAGAATTATTTCAGCTAGTCCTGGAAATAATGTGTTTGCATCCTTGGGGTGATTAAATGTCTCACACACCCGAGAGTCCATGATCTTTTGCTGGCTGTGTGAATTTGAAAAAAAATGATGCAGCATTTCCTCATCTCTACTTTTTCTCTATAAAATGGGGAGAATAATTGTATCTAACTTATAGGTTCTTTCTTCATGATTTACTTCTTAGAATACTGCCAGGCACAACTAGGGTTGGGACTGCTATTTTTATTACTATTGTAATCACCCGATTTCTGCATTTTATTAGCTGTGTGAAATTGATCAAGATCCCTTTATGTAGTCTTAGTTCTCTATAAACTGAAAATAGAAGAGTAATGACCATTAACATGTTAAGATGATTAGATCAAATCATGTCTACAAGGGGCTCAGGACATGGTGGACATTCAGTAAATATTTTTCTTGCCCTCCCACATACTAGCCCATTATGGCTCATCATCTCATTATTGGAACAGCTAAAAAATTTAAATTGAGCAACAAATATTCCACTTATGGAAAACTTTGAAGTATGTTTTTAGTTATCTATTCCTTTGCCAAAATTAATAGGTGAATTAAAAGTAATAATGTTGATACCATTCATATTGATAATAAATTATTAAGCTCTGGATTATGATTTTTCAACCTGTTTTAATGTACTGTGTCAACTTCATTGAAATATTCACAGTATTGAAAACTTGAATAACAGGTTAATGAGATATTCTACATAATATTTCCCTCCTCAGTTTTAATGTCAGTCTTGCACAAAATATTGCCATCTACTACATCTCTTCTGATGTTCTGTAACCATTAGACTAGAGAGAAGTATCATATTTTTGTATTTATTATGCTTAAGGGGGAGAGAAGCATAATTGATTACAGGACAAGTTTTGATAAGGAAAGGAAAATATTTATGCCACAAAGCACTCACTTCTTTTTACCTTAAAAATAGTTTGGTACTGTAGTTCTATTAGCATTAAGTGAAATTCTTGTCTTTGGTGTTTTCTATTTGTGGTACCATAATTCATGTCTGGACTCCATCTACTTACATATAATAATGTATTTTGATTTATTTTTAACAAGAGGAAAAAATGGACACATTTAAAAATATTGTCTTGAAAAGTCTTTAACTTTGTTGGCTGAAGATAGCATCACAAAGTCACTGCTAGTGATCTTCTTGAAAAGTAATATTTGAATCTTTTAAGTATTGCCTGGCTTAGTAGGATCTAATTTCAGAGGTAACTTTTCTGCTCAACAAGCACAGATTCTCATGTGGAGATACTAGCTCCATCAGATACATGGGTGCCAAGGGTGGCCACATAGGAGTGTGGGTAGGGTAAATAAAAAAATCTTCATTTCTAAATTATACATACTCATGTATTCATATAATTGGATGATAATGACAGAGAAAATCTAGCTCAAGGGGAAAATAAGAAACATGTAATACCCTTACCAAGACAAATCTTGCTATTGCATCTCAAACTCCATTTTCTTCTGGGATTTATGAAATTTGTAACTTGTGGTTTTTTTCCTGTTACAGGTTTGTATTAGTTTTTCACTGCTGCTGTAACAAATTATAATAAATTTAATGACTTGCAACAACAGGTTTATGGTCTTAAAGGTCAGAAATTTCAAAGTCACTTTGTTGGGACAAAGCTGAGGTTGTCTGTAGGGTTGGTTTCTTCCTGAGGCACTGAGAGGAAAATTCATTTTTATGGCCTTTTTCTGCACTTAGTGGTACAGGTGTGTTAGCTTTTGACCCCTTCCTCTGTTTACATAGGTAATTGCTCTGATTTCTGTGTGTCTCCATTGCCTTTTTCTCTGATTCTGAATCCTTCTCTGTTTCTTTTTTAGTAACTCTTATGATTACATTAGGTTCACCTGAATAACTCCATCTCAAGATCCTTAGACACTTCTGAAAAGCCCCTTAGACTATGTAAGGCAACAATTAACAGGGTCTGGGATTTAGAACGAGAACTTCTTTGGGGGTTATGTTTTTAGCCCCCAAATGGTGGTAAATCTTTTCTGCTTTGAAATACTGAAATTGCTCATTTCTCTATAGAATAACAGTGTTTGATATCAGGGGTTTTTATATCCATTAGTAGGTATTGATGGAGAAGGTTTTGACAATAGCTGCTGATCAATTAAATACCCTTAAATTTATTAAAATTCTAGTACAATATGAGTAAAGGTAACTTCAGTTCTAGAGTAAAATATATTAATGAAAGCAATTACTTGTCAAGGCAGACACATAGATTACATATTTTTAAGTTAATAGAGTAGAATCTTTGATTGGTTCTGTTTAGGTAGCCTAATATAAATAGAAACCACAGGGTCTTCTTAAACTGTGCAGAATATATTTCTCAGTGGGATGCTGGATAGTGACCCCATAAAAATTGGTGTACTTCACAAATGTACATTGTATAAATTTTACCTCAAGTGATATACTATTTGTAGACTTAAATTTAATGACGGTCAGGTCAGATTATCAAATCTTTCTGAACTCATAGTGTACTATTGTAAGATGGATTCATTTCTGTTCTTAAGCCATTGTTACCAAAGAGAACTCGAAATGCCCTGCTCAAATTAATTTAATGCAAATGAATTCTTGCTGCCTCACAAGTTTGTCCTTCATTTTTTCTTAAAATTATGTTGTAAATGGATGTGACATGCTTTACTGGTTGTTGTGCAGAGAGCAGTGTCCTTCCTAAAAGCTCCCTCATTTGTCAAAAAGAAGCCATTAAGAGTAAAGTAAATTATCTTATCTGATTACAGTATTGCTATTGACCTTAAGACAATAAATTTTATAATCAGTACAATAGCTGAATAGTATTTTAAATTGTACAAATTTCAGAAGAAATCCTTGTTGTGATACAAATCTATTAAAATCACAGGAAAATGTGTTTTTTTTTTTTTACCTTATAACAGTAGTGTGGCATATAGATTTTGTCTATTGCTATCTCCTTTCCAGAAATTCTAACTTAATACACTAAGGTTTTAAGTGATTTTCATTTCTTTTAATATTTGTAATGTCAAAGAAACATTATTTTTCATGAATATTAAACTAAAAGTAAAAGTTTTGTATCATGACATTAAACAAGGTGATTATCAGTGGTCATTTTTATTAAGAGACTAATCCTTTGGCAGGTAAATGCAAAAAGATTTAGTGAAGGAAAATGAGCTTGGACTAAGGAACTTTGTTGATGTTTAAGTAATGCTTAACGAGAGAGAGCATAATATACACACTTATTTGGCTCTCAGGTCCAGAGATAGCATAATTGTACAAGCAGTGGTCTTTTTCTACATTGAGGGATCATCTCCTCCTCCAGCCATGCTGTTCCTCAGAATAAGCACTTCAACTGAGTTTTCAGAAACCTTAAGAAGGATGGTGTGATAGGCTGCCTGTGCATATGGCCCCCTTCAGCAGGCCAACTGTTACTCTTGCCCACCCACATCACTGAGGACATATGGTGCTACTTTGGCTGCGGAAGCAAGTGTGTGCGGACATGTCTTGGTGTGGGTATAAGGCTGCTGGTTGTCTTCTTATTGCTCATGCAACCAACTGTCTCAGTGGAAGTTTATTATCCATAGCTCTAAATTTGAGGGTGGTAAGTGATGTTGTTGTATTAATTGAGCTTTTTTTTTTTTTTTCATTTGATCATGAGACTTACTAGATATTTTCATTATGAAAGGAAAGAATGGCTTTTCCGAGAAGTCAGAAAGACCTGAAAAGTCAGGTCTTTTTTTTCAAGTACATTCTAACTCATTTAAAAACACAAAAATTCCATAGAACCAGAAGAGCAGAGGGATCAGACATGTTGATAATTTATTGTAGAATGATTAATAAGGTGTAATGCTGTTGTGTGGAAAAATGAGAATACATGATGAGATGTTGGAATGAAGAGTTACCTAATTTAGCATAATTTATTTAATAGAGTTTACAGGGTTCTGAAAGTTTTTTAAAAGTTGGATGTATGTTTTCAGTATTATAAATTCTAAATTTGCAAGATGAGAATTTTCAATATTGCAGTAAGTCTGTACTTTTCAGTGGTGGCTATAACCCCTACAGAGAGATGGTTTTGAGCTGCCTTCAGACTGGAACGCAAAGCAAGAGGGCTCATGCGAAGTGGGACTTGTACAGGACTTGATTTAGATGACATATATCATTGACCCAAAAGAAGAGAGCCAGTGGTGCTATGTAAAGAAGAAGATGTCGCTGCAAGGCCACCTTTTGTTGCCATTACTAGAGAATTTACATTTTGAGATTTGTTGTGGATTTCACTAATAATATCACCATGATTTCACATTCTGTATTAGGCAAATCTGAAAATTGTTCACTAAAACTGCTGAATCTTAGTGAAATAAAATCAAAATTTGAAGAGGCAACATTGACAAAAGCAGTATTTGCAGATGTAGAGATGGTAAATTTTGAAAATGCTTTTGAAGGTAACTTGTTCTACAAAGTCTCATTTCATTCTCAGTACTGTGGCGCTACAATTAATCAACATTAAGGTAGCATGTGAAATATTTGGCAATATAAATATCAAAGACTCCTGGTAATGGTGATTGATGAACAGAATACAGCATCATTATTGTCACTCACTGACCTTGGGAACTTGAGTTTTCATTTTTTTTCACCTTGCTATAACACTAAATGACAACTTAAAATTATCTGTCCATCAAAAAACATGTTTTCTTGGCAAACCCAATTTATTTATTTTTGTTTTGGGAATCACTGTTATTTACAGTGATGAGATATGAAATAATGAATGCATTACACCAATGTGACAGTTTCAATGGAACTTAAAATAAAATTAAGCAGCTTTCCACCAAGAAATGTACTATATTGCTTTCATGAACAAAAAATGTACAGATCATTTTACTCAAAGGCTTTGTTAATTTATGATATGTACATACATATATTTATAACTGACTTCCCTTTGTCAAGTCTTTGTTTGGACACACAAAATCACACAGTAAATCTTGGAGATCTTGGCCCTTTATGAATTTTTAAGATGATTATTTCAAACACACATAAAGTGTGACAAAAATAGTCATGAAGTGGCAATATACGAAACCATAAGAATTATGACAAAAAGGGAGATACTGGTTAAAAACACTTCCAAATGAATAATTTTTATTTAAATTATCTTCAGTTTTTGGCTAAGGGAATAAATGTAAATGAAATTAATGCAAAGTAATCCTATTTGTTGTCTATATGTACATGTGTTATAAATACAAAACAGATGGCATATTATTTACCATATATTCTCTCATCTGTATATATACATACATCATGAAATTACAGTGCATGTGATATATACACACATTGTGTACTTTCACTTTCATATCTATTACTTTTCTCACTTCAGCAGCAGCAGGGAAAATAGTTTTCCTTTTGTAATTTGATCTCACATATTGTGGCTCTTCTAGTCTTGTATGTATGGGTTTGGAATTTTTTTTATTTCATTGTGACTAGACCTCTAGAATCAACAATTATCTTTGAATTCTTCCCAATATTTTCAAAGCAACTGCTCTTTAAAGGGTGTGTGTATATGCACCCTTAATCCTTAACAGAAAATACACTCAAAGCTAATCAGAATGTAGCAGCATCACTGCAACTGTCAATCAGATAGCATTTGCATTAATCATTGAGCAGACATTATTTCACTTACTACCTGACATGATGTTTAATTGTAGAAATGTAGCTATTCACAAAACTTGGTCCCTACCCTCAAAAGTAAAGATATAAGATAAATCAATCAATCTAGAACATAGTTCAGTGCCTTAAAGTTTCTGTATACTCCCTGCTTCAAGGAGACCATGTTATATTATTCACACACTTAAGCAATATGGATATTGCTTAAGAGATATTGTGGAAGCAATATATCAATCCATCCTTTGAAGGGAATAGTAGGAGAGAAATAGAGCTGATTGTCAAACTTGAATTTTCACTTTCATAATTAAATAATTCTGTATTACATATTCTCAATTTTGTATTATACAATCTCAATGCATTTTTAGTCATATATGATAAAGTTAGTCTTTCAAATCAGTGGATGATTAATGAGTCAGAATGGTGCTCATATAATTAGCTGTTTTGCAGTTGTAACAGATGAAAATGTATTATTTGTAACTATTCTGGAGTAGGTATTGGGTTCCTCGAAATATAAAGAAAAACATGGCAAATATTAATTTGCAATATTGGGGTGAAAATAACTTTTCTAAACATATCCTTATCCAACAATTAAGGAAAACATTTATGGATTGAAACTTTTAAAATATAAAGCTGCTATATTTCAAAAGGTACCCTGGGTCAGCATAAAAAGCCAATGTAAAAATCAGTAAAAATTCACAATTCATTCGACATATTTGACATGAATAGATTCAACAAATCAGTAAGACAAGATTAGTAGTTTAATTAACAAAAGAACAAAATGCATTGCCAGGAAGCATTAAATTCATAAGCACTAATAAATGTATTAGAATATCTATTGTTAAGCAAAATGTAAAAAAAACAGAACATTGTTATGGGGATATCAATATTTTTATTCATTATAAATACATGTACTCTTAAAACTTGTGATTTTCTATGATAACAGTGGTATTGTCTGAAAGATTATCGTGTAAAATGAGACTTTAAAAATTTTTAAATGTGCATTATTTTTAGTACATATCCATATTGGGGGGAAAATATTCTATTTTGTCATTTTTCCTGTTAATACAGTAGATAGGAGGAGCATAAAAAAAGTGTTTTCATATGGATAACTTGTTTTCCATGAGTCTTTTCAACTTTTTCATTTTCAAATGTAGATTCAAACTTCTGAGCACAGCCTTTGCTGTTGAAAACAGCCTTTCAGTGTAAGCACACACATCACTTTCCCTGAATTTTATACAGGGTGGGGGCCTAGATGTTGTATCACAAACTATATTTCAGGAATGATTTTGGTTCTTAGTAGTCTCTACTCTGGGCTTAACTGGTTGAGAAAGAGGGTTTGAAAAGAAAGCTTGTTGATGTATCTTTTTATTGGGAGAGCTTTTATTTCCTTAAGTGTTTTGTTGCCTTAGTGTGATGAGTATCTGGCTTGGAGTTTAGTAGAACAGATGCTTATTGTGATATATGAGATGAACTTGCTTTCCTCAGCACGCATGGGCATGCAGTGCATCTGACTTCCCCACATAAAAGTCAATTATGTTTTGAAATGTGTCTCTGTGCATTACACAGATTCTTAGGGGTAGACCCCTTCCTATTCCTCAAAAGGGTACTTTGCTTCATTGTGAAGTTCAAGTTAGAACTAGAAGTTGAATGGTATTAAATTCCACACTGCCTGAGGAAATGATGCTGCTACCATTGCATACCAGCATAAATCCTGCCGAGAAGCCTTATATGAGGTGTGATTAGAGGCTGGGATCTGTGTGCATGAAACAAAATTGTCGTAAAGCAGATCCTAAGTGAGCATGTGGCATGCATAACACATGAAATCCAGAACACAGGAGGAAAATGAGAGATGGCTCAGGAGAAGAATGAAGGTAAGCTTTTAAAAATAGAACATGTAAGCAGGCATGAAAGTAAAGATCATTACTAAGCATGGGGAAAAGAGTAAGCAGGCATCAACCAGGAGTTTGACTCGTGTGCACATGGCCAGGGCTGTAATGTGCAGAAATTGGGACTTTTGAGACACAACAACTATAATTCCTCTTGTATTCAAGTAGACTTTGAATATCCTTTTTTTTTTTTATTTTAAAAAGATTGTGTTTGGGCACACCGGTGCATGCCTATAATCCCAGTGACTTGGGAGCAATTTAGGGAGGCTCTAAGCAACTCAGGGAGACTCTGTCTTTAAATTTTATTTATATAAAATTTTTTTAAGGGCTGGGGATGTAGCTGAGTGGTTAACCACTTTTGGGGTCAATCTCGAGTACCAAAACAAAACAAAATAAAAATAAATATTTGTGCATAATGAGGTAAAGAGTTAACATCAAGGACATAAAATTGTTCTAGAATATACGAAAATGAAATCAGTCTAGTGGCTAAGTTTTGATAGACATCCTTATAAATATACTAGTTAATTGCTATATATAGCACTGCATTGTATATAATTTTAACTCTTTCTGATTGCTTACTATATCAGTAGTAGAATAGGTAAGTACATTGCAAAAATGTCCACATCCTAATCTCCAGAACCTGTGGATATGTTATGTCACATGGCATGGGGACATTAGGGGTGCAGGTGGAATTAAGTTAATCACCTGACTTTAGAATGGAGAGATGATCTTGAATTATCTAGGTGGGCCCACTCTAATCACAAAAGACCTTAAAAGAGATAGTTCAAGGGGTCAGAGTTAAAAGAAGGTGGTTATGATGGAAACAGATTGGGTGATGTACTTTGCAGATAAAGGTGGGGGTCAATAGCCTAGCAATACACTACGCTTCTAGAAGCTGGTACAAACAAAAGAAATTACTCTCAGAAGCTTCCAGGAAAAGCAAAGCAAAATAAGCAGACATAGTAATAATTTTATTTTTGCCCAATAATATCTGTTTTGGACTTCAAACCTCCAGAAACATTAGAAATGAGATATTGTTTTAAACCAAAGTTTATACTAATTTGTTACTGTACTAGTTTGAAACTACCACACACTGACACTGTTGTTGTTCTGGGTTTTGGTTTTCTTCCTATAGTGTTTAGTATTAAATTTGCTCTTCTAGGAAATAATTGAGAAGTGATTTTTAAAGAGTCAGTTATCACAATAAAGAAATCTGTATTTTTGTTGATTTATTTTATGAAAAATCATTATACAATAAATGTTTCAAAGGAAACATCTTTTGAAGGCTAATAAATTCATAAAAGTGTTCTCTGAATATATGAGCTTGGATGAAGCCTCAAAGATTGTATTGAATCAACTCTAATCCTTCTGGGATTTTGAAGTCATTGCTATTTGAGTTTGCGAGTACCATAATCTGGGATCACTTTGATCAACCTACATTTAAAGAAGGTTGGGGTTGTAACAGGTTTATTCATTTGAACTAAAGACCAAAATATGGGCAACAAAATATGCACTTATTTACTTGGCAGTCCTAGGGATCAAACCTAGGGCGTTGGGCATGCTAAGCAAGTCCTCTCCCACTGAGTTACAACGCCAGCCCAGGATACCTATGTCTAATCCAATTTCTATGATCCATTCTAGCCATACATTTACCAATGATTTATACTCAGAATGTTGTTAAGATGAAGTTTATTAGTGGAATCAGATGAAATGTGGTAAACAGTAACAGAAGCTGCTGGAGAGGAATAGAGTGGAAAACTTGGTGATAGCTGAGTTTCCTGAGCCACAAGATCACAATCAAATAAGCTTATAAAAATGGTTGAATTCACTCCAACTCTAATTTTTATCATAATCCGAAAACTAAATTAGTATGTTTTCATAAAATGCTTCTTTTTTGAAAGATTTCAAATGTGTGCACTTTTGAGTTTGGTTTCTTTACCTTCTGCAAGCTACACATAGGAAAACAGAACATCTGTCAAATAGGCTGATCATTAGGTATGTAGGAAACCTGATGTCCATAGGAAGAGAGGCTTTTCTCGAAAGGGAATGAAATTCACAAAACTTCCCTGAAATATGGAAAGGATCTGGTTGAAATTAATTGTACACCTTCATGACAAGTATTGCCTTCCATATTTTTATGAGTATTTTTTACTTTCTGGCATTTATCATTGATCTTACCAGATTCACAAATTAAAATCACTTTTTTGGTAACTTTAAAAGTCTATTTTTATAAAGTTGCCTAATTTCTCAAAACATCTCTGTAAAAAAAAAAAAGAAGTCTCTAGATAACTGTTAAGTAAAATTCATGTTTTCTGGGACTTCTTACTAAAAGTGTATCTTCTAGGTTTGACCCGTTTATAAGTTCTTGCAATGTTTATACAGAATAGTGTTTCAGAGACTTAATCTGATTGAATCTTGGCAGCAGGTTGAATTCAGCAAAAATAACTTCAATAAATCATAGATTGTGATTTAAAATCTCTATTAAATATTTTAAAGTAATTTAAAAGTTCACTAATATGATTCATCGTACTTGACCCTAATAGTAAAATGTGATTTTTTTTTTCCTTTTTTTTTTAATGAAGATCATTTAAACTTGACAGATATCATACACCAACTTTAAGTGGTCATGACAATTCCTGTAACTCATTTGGAATCTATTTCCAGAATCCCAGTGCTTGGACAATAAATGCAACTTTAAAATTTAACAGTTTAATTGAGAAATTAGCCTAATTTCTCTTTTGGCATGCTTTTTTAAAATAGGATTCTAACTTTTGAGTGTGAATACACTTCAGAACACCAAAGGAGCTAGAAGATAGGCACCAGGGTGACTGTCCCCTCTCTACAGTCCTTACCCCTCTCTATCACTTAAAGAGTTTTATGGTAAAAAAATAGAACTACTTGGATATAACATAAAATTATGAATTATACATGTATTCATTTAGTTTAGTTATTTCCGACAAAATTGAAAGAGTCTATTTCTCTCAATTTCTTGAGCTTGGAAATGAAGGGATCATGGAATAATAATTTTACTGTTAAGCAAGTTAAAAATCAACGCATAGCCAGGTACAGTGGTGCATGTCTGTAATCCCAGTAGCTTGGAGGCTGAGGCAGGAGGGTTGTGGGTTCAAAGCCAGCCTCAGCAAAAGCGAGGTGCAAAGCAATTCAGTGAGACCCTGTCTCTAAATAAAATACAAAATAGGGCTGGAGATGTGTGACTCAGTGATCGAATGCCCCTAAGTTCAATCCCCAGTTCAATCCCCCAAAAATAGATAAATAAAAATAGATTGTAGGGGTAGAAAAATCCATACCCTTCAATTTCCCATTAAAGAGAATCCTTGAGAGTTTAAATAATTATTGCAAGATTATTCACCTAATTATTAACTGAGTCAACCAGCATGTCTAGGTCTCTTTAAGATCATTTCTCATTAAGGGATTTCTTCTACATAGTATTCTGTGTAATCGCGAGCTAATACTAGCAGATAGCACAGAAAATATGTTGCACATGGATACAGAGTCAAAGCCTATTTGTCGTCCTGTTTCCTTTTCCATACTCACATGTAAAAAGCTTCTTACACAATTTACCCAAAGCTATGGTGCCTACATATAGCAGAGATTATATCACTCAGTTCTCAAAACTAGGAACACTTAGAAATATGGAAAACAAAGCAAAGCACATTCTGTTTTAATTTAACACATTCTAGTTTTTCTTTTCATTGTAGATTTTCCCAAAGGAAAACACATTTGCTTTTCTTGTTTGGAACATATATATATGGAAGATGATAGGGCCATGACCAAAGATCTGTGGCAAAGGCAAATATGCTCATGTGTGTATGTATGTTTTAGTAGCTTTTTAAATTTCTCAGTTTTTTTCCTTTTAAGTTAGCTCTGTAGGAAAACCCAGCAATTCAAAAATGAAGCTAGCATGTAAAAGGAAGTATACACCTATTCATTCTGCAGATATTATGCTTCTTTCTCCCTAAATCTTTAACAGGTATCCACTTAATCTCCACAAAATTTGAATCAGTGGACTCCTATGCAGGTGCTGAATCTTGGCCAGGCAAGCAAGAGATGAGCCTCGCTGTAGGTTCCTTCCATTTGGTTTGAGATCAGCAGCCCTGGGTTACTTTGATACCTTGACCCTGGCATAATTGTGCTCAGTTCAGCTGCAGAGTTGAGCTCTTATTATAATCAAATTCACTTATTTTCTAAAAACACATATTACAATTGTTCAAAATATCCATTCTTGAAGAATATAGAATGTCTTGTTTACTTTCAATGTACTTTCAAAATGAGACCTTCACCTGGAAAAAATACATGTGTGTGTTTTTAGTGAACTTTCTCTGCTCACTGAACAAGATGGAGTAAATTTTATAGAATGAAGAGAAGTTCAGAAGCATGAGTTACATGATTTGGAAAATTTTAAAAGGAGTTTGTATGCCATTGGATTATATAACTTTGTGTTAAACCTTATTATTTTTTAGCTTACTAAGCTACAAGAAACTGTCAGAAATGATTGTTGCTGTGTTCTACATTGCCTTTTTAGTTACCTTCAAGTAAAACTTAGTTGATATCAAAGGACAACTTTCCTTCTCACATTCTTAAATCAAGACATTCTTCTTTTCTTTTTTTTTCCTTATTCTCTACATGCCTAACACCAGAGGATGAGGTGGTGGTTCTTTATCCTCATTAAAACTTGTAGAGTGCTAACTTCTTCCCCTCTTGCAAATGATACCATTCCTTTGAAACTCAAATGCTCAGAGTATTAGCCATGCTTCTTGTTGACATCAGCAGATTTCCTGGTCACTCTTGTCATTTAAGGGATTAGATCCTTAATCAAAATCCTCTTCAACTAAGTCCCTTTGTCTGTTACCTCAATGTCCAGATGAAAGAACCATGAAAATATCCTGTTCTCTCCATTTAATAGCATTTTTATCCCCATTGCTTTTTTCCCCCTACTTCAGTTGCTTTTCTTGTGAAATCATATATTCTATACCAGCAAACGTACTAGCAGTATTGATGCAAATATCCCCACTTCTAGCTTGACGTCACTCCTCTTCTTGCTCATTTGCTACAATTCTTCAATCTTACTGAGATTTTTTCCTAGTTGGTAAGTTCCGCTCCCATATAATCTATCAGTACTTCCTGTCTTCAATTTCAACATTGTTTTTTTTTTACTTCAGATTCCATAGTCAATGTTGGCACACCTTTGCAAATATTCTGAGCTGCATTTCCCTGCCACTGATAGAACAATTTGTTTCTCTTCCTCTGTACACCTTTCTATATTGATGTCCCTATGTGTTTGATTCCAATTATTCTTTTCTTTAAAGACACACTTTTTCCAAAATCTAAATGTTATTTCTTTAAAATTACATATTTTTCGTGGTGCTGGGGATTGAACCCAGGGCCTTTAAAAATATAGGTATATATTATATGGAATTGTGGATTTCAGTGGAACATATTCATACAGGCACATAAAATAATTTGATTAAAGTTACTCCCAGTACTTTGTGGTGCCCTTCCCTCCTCCATCCCCCAGAACTCTTTCCCCTATCCTAACAGTGTTCTATTTTCCTGAGATCCCCTTTTCCTTTTTATCTCTCAAACTTCCATATATGAAAGAAAACACAACACTTGTCAGTCTGGCTTATTTCACTTAACATGTTCTTCCACTTGATCCATTTTTCTGCACATTACACAATTTCAGTCTTTATGGCTGAATGATACTCTATTGTATGTATGTACATACACGCATGTGCTCTAGATTTTATTTGTTGAAAGACAACTAGGCTGGTTTTATAACTTTACTATTGTGAATTCTGTTGTTATAAACATTAGGATGTATTTATCTCTAAAATATGCTAAAAAGATACTTCTCAAAAGAAGTAAAAGTAACAATTACAAGAAAAAAAATGCCCAGCATCTTTAGCCATCAGGGAAATGAAAATCACAACTATTCTGAGATTCTTTCTCCAGTCAGAATGGCAATCATGGAGACCACAAATAATAAGTACGGGTAAATATGTGGGGAAAATGGAACCCTAAAATACAGTAAACTAGTACAGCCCCTATGTAATGCAACATGGAGTTTCCTTAAAAAACTGAAACCATAACTAACATACAATCCAGCTATACCATTTCTAAATGTTTACAAAATAGGATTAAGTATTAGTTTTATAATACAGAGCTAATGATTTTCACTTTGAGATTCTGGTGCAGACCTTCTCTTTGAGAATCCATTGTTTATTTGAAAACAGCATTTCTGTAACTCATATAACATGCCCTATTTTTCCAGACATCAGTAAGGTGTACCACCAACCATTCTGATATCTAAGAAGATTTTAAGCCATTTTTGTGTTCTTTTTCCACATGCTAAAGCTGTCCAATTGATAATCATATTAAAAATGATTCCAAATCATTTTTGAATGATATATATCATATGATTCCAATATCAAATGATTCCAAATATATTTGATTTCTACACTTATTTTGAAATACACAGTCACATAACATGAATAAATTCTGTATAATCCAAATAAGTAATCTATTTGACATTCCCCCAAAACTCTTGTCTGTTCACTCCCTAGATCAACTTAGCATGTGAATACAGTTTGTAATAATTTCTCTCTTAAATTGCATTTCTGCTGTTGTCTTTCTCTCTAGAGTGAAAATCCTAGGTGTGCAGGGGCCCTAACTGGCTTCTTGTTCATCTGTATAGTGAAATATCTGTCACATATTTGTTGAGTGAATTAATCAAATATATACCATTAGATCCATTAAATCCCCATTCTGTTCACTTTATATCATTTCCAAGGCTCAAAGTTTCCTTACTCTATCTGAATAAAGGAGATATGGGACAAATAATCTCACCTGGGGATAGCTCAACTTTAAACCTACTTGATAGAGCATCAGAGTAGGCATGGATGGTTTTAAGTGAATTCAGAAGTTCCCATGTATAGGAGGAAATTTATCTTCCTTCTCTGGAATGACTTAAAGTCCCTATGGCTCGTGAAGGCTTTAAATTTTTAGAGTGATTATTGCGAAACCTGTAGCTTTGAGTTCTTTTAGTCATATTCTTTAAAATTATCCAGAACTAACTTATCACTAATTTTTTTCTTGCTGAAAAGTCTCATTGAATAAGAGCTTCCTTTCATTAAGATGATGACACTGTAGGCTTATATGAAATCTAAGTATAATTTTCAAGTAAGTACAGTTTGTAATCCAGTTATTTCTAACTTCAGAATGAAAAATGATCACCTGGATGATTTATTATAGTGTGTTTTCCAAGGTCTCACCTTCAGAGGTTCTGATTTAGCTTGTCCTCAGGACTTGCTGAATGTACAGGTCCTGCATTTTACCAGACACACTGAATTACTCTGAAACAACATTTATGCACCACATTTTGGAAGACAGTGCATGTTATGGTACATTTCAAATGTCTGGTTATTAATACTGCAAATTGTTAAGTGATTTATCAAATTTCCCTGAATTCATGATATAGTACAATTTTAATAGTTGAAATTGCAGAAATTCAGAATTCATTTCTCAAAAATGTAGAGATTGAATTTTAAAGAAATTTGTCAAAAAGTTAAATGGTATCAGTATTTAAGCTTCCTGTAATTGCCTAGTCTCTATTCTAAAGCATAGTGTCTTAGAGTGTTATATTTGGACTCTTATCTTATTGAAAAAAGTAAAAATATAGCCAGGTACTCTCTCTGTACCTGCAATTTTTATATGTCGCTATATTAATTTGGCTTATATTGAACTTTGGCCATCACTATTACAGGGCAAATATAGTTTGAACTGAGATAAGCTCAGTATATGAGAATTATTAATGTCAAAAAGATGTATTTAAAAAATGACTCAATGCCACCTAGTCTAAGGACAATATTAAAGTAAAGGCTCCAGTATATATCTTAATCTAAGTTATTACTGAATGTAAGTCATGTGATGACTTCTAATGAAAATTTCCCATTGAAAAAAATCAATGTTAATAACTGGAACTCGAGAACTATAATGGGCTCACTGTGTTTTTCTGGCTTACGTTGTGTCCTAATATGCTGAGAAGGGGAATTGATGACCTGTGAGCTATGGTCACTTCCTGATCTCATCTGATGTTTTGGTCTCTAGTTTTAAAAGGGTGATCAGAGAGGTTGCTTTATAATGGAGAAATTGAGCAAAAAAAAATCAACCTGGAGGCTCATTGGCACAGCCCAGCTCTCAACTGGAGAAGCACTTCAATAAAGAGGCTTGCTGCCAAGAGAGGAACTTAGAAGGAAAGTGCTACAGAGAAGAACTTCCTGAAAGAAGCTGCTGTACAAACTGATGCTGGAAGCTAACTAGAGCTACCCTCTTTAGATGACAACAAAGTATCATTGCTGATTTGGTATAGAAACAGACTCTGAGAATCAACTTTCTCCCTACATACTATACCTAAGCTCATTGGTCAAATTTGCTCACTGGGAATGAAAATATTTAGATGGTCTGTGAAAAGTAGAACAATTAGGAGTGGACAGAAGAGATTTTGAAACTGGATGCAGATAGAACTCAGAGGTGGTCTGGATTTGAAGTTGCTCTACCAAGTGGACGCTTCCACTTGCTTTTATAATAGGTGTTCTACAGACACTTAATTCAAGACTCTCCTTTCTATTTGGCATCTCTAGATGTTAACCACCCCTCAGACCAGGTGGTCACACTGGGCTCCATTTGAGAGAGCAATGCTCTGGAGATAGATGCTTTATAAATGGAGTCACAGAACTCCATTAAAACATTCCATACTGATGTTTACTCTAGAATTCTTGCATAACCAAACAAATTTTGCTATTATATAAGACAGGAAGTAATATCCACTACATTCTTATGGTTTTTCCCCTGGTGACTTAAACACTTGAAAGAGCAAGATAAGCATTATTGAATCAAGATGTATTTACATGGTCATTATCAATCTGAAGGCCTAACTACCTCTCTGCTGACAGAATAGCAAATCTATTTTGTTGACAGAAAAGCATAATGAAGCTAACTCTTCATGGTTTAGGATTTTTTACAATCTTTAAAGAGTAACATGGATAAGTAAAAGTATTTACAATAGATAATTCTCATCTACTTTAATTCTGTATATGAAGTGTTCAAAAACTGGAGAAATCAATGGCACATATTTATGGTACATACTAAATGTTACTTTATTTTCTGGTTCATCAAGCATGAATCTTTTTAGATTTTTGTTTTTTCATTAAAATAAAAAAATGCATTGACTTTTACATTTCATGAGCCCAGTTGTTAATTTCAAAGTTATTTGTAAAGGTGATTTTCATGTTTATAAAATGAGAGGGATGGCATATAGATAATGTATCATAGTAACTTGGCATTTACAAAATATTAGTTTTCTACAGGCATCAACAGAGAGGAAGGTTACATTTTCTTTTCATTACATATATATTTTGAAAGTCATCTGTTCTTTAAAATTGTTACTAAAATAGTGGAGCTGTTTTATTATATGCCAGTCCTTTCTGAAGCGTGTTTTAAGGTTGCTCAAATATATTTTGATCTAGAAGAGTAAAAATTATGCCTTATATGCATTATAAAATGACTACTATAAGTTAGCAGAAATTAAGGAAATATTGCATAAAAACAAATTACAAAAATAATTCATGAAAGGGAAATTTAAACTTTAAGAGTGAATTTTAACATTTTGGTAGCAGACAAAACTCATTATATGGTGATTAGAAGGGAATAAGAACTTAACAATTAGTGGTTGAAGGAGTGTATACTTTCACCCACAGATAGATGAGTACACCACCAGGGTTGGTCCTTCACAACAGCTTCTTGTCTTACTCCAGGCTCACTTAACAGATTGTCATCATATTTGCTCTTTTGTATTATTATTCATCTTTTCTTCAATCAAATTGATACTAGCTTGTTTGGGGGACACAATTTACTCCAAAAAGAATTGATGATTTTAGGAATTAATTCCAATAGTTCAATTGCCTTAAGTTCTAATGATTTTCAGTTTGAACATTTGATTTTTGTATCTAATACCTGTGACTCTATATGCAGGAGAGTTCCTTGCCCTTCTCAGCATTATTTTCGTAAGGGAACTGCACTATAGCAGTATATTCTAGAAATAAATTCCTGGGTACTGATTAGTTATTCAAAGCATAGGCTCTGAGGTCACCCTGCTTGTGATATCATGTGATGGTGAATTGTGCAGCTTTTCTCTAAGTCATTGTTTTCTCAGCTGTGAAATGGTGCTTTGGAAATGCTTAGAATTTCTGAGAATTAAGTGAGGCAAAAAATTGAGGCATTTAACACAGTAAACTAAATTGAATCTAGTATATTTTAAGGAAAACATTTCTACTAAGGTGATATCATTGTCTTTATCATTTCATATTACACATGAACTTGGAAATATCATTTTAACCTTCTCAGTCTGTTTGTTGTTTAGAATGAGGAAACTGAGTTAGTTGGTTTTTAAATTTACCTTTAGGTCTGATAGTATGAATCTGAAATGAAGTAATGCCAAGTGAGCAATTAAATCCTTCTCTTTCTTGATGTGGGAGAAAGGGAGAAAAGACAACTTCTAGCTGTCTGGATTCCCTTCCAAGTTTTCTACAACTAAGTAGCATTTTGAATCAAGGGATTTATTCTAGAAATCGTTAAATTTATTTTCTTTATCTTTCATATTTTGTCAACTGAACAAATTGGGATTTATCCCTGATTTAAAATTCTTCTTAATTATTGAATTCTAATCTTGAGATTTCCTACTTTTGACTGTGAAGATGTTTCTCATTTTTCTGCACTATAATGTATTATGTGTTTATACTTGTGTAATATGTATAGTTTTAACTATTTTACATATTTACTCATAAAAGGTATAATATTGAGCCTATTTTACAATGTGCTATTTCTGTAAAAAACTTATCCATGTTGCTACATGTTGTTAGATTTATTTTAGCTTCTGTATATCATCTTTATAAACAGAGAACATCTCTTTGGTAGATATTTAACTGTTTTCATATGTCATTGTGAAGACAGCATTAAAATGAACATTCAAGTGTATTTTATCGTATTAAGGCAAACTAATATGTATACCTGAACGTATCATGATGCACATATGGAAATTCCTGTGAGATCATACACACACACACGCACACACATACACACATACACACTATATATGTAAAATTTTGAGAGTTTTGTGATTTCTATATGTTCACCTGCAATTTCAAGTACACAATATTAATTTTGTGTGCATGATGAGTCTATTTGGATAAATGTACCAATTTAACAAAAATCCCACTTAACTCAAAAGTTAAGAATATTTTATGAAATATTATGCTAACCTTACATAAATATATTGAAGTTATCTTTGTATATGTACATGGAAATGACATGGTGTTTTTAATACATCAATTTATCTAAATAACAAGTTAGAAAGTCTGTGCACAATTTCTTGCTTGATTGAACTCCAATAGGTAATTTAGTAATACTTTTTAAGCATTCATAGATTTAATGGCCTATTATACAAAAGAATATTGAAAAATATCATTCAAATGACTATTTAGAATATGAAGTTAAAGATGAATGAGCTTTCATATTAATCATTATCGTGAGTATCCCAAAGGGAGGTGTGGCTTTTAAATGTATGTCCTTGTAAGCAGGATAATTCATAAATGCACAAAGCATATTAGATATGAGATTTGAATGGTAATATATTTCTTTAAGAATGTAATTTATTATCCTTTTCACACCCACTCTACTCAATATGCAGAGCTTAAAATGCAATGGCCAGAAGACAAGGAAGTGTCACTAGAAGAATGTGGACATGGACTCCGGGGCTGCTAATGATGACTGTGATCTTTTGGGGTCAGCAGGGGAATGGACAAGGCCAAGGTAGGTGCAAGCATTTTCTACTACTCAAACACTGGATGTGAGTTCCACTTTTAGATGAAATTACATCAGTCTTTGGTTTGATGGTTTAGGCAATTTGTTGTAATCTTTTCCTAAGATTTTGTCAAAGTGTACCATTATGCTTTTGAATCAGTTAAATTGAACTAGAATTAGGTTCAAGTTGGTGTATCAAATTCAAAACCATCTTTCTGAAATTGGTTTTGCTTGGATGTACTAGATTGTGTGTGTGTGTGTGTGTGTGTGTGTGAATGTGTGTGTGCATGTGTGAGATTTTAGAAAAGCACAAAACATTTAAAGGTTTTATATTTTTGGAGAGAAGTTTTTGAATCTGTCTTCCTTAGTGATCTTTATAGTATATAGATTTGTATTTCAAAAAACATTTTTGATGTGATGTTCTTTAGAATTTAAACAAAATATTTGATGATTCTCATTGCTCTGCCAAGTGTTTGGGGGTGAAATTAGTGATGGTGTAGAGCTGCGTGTGATGTTGTGGCATCCTGAAATGTCCTTTGGAGAATAAAAGGAGGTCGTACATTTTGTAATAAGATTTTCAATATATTGTTTGGATAAATAGCGCTATGGAGTAGTTTATGCAAATGCTAGTGTCTTTGAGTGTATTTCATGATAAGTATTGTATTTTTTGAAATGTGGTGCCTGCTTAGATACAAATTAAAATTTATTTTATATAATTAAGAGAGATTCTGGTCTTCTTAGAATTATATTTCCCCTATGGAAGACTCTGTATTCAACATTGTTTCTATACTTGTCAGAATTTGAAATGAAACATTTGAACAGGAAAAGCATAGGGGTAGATCTATTACTTCTGATGCAGTTGAAAGTGTGTTGTGTTATATAATTGTGATGGAATTGAACCTTTGGTTTCCAAAGTACTTGATAAATATTTATAAATATTTGCATATTCAAATAAGTTTATTAACCCTTTTGAAGAGTTTCTTCAAAACAAGCATTGTTTGTTTGCCATATGTAGTTTTGTCCCATGGATTTTATAATTGAAATAGGAAGATGTTTAAGAATTTATATTATCATCTAGTTGAGTATTCATTTTCCTTTGCTTCTATGGTGAAAATAATATATGAAATTGTATTTAATATGTAGTTGATTTTTCACTAAAGGTCTAAAACAAGAATCTGTAGGCAGTTGATGTATCACAATTCTATTGGCTGGGAGATTTGTTTATTCTTCTGGCAGTGTATCAGTTCCCTAAAATACAGCCTGCCTACTGTATACAAAGATCTAGAAGGACGTATAGTATTGAACAGGGTTGCCAAAGTCCTTCCTCTTTTTTGATGGACGATATTTATTTTATTATTATCTGATGGATAATAACTTACTGAATATGTAAAATATTTGTGAAAAGTAAGTATCTCTTTGTCCAAAACCTTTATTCACTTTATTTTAATTTACTTTTAATATTGATTGCTCAGATAGGCTTTCCTTTGATATAGTGACCATCATTTATTAGAAAAAAAAACATGGCTGGTAATCAATTTCAAGCTTAACATTAGTGAAGCTTCTAATGGTAAATGTGAGTTAAGTAACTTGGCTTCTTTTTAAAAGAATAAATTAAAATAGAAAATGATTCAAAGGAAAAATGACGTAGCAGAAAACATAATGGAATGCTTTAACTTTATAATTAAGGGAATTTTATTTTCTGTAGAGTAGCTAGACCGAGTGACAGAAATTTCTTCAAGTATATAATGAACAAACCTTATCATTGCAAATGTAACATAAGCTACATATTAACATTTGGATCTATAAACCTGTTGACTACTACCTATTTTTTTTCACTTTTGGATTTTGAGGCAGAAAAAATAAAATTTTTCAATGAAGTATTATATTAGTGGTCATATTTTAAACAAAAATCTTAAAACTCTTTTCTATAGGTAAAAATATAGTACATTAGGAATCTACAAATAATGCTTTTCTACATTTGCAATTGTCCTTTCAACATTGGCGATTTGCATCTCAAAGTCCAGGACTATGATTGTCTCAATAAAGTATGAGTCTTACACCAAATGTGCATATAAAAAGTAATGAAGTTATTTTCATATAAATTTAAATTCCTTAGGCACAATAGTAAAGCCAAACCATATTTCTATGAGTAGATTATGTTTTAATTATTTGTCACTCACTGGGAAATTTAGATATTTTTTCCCATGGAAACCATGTTAGAAATGGTAGTTAGGTTGTAAGAACAGAAGACAAAATCTGTGTAGTCAAGAATACACATGAGGGGTCATACTCGGTATTGTTTGAATTGAGTGTAATCACCACTTAAATGTGATTATAGCAAATGTCATTGAGTTCTAAACAAAGATCCATCTGAAGCATCACGGTCAAAGTAAGAGGAAAGAGATGAACATGTCTGAAATCATGTTACTAGTTGACTTTTTAACTCATCAAGAACAGCATCTTCATAAAGACATTCATTGCTTGACTTCTGGACTAACAGGTGCTTGTCTTTATAGTATATTCCTGGCTTGGTCTCATTTCTTATCTAGACTGCTTATGTTGTTTGCACAATAGAAATTGTTTGGTATGGGAAATTGAAGGCAATCCTTAAGATAAAGTAGAAGTTATGTGAACTTTAAAAGAAAGTATGTGACTGGTGGTATTCTACATCATGTATAACCAGAAGAAGGAGAAATTATACTGCATTATATATAACGTACCAAAGTGTATTCTACTGTCATGTATAATTAATTACAACAAACAAACAAAAAGAACATATATCCACTCTACAAATAAAACACAATATAAACTTTCACATTTATTGTCTTTCAGAGAACTAGCTTAAGGAAGTTGCATAGTCCTTTTTAAACATTAAGTTAGATATTGACATTGAGATAATCTAGATAAAACTGAATTGACATGCAAAAAGAATAGGTATAACTGATAACACAACAGACAAAATCATGAACAGAGGGGGGAGAGAGAGAGAGAGAGAGAGAGAGAGAGAGGAGAGAGAGAGAGAGACTGGAGAGTCCAACCCATTTACAGCCTGCTAGGGAGTTCAGAAAGCATATATTATATTCAGAACTGAGAAATTATTTCCAAATACAGCAATCCTATTTCTTTCTTTCCCAAAAAACATATTTAAGTGGTAATATGATGTATGTATTATGGTAATGAAAGCATTAGAATAAAAAATTAGTTGCAAAAATGAGTGTGAATGTAAAGGCAACTTGAAGCAGTTTGAGTTGAGAAGAATGCTTGGTGAAAGTAAAGGCAATGAGTTTGATTTTAAGAAGCAAATAAACTCCATAACTATTATTTGGCAATTCTTAAATTTTCCACCTTAATGGCATTACTAAAGGAGTGCTATTTCTTTTTCACATATAATACAGGTATGTTTATTTTTCTGAAACAATAATAAAATGAATAGAAATGGATGTCAGTCTGTTTCAAACAGAATTTGCCAGGGTTTTCAAGTTAACATTATTTTAGTGTTTTTATAAATGATGTAGTTTTTAAATAGAGTAATAATTTTAGCATGTTGTGGATATACACAGAATTTTAAACAACTTGGTTTCCATGATGGGTTTACGTGCTGAAATCTCAAATAGCAACCCTGATGTTAAATGTAAGAAAATTTGAAATTTTGAAGAACAAGTGAAACTTGGAAAATTAAAATTTTGAGGACAATTCAATTTATCTTCCCTTTTCATGACCATAATTGGGGTCAGATATTATAAAAAATAAAAGCTGGTAGTATCTGGCAATTTCAATTTTCAGTTTCATGGTCAGAGAAAAAAACTATTCAAATATATAAGGACGGAAAAATAAAGAGCTCTTCATTTCTCTCTTGTTTGTCTCTCTCCTTTCTCTCCTCCTCTCTCATTCATCTCTCATCACTCTCAGTATTTTCCCAGTGTATGAAACAGTTTTTGTTTCATTCTTCCATTTGAGAAATTTAAGTGATTGTATAATTCAGTAACAGAAGGTCTATGTAATTTTGAATTGAAAATTTATAGATAGAGCTTTTTATTAGAAAATCTCAACTCACCAATATTTTTAGTTTTAATATCTTAAGATTACTGCTGGTAAGGGATAATTACTTATAAGAACCTCAAAGCCATCTAGAGCTTGCTTTTTGAGATTGCTTGGTAAATTATTTTCATCTTATAATTGAGTACTGTTTTAAGAGCAGTGAACTCAGACATTTGGCAGTGACTATTGAATGATCATTATTTGTGTATCCCAAAAGACATGACCTTAAAATGTCATCAAGTTAAGTAGTGGTGAAAATGAACTGTGCTATGTAATAGACTTCTTTGTTTCTGACATTCCTCTCAAATGTAAAGGATTTTCCATTGTGCTAGATTGTATTTTATACATACACATTCACATGGCAGAATTTAATTGAATTTAATTTAGTCTATGGCAGAATTATGTTATATGTTTTAGTTTTTAGTGGAAACTTATTACAATTATAAATGCAAATATCCAATATTTAAAACTCACATGGTTACCTATCCACAGCAGCATTTAAAATCTCAATTTATTCCTAACGGCTTCTTCCTATAAAAGAAGTCAGAAATTTTATGAAGTGTACAATTCTATAACTTAAAAGGTTCATATCCTCCAGTAAATAGGAAAAGTAGTAATTTGAGAATGCAGGAGGATTTATCTTAATGACAATAATGTTTCAAAAACTTGTCTTCAAAATTTGGATTTCTGAAAAGTGGATCTATATAAATTCATCCTGCATTTCAAATTCTTTCAAGATATCTGAAGGTTGTATTTCTAACAGTAGTACAGTTTATTTAATGTATATGAGGAGAGTGAGGTATAAGCTATAATATCTTCTAATAATGATTCATATTGAATTGCTCCTTTAAAAATAAACCTTAAAATTTTTTCTACAGATAGAAATTTAGCAATTAAGAATAAGCACTTTTAATCAAAATAACTGCAAAATATTTTCATGTTTAAATGGCCTTATAAAAATTATGGGTACATTATAATTATATATAACAGTTTGATTCATTATGTCATATTCACATAACATAATTTGATCAATTTTATTTTAGTATCTTCCCTTCTCTTCCTCCCTTCCCCCTCTTTCTTTCCCATCCCTTTTTCCTGATCTTCTTTATATCATCATCATCATCATCATCATTTTAGTGTATAAGTATTTAATCATTAAAGGCATTGCTATAGAACAGAAGCAAGTTGTAGAATATTCCCTTTTTATGTGAAAAAAATATGGTAATTTATACCTCTTGCTAATGAAATTACATTACAATACTCAATATTTGGGTGACACTCATTCACAGTATTTTTTCAAACTTTTCTTACCATGCAACATAGTAATATTTACTACTAATATTCAATAGTAGATCTAATATTTAATACTTAATTAGATAATTCCTAATACTTAATTAGATAATATTTATATAATATTATATAAATCTAATATTTATTTTTACTTGTCATTTAAGGAAATTCTCATTTTAATGAAGGTTCTTACACCCTTTAAAATTAAAACTTATTTTGGAAAAGTTAAACACCATTTTCAAGTAACTTAAGTGTTTTTATTGATCTTTGTTCTGTTTGCACTTATTCAGGGACTGTAGGGTCATTTGCTTTAGAATTAAAATTTTAGAAATTTATTTCTGTATTTGGAATTTTTTATGCAATTTGATGTGAAGAATAATTAGACATTATCTATGTAATATACTAGCTTCATTTCTCTCCATAGCTACATATTAATAGAGGAAAAAAAAGAAACCAAATTTGAAATAAAGAGATCATAAATAGAGATAGAAAGAGGAATAGAAATAAGTGGTTGCAACTGTTTCAAACGGGCAAAGCGATAGGAACAAGCACCAGAATACGAAGCAAGGGTCCTCTGTTAGTAAAGAGTATAAATTCTCAAAATTAATCTGCATGTGAAGTTTTTAGTAAGCACCCCCTCCGAGAGAGAGAGAGAGAGAGAGAGAAAGAGAGATTGATTGAGAGGGTGGGGAGGGGAAGAGGAGAAAAGTGGCTGAGGAAAGCAGCCCCATGTGTCAAGTGGGCACTTCTCCTCTGCGTGTTACCCTGTGGTCAGCCTCAAGCCACCAGTGGGGTGAAGAGTGAAAATGGTGTTTCAAGAACGATTTCAGTTCTTTGTGTACAAACTCAAGTACCAGATCCTGGGCCTGGGAGGTCAAGAGATATCAAATGTTGTACGTGGACTGGGTACCCTAGCTGTTTGCAGAAATGATTGCTTTTTCTTAATGCTATTGTTTCTTTCTGCCTCTTGAACCTGTGATGCCAGCATCAAAATAAGTCTGGGAATCACTTCTCTGTCACTTATTAGGTGTCCTTTAAAAAGCTCATGAATTACACATGAATTTCAGTTTTGCCAACTGAGGTTTCAAGAGACTTAACAACAACAAAAAAATCTGGCACCTTTCTGTTAGGAATGCTGTACACAGTGTTCTAGTGTTGGTCTGCAAGGGACAGGGTCCCATCCATCAGCAACTTTAATTCCCTAAGTCATCCTATCTTGTGTAAAAGCTTTTTTCTCAACATTTAGGAAGCTCTAAGATGTACATATGGTCATATCAGCCACATATTTATCAACTGTGACTTTATCACAGCCTAAACTGCCTTGGGATTTTTTGGTATACTATACGTGACCTAGTTGAGATGCAGTGTATCTTATTTTTGTTTTTCTTATGATGATTTTCCTGTTATTTTCTTTGCAGTAAACTTCTGATGCCTCTTTGCAAGATACTCCTCTCTCCTCATTCTGACCATCTATTTTGTCCTTCAGTTCATATATGACCAGCTTCATGTCTTCCTAAATTCCTCATTCTACTGTTGCATGGTCTCTTGTAGATGACATGGCTTCATATATACAACACCATATTTCTTGCTCTACACTATAATTGTTAGCATGCAGCTTTTTTATTTACAAATTCCTCAGTAGTTTGAACTGTATATTCCTCTAGTCAAGAAGTTTTTATAGTGTTTACCTTGGACCACAAGTTATTCTGAGGGAAAAAAACAAAAAATCAAAAAACTGACCCAAACCTCTGCCATCATGAAGTTTGCATTCTAATGTGGGGAATACAAAAACAGACAATGAGTAAGGTACATATGTGAAGTGTGGTAAGGGTGAGTTACATGGTGAGAATAATCTTGTGATGGGCATGCCAGTGAATTCTGAGAGGGTAAATTTTAATTGGATGGTCAAGCAAGACCACAAAGAGAAGATGGCAACTGGAAGTCTGAGGTAGTAAGGTGGTGAGAGCCCAAGCCACACAAACTTGAAGAGAGGGTCTGTTTTTTCCCCCAGAGTGCACAGCATGTTTATTATCCTTGAATGGGAACATTCCTGTGTTTTGCATGAACACAGAAGCAACTTCCATGGCTAGAGCAAAGCACATATGGAGAGCGTTAGCAGATATGGAAGTAGCACAAAAGGAGAGAAGGGTTGGAAATCATGCATGACTTTTTGTATTGCAGGAACTTTGGCTTTGTTTTGGAGTAAGATAGAGAAATGATGGGGATTTTGAGTCTTTTTGGAAGTTCACTTTCTGCTTTGAATGGTTACTACCTGGGACTCAAAAATTGTGCTTTATTACTCTTATAATAAACTACAAACTACTATATTAAAGTAATGTTAAATTCTACTTTAAAATGATTAACATGCTTTTATCTTTCTCTTTTCCATTACTGAATATTCAATTTTCAATTAATCTGAAAGCTTTTTAGCACAGTGAGCCAATGCAAATTTAGTATTAATGTGTGTAACTTATTTTTCATCAAATTTAGGTACTTAATTGAAGATACTAATTAGAAAGATCACTTGTTCTATTGGAGAACATTGATAAAACTACTTTCAAATTACTGTCACATCAATCAAAACCATATTAAATTGTGTTTTTTGAGCTTAAGTGTAGACAGCGGTAATGAGTTAATAGCTTTAAGTAGACACTTTTCATCTCCATGGTCAAGGAAGCATGAAAATAGAAGCACTTATTGGCTTCAAATTTGGTGACTAGGAATAACCATAAATTTTGGGGTCCTTGGGGAATTATCTTCCTGGCAGGAAGGTGTCTTACTGTATTTTGCCTTATGACTTTTGTTTTCCCCTCAAAGAGGATTTTCTTGGGGAAAATTAGCCTCTCATAACACAATAAAAGGGGAAATGCCAAGGGAATAAAATGATGTATATTTCACTATTGAGTAGAAAACCCAAAGAAAGATAAGAGTGAGAAAAATATGGGGAAGGAAAAAATGGTATAAAATTAGTAAAAAGGATTAGCAGACACATGGTAGTCCAATTCACCCATGAACTTTTGTGCCAAGCACCAGGGGCATAGCAATGAAGCAGGCAGAGACTCAAGTCCATAACATAAATTAGAAAACAAAACAAACAACAATAAAATGCATAAAGTCATAATGCAGTTGGAAGGGAAAAAGAAAGAAGATACAAATAAATATACAAGGTGTTAGGGGCTGTGAATTTTACTATTAAGAAGATTAGATATTATGGTATGGTTAAGTATAACTGACAGGAACACTGACCTAGATATAGGGAGTCAAAGAATTTCTCTGTCTTTGAAAATTATGCCTTATTTGAAACTATAATGAAGGAAGAGGCTAGTATTTTGGAGATACAGGGTGCTTAAAGCAAATAGAATTGAAAATATTAAGAGTCTTAAATAAAAACCAGATATTTTCTCTGGAAGAAAACAAGGCAAATTTGCATGGAATATAGGTAGAGAATACAGGAGAGACATAAGAGAATTAAACTTTTGTAGCTGATACTGGGAGATAAATTCAATAAAAAGTTTTAAGATGGACATGAGATAATCAGATTTACTCATACATTTTCCACTCTCTTCAATATGGCATGTTCACTGTGGGGAGGGGAATGATAGTGGAGGAAGAGGGACCAAGTACTTGACTAGTGCTTCTGTCAAGTTGAAGGATCATACTGATTTTGATCAGATGTTTCCAACTTCCTAGTTGGAAAACTGATTTTAATGAAAAAGTTGGAGAAAATCATTTGAGATTGGAAGTTACTTTGAAAGTAGAGCCTGTAGTATATACTGATCAAGAATGATACCAGGGTGTTGGGATTGAGGGTCCTGGTGGATTATGATCATTTATTGACTTGGAGAAAGCTTGATGACAAGACAAATTGCAAGTGACAGAGGTGTAGATATGTGCATGTGTCTGATTGATTTTACTTGTTTTTCACATTAAATTAAGATACCTGTTAGAATGCAAGTGAAGAAATCAAATAGGGACTGAATAACATTGGCTAGAAATGTGAGTGAGAATTACAGGCCTATAGACAATGTTTATAAATCTAGCTCAGGACTTGGCAACCTGCAATTCATGAGTTAAATCTAGTTTACTGCATGTTTTTGTATAACTGAATAACTATATTTCTTGTGTTTTATAAGTCTGAAATGTAAAGTATATTAACAAAGTGTGGTGAGGTCGGTTACTAAAATGTGCATCTTGGCCCGTAAAGTTTCTAATATTTCCTCTTTGTCTCTGTGTTAAACTTTTTACTAGCCCTTGATGTGGATGAAACCCTCTGGTAAGAAAGCATTGACAGAGACCCTCATAGTGCAAATGAAAATTATTGTTCACTATAGTGCATATAAAGGGTGGGAACATAAACCTGTGTATCATAGAGTGAGAGATATTAAAACAACAGATTTATTTTCAGTATCATCAGTGATAACTTTTGGGGTCAAAGGAAATACCTTCAACAGACCATTCACTCAATAATACAAGGAACTTCAGCTGAAAGTGTACTGATATTTGACAGTATGAGAGAAGGTTAATGGAGTTGGAACAAAGAAAATAAATGTTGGACTTAACTGGAGATATAAGAAAGGGTCAAATATTTTGGGTTTTTAAAGTAATGTTTAGAGAAAGGTGGTGTCATGAAGACATTCTGAATGAGGAGTAAAATCATATTTGATGGAAAAGAGCTTTCTGGCTGTATGTGCAGCCAGGATGGAAGGAAGCCAATGTGAATGAGGAATTAAAATTATCCACTTGAATCAGTGAATGGAAGACCCAGGGTAACCTTGGCAAGGGCAGTTACAATGTCCATATGGAATGGACTTAAAATGAATGAGAATAACAACCTTAGTGTTATGTTTAGTGAAATTTTACCAATCCTTTGTGTATGTGGTCAACATAAGCAACTTTTTATTTGTAATTCAGATTTGTGTATCTAACCCCTTGATACTGTGGCTTATTAAGTAGGGCTAGAAAATAATTTTAAATTGTTCTGATGAATGGAAAGAGAATCATTATTCTACTGATACTGAAATGCCTCTCTGATGCTCTATAATTTTATTCCTCCATTATTAATACACATTTAGAAAATATTACTTTAGCTTTATGCAAATTCACCTGATCAATTTTTCTCCAAACTCAAGTATTTCCTTACATTTGTAGCCTTGTATGGTTCCTCACTTGGGACCATCTTTCCTTGAGCCTTCCCGTAGGATCCAATAAGAAGACTCTTATGACTGCAGTCACCAATTCTACGGTAATTATGAAACATGTCAATCACTCTCACTGAGGGTGACTTTTCCATGCAGCCTGAGATTTTATACTATTCCTTTGGACTATAATAAAATTTGCACTCAGAAAATTAAACAAGATTTCTATTTTGAAAATATCATATCTTTGATTTGAGTACTTTTTCAATGTATTACTACTTAGACACTCTTATCTAAAACAAATTTTAGTCATTTTTAAACACTTTCAAATCTAATTCTTATCAGAGGAAATTAATATATGTCAACATCTATTAGAACATTTCTCTTTGTGTAGTTGTAACAGGATTCATTATACTTGATAAAATGCTAATAGTGTGAAGTTACATCATAAGGATTGGAATGAAAAATGTGTAACTCTTACACAAAGAAATGCTTACAAATTTTTAAAAATATACTAGTTATCAAAATAAAAAATCCACTTTCCCACTTGAAAGAGTGAATCAGTTTCAAGTCATATTACATATTATGCATCTGTGCTGAAATAATAGCACACTGTCTTTGAATATCAATGTGTCACCTCTTCCCCACACCCCATGCCCTACATCCTTATTTCTCTATCTTTGGTAGATAGTTTTACTTTTAATTTGGAAGCTTTTATTGCAATTTAGTAGTTATTATTCTTTTTGGATATGCACAGATACTCTTTTCCATTTGGTGGATGAACTTTATTTATCCCAGCAGTATTACCTCCTTCTAGTCATGGCTGCTCAGAGATCCCTCTTGAGAATATTGATTTAACATGTCACCCACTATGAAGCTTGAAAGGCTCGGTGTCTGTGAAGTCTGCTGACTTGTTTTGACATAGTCCCTCAACATGGACTGAAAGAAAGTTTATTTTTCCTCTTAAATGTTACATAAAGAAGAATAACATTATGGCATTTACAGATACATGGTTGGAATTGGAAAATATCATGCTAAGTGAAATAAACCAAGTCCAGAAAACCAAAGGCCGAATGTTTTCCCTGATAAGTGGATGATGATATATAATCAGGTTGGGGGTTGGGGGGTGAGAGAAGAATGGAGGAACTTTAGATTACATACAGGGACATGAGAGGAAGGAAGGGGCGGGGTGTGAAAAATGGTGGGATGAGACAGACATCATTACCCTGTGTACATGTTTGATTACATGAATGGTATGAATCTATATCGTGCACAACCATAGAAATGAAAATTTGTACCCCATTTGTGTACAATGAATCAAAATGCAGTGTGTAAAAATAAAATAAAATGTTACCCTCCCTTATAAACAAACAAAATCTAACAAAAAGGCAGAAACTAACGTCTAATTTTGGTGTCCTGGGAAGTAGTCCCTTTCTTGATGAGGTAGGTTTTGTTGTCTGTCTTTGCCTGATGCTGCTGAACACAGGGCGCTCCATGACCAGTGGCTTGCTGGACTGGAAACACTGTTGTGACAACACCCGAAAATTCAATTCAGACCCTTCTTCATGTTCCACAGATGACTCTTCTGGAAGCTGCTTGAATTCATTATAAATTAGAGTTGAATTAGAGTAACTTTAATTCATTTTTAATCCTAACTTTATATATAATGCATTTGTTCTCCTGTTTAATCCTTTTTGCATGCTAAATCATTTGCAAACATGTATCTTGTACTTGAGAAAGAATAAGGCTGAAGGTACATTAAGTGCCAGCTGGGAATCTGAGCCAGTGGTCTGATCACCATTATGCAGATACAGTGAGAGTGTATGCATATCACTCGATTTCCTCAAAAAGTTCTTTTGACAAAATTGATCTATGTTCTCTTTAGTGTCTCTGAATTCAGTGCTATCCCTCAAAAATACAAAATTTTATCCTACAATTGGTGCTTCCCTTTGTAAAACTAGAACCTATCATTTGTGCAATGAAAAGGAAGAAAAAACATGAAACAATTTCAAGAAACAGAGATCAGATTTCTTTTCCAGATGCCTAGTCCCTTTCTTTCCTCACTTTTCTACACCTCAACATTTTTTCAAATTTGTGATACGTATGAGAAACCTGGTCATCTTTCTGAGAAACTAAAATATACATGCACAAGGTTATATCTTAGAGAATATAAGAAAAAAGGAAGATGTGAGTGGAATATGAAATCCTATTTATAACACAGTTCTATTGTGTTTGGGGGTACGCCAATGGTGGGTGTAGTGCTAGGAAATCCTGGTTGTACTACATTGAAAAATACTTGTATAGGTCTCTTCATTCTGAAATGTTTGGAAATGGTAATCCTCTTTCAGTAAACTTACCAAGTATTTGTTTTATTTTGTCCAGGGATTGGCAAACATTTAAAGCACATGTAAATATTTTAGGTTGTGCTGGCCCTCTCCAGACTGGTGTCTCCCCTTTCTCTTCATTCTTCTCCTCTCCCTCCTTTAAAAATGTAAAAATAATTTCTAAACTTCAAGCATAGAAAACACTCCATGGAGCACATTTTGCCTGTGTATCCATAATTTGTAAACCCCTTACATCATCAGATAGCCTTATTTAACATTCAACATTAGAAAGCAATGGTGCTTCTAGCAGAGAGAAAGCAGCCTTTGTTAACATGGAACTTTGGATTGCCATGGAATCGCCTGAGTACTAGTGCTCTGTCTTTAAAACAAGTTACATACTATCCATTTATGATATTAGAAATACATGGAAATTACTAATTTAAAGGACATTTCCTATGGCTTTCATTTTTCTCCTCAATAAAATGGAATGAAACCCAAAATTTTCTTTTCCATGTGAACTTTAATTTCCATGAGGTTTTTTAAAACTTATCTCTCTTCTTCTTTAAATATATTTTACTACTTATTCTCAGCAATTATGGTGGAACAATTTCTGTGCATTTGGCTTTCTGGAGGAATGCAAAACAAAAATTTTAGCTTAATATGTGTAATTAGATGGCATGCAAGATTATGTGAAAAAGATAAGAAATAGAATAAATTCACCTTTTGGTAACTACAAAAGACAGTAGATCAAAAAAACTTCTAATGTTTTACACTTTAAATATCTATCACAGTAAATCCACAGTGCCCAGAAATAAGTCTAAATTCTAAGTCAAGACGCCTTGCAGTGCTGTATTAACATGGACTAAAATTAAGTCAGAATATTCTTCAGTACATTTATCTTTCTGTTGAACTGTGTTTGAACAAACCATAAAATGAGCTGTTTTATTCTAAAGAAAAGACTTTTTGACTTTGGAAATGAAAATATTTTTACTGATTAAAATTCTCTAGATGTCTGATTTTATTTCTGCTTCACAGCAAATGATAAAACTATTTCTAAAGGGGAAATAATCTAGAAAGCAGTATCAGCACAATTGTCTCTAACATGTCATATTTCTCTAAGTTTTTCAATTAGGTATAAGAAATGTGTTCTTTCCTTTAAAAATTAATAAACTTATTTTTTTAAAGTACTTTTGAGGGCTGGGTTGTATCTCAGTGGTAGAGTACTTGCCTAGTACATGTGAGGCTCTGGGTTCAATCCTCAGAACCACATAAAGATAAATTAATAAAAAAAAGGCATTGTGTCCATCTACAACTAAAATATATACTTTTTAAGAGAAGAATGGAGGAACTTTGGATGGTATAAAGGAAAATGGGGTGGAAGGTGTTGGGGAAGGAAAGATAGTAGATTGAGACAGACAGTATTACCCTTCGTGTATGTATGATCACATGGATGGTGTGAATCTACATTGTGTACAACCATAGAAATGAAAAGTTGTACCCCATTTGTGTACAATGAATCAAAACAGTCTGTAAAATAATTTAAAATGGCCTGCAAGTATATATATATATTTTTTTTTTTTTTAAAAGTACTTTGGAGAAAAAAGAAGGTTCCATGTCTCTCCCCTTCCCTATACCATTTTCCCTATTTTTATTGATTTGTATTAATACGGCATATTTTTTATAGTTGATGAATCAATATTTGTACATTATTAACTAAATTCTATAGTTTACATTAGGGTTCATTTTTTTTTTTTTTTTTTTACCCAGGATTTAAACCCGGGGGAATTCCCCCACTGAGCCACATCCCCAGCCCTATTTTGTATTTTATTTAGAGACAGGTTCTCACTGAGTTGCTTAGGGCCTTGCTAAGTTGCTGAGGCTGGCTTTGAACTCTCCATCCTCCTGCCTCAGTCTCCCAAGTCCCTGGGATTATAGGTGTGCTCCACCACGCCCAGCCAGGGTTCATTCTTAATGTTATACATTCTATAGATTTTAACAAGTGTCCTATATCTGCTTTTAAATTTTTCATTTGCTCAAGATGATAAAGTTCCAAGTAAAACCAAAAAAGGATCTTCATTCCCAGCCCCCAGACTTTTCCAAACATTATAAAGGAATATTTCTTAACATCTGGAGGAGCTAATGTTCTGTAAAAAAAACTTAGCAGAAAACCAGGCAATTCTATGCAAACATGCAGATATGCAAAATTTAATACAATGATACAGGTAACTTAAAGAACTCTCAAGCATTGATTCACTTTACATTTGCTTTTGTTTGGATGAGGAAGTTAAAAAGCTAGGACATTAGAAAGCATAGAACAATCTACAAGTTAAGGTTAAGCATGCCCCTAGGCAGAAATTAGCAGAAGAAAATAAGAAAAAAAATCATAAATTCGCCATTTTTCTCTCTGGCTATTTAATTTTTGGCTGATGAAAATAAACTCAGTTCAAGGTTTGCATCACTATGAATGCATAACATGAAAGCAAGTAGCTCTAGCAGGCACTAGATATGTACAACAAGAGAATAGATGTAGGCTTAATGTTGTTATTTCATTTGTTAGGATGAATGCTGATGAGGAATTTCCACTTAAGCTTCTGTTTTCAAGACAAGTGTTTAATTGAATTTCAGAATTTATTTTACAGTAAGGGCTATGAGTAGAATAAATATCTTCACAAGAAAAATAGTTTGTTCACATGGGTTTGAGAGCAGTTCAGTGTCAATATAACCTCTTCCAGTTTTCCATGTTGTACTTCTAGAAAAGAGAACTGATCCCATAAGGTGGTGAAGGTCATAAAAGAAATGCTTGTAAAGATAAACTGCATTTCTGCTCATATTTTGGGTTTACAAGCTTACTCTTTGCTGACTCTAAGTTAGGATCCCCAGTGTAAGAGGTGATGTTGGTAGGGCTTAGGAGTCTGGGCTGACCGCCAATCAAGTCTTTCTAGCCTGTGCCACTCGCCCTTGCTGTATGCTTTCCTAACCTTTTGAAACAACTTTTATTATTTATAATATGGGCTGTGTCTCATATTAGCAAAGTTATGTTATAAAAAAAAACTGTGGCTATAATAGTATATGATTTGTATTCAAGTAAATAAAAGTTATATTTTGTATTTGCCAATCATGAGATCCATTGCACTTCCTCCTATATATTCAGTGCCTATCATGATTCCTAGGCTACACCAGGTATTCAATGAATGCAAACATTTCATTTACACAGGAGTTATTTATATGGAATTTGTCTTCCTTTGGGTGAGCATGTCTACCAAGGCACTTTGTTTAGCTGAGGAAATACAGATTCCCATTAAAAATCTCAATTTGGTCTTTGAATTTTGTCTGGTTACTCAGAACTATGGGGTTCCCATCTCTTGGAGTAATCATTGTGATCAGTAGTGAAGCTTTGTAAATCTGTGTCCATCCTACCAGACTTTATGTTGCTGGAGTCTGTCACATAATTTTAGGGTATTTCTGTGATGCCTGGCTTCTTTTCAGAATTCACAAGACATGCTCACTCAGTTGTGAGGCTTTTGCAGTGCAGAAAAGGTACCACCCTAATGCCAATCCAGAGCCATGTGACATGATCTGGAGGCAGGAGAATGGAAGCAAACCTCCTATCAGCAAGCTTTTCTTTATCTGCAGCAAAGTCAATCAATCAGGCACAGGAGGGCCCATTTTCTGGGTATGGAGATGGCTCCACAAGGAGTCTGGGTCTTTAGTTTCATTGGAGACAGCGAACATGCAGTTTGGACACTCAGGGACTAGTTGTGCAGGTTAAAACTTTAACTTAGGAAGGTAGTTGTAAAAAGTTCAAAACTCATTGTCACTGGGAAAAGCTCACAACTAGGTTCACTGCTTATCTTCCTTTCCCTGGACCCATTGTTACCTAGAGCTTCACTATTTGCTTTCCTCCTTCCAGGACTTGTGGGCAATGGGGAAGGGTAAAAATCCAGGGGCCAGCATTTCAGTATTTGCCTCCTTCCTTCAAGATCCACTGTGGTTGGGAGCCAGTAAATGTCTGCTTTTGGTGGAGATGCTGTGAACCCAGGAAAGGATAAAAGTTTGTTTTTCTCCCTCAGGGAGAATTGGGAAAGGATGTATTGGGAGAGGTTTAATATTTGGCTGATTTCCCTTCCCTCCTCCTGAGCCACACTGTGCCTCCATTTTTCTTGGAAAGTGTTTTGTAGGAATATTATTTTCCATAACCCTTTACTTTCCAGTAACTTTTACGTTGATCATTGTTACTTTGGCATTATGTTTTAATTTGTGTGTATATAACTACCTGAGTTTTTCCCTAGAAATATCATAAAAACCATATTGGGTCATTGAGATATATGTAGAAATATCACTGATTAGAAGCTGTCTTTGTTGCATACTGTTGGTGAATACGATGAGATTCTATGTGTCATACATTCTCAGAATGATGTAAAGTTAAAGAAATATAAGCTTCACGAATGCAAGGATTCTGATTTATTCCATAGACACAACTGCAAGTAGCAGTTGCTTGATCAGTATTCACTGTTGGAATACATGTCGAATGGCAGATCTTTTATTTCCCATCAGTGACTGTCACTACTTTTGACCCACTTTTCAGTAAAATAACAAAAAGAAAAGCATAAGTTGGACAATGTGCTTTGGGCTTTTCTGAGAAAGTGAATTTCTTTATTTTTACTACTGTTCTTACTATGGGAAAATTGATGGATATTGTGGTGTCGATGTTATTTTAGACCATACAACTGAGGCTATTGTATAGTTTGCAATTTATTTAATAACATGAATTTTGAAATTTCATTTCATTATTAAGCCATTTGTTTTATGACATAAGTGATTATCTTAATTGTTCAAGACTACAAATAAAAATATTTCACAACTAACTTGAAAGAAATCTAGCGTTTGTTACTAGTATATTTTAGATGGTGCATATTAAAGTTTAATTCCCGATAATGGAGTAATAATATAATACATTCATATACATGTTTTTTCATTTTTTTTGTTCCTATTTGAAATTCCTACCTCAGTAATCTTATAGTTTATAACACTTATTTTCAGAAGAAAAGAAAAAGCCTAAAACATAAACTATTTCAGTGACTTTTTAAATTCATAATTAAATAATTTAATAAAATATGGAAGGGTAATTTTGAATATTTACTCCCTAAACATATCCCTGCATAAATAGAAAAAATTTGACTTCAGTATACTATAAAGTCAAAGTCTTTGAGTGATTTTTGTATTTTTATTTTTTAGTTTTTGCAGTTCTGGGGATTGAACTGAGGGGTGTTCTACCACTGAGTTATATGCCCTCAGCCCTTTTTAAAAATTAATTAATTAGTTAATTAATTAATTTATTAGGACACTCTAACCAAATCACTGAGGCTGGCCTCAAATTTCCTCTCCTCCTGCCTCAGCCTCTCAAGTTACTAGGATTGCAGGCTTGTGCTACCACACCCAGCTGAGTGTTATTTTGTAACTTGTATGATGCTTAAAAATAAAGCCTTCTATCTGACTTTTAAAAGTGGAGTAATAGTTTTCCCAGTTAACTTTTAAGGCAATTATCAATTTGTTGTTTATAACTTATGTTAAATTTTCCACTGTATTTATGATTTCTGTCCATGCAGCAACTAACACTCTCAAATACAGAATTTGTTTCAAGACATGGCATTTTATTTTCTAGTTTATATGCAATTTCTTTTACAGATAGCATTAAAGGAGAGCTATGCAGCATCATGTACAAAATTAAAATATCACACAGAGATGTATATACAGCAGTTCCTGACAGTGATGCTGGTTATTCCATTGATGTGTTCCCCAAAGTAGGTAGATTTGAACAAAAAAAGAATCTGCTAGAATGGAAATTTTCTGTCTTTGTAAAGCTGTTTGAAATAAATGATTGTATTTGATCTCTTCCTTCCCCTCTACTCTGAACTCCTTTCCTAGACAGCTAATTAAATTTGTGTATTTAGTTTAATATTCAGTCATCTTTCTTGTCAAATTGATGGATACAAAAATGTTCAGTTAATACACTATAAAATGTGAATCATAGTTTAATTGTTAGGTATGTATTTACCTCACATATTTGACCCCTCCCAGTAATGGTAATGACTATGGAAAGGACTGCCGATTAGGAGTATGAGAATTTTGCTTGATATGGGGTCTTGAAGGCTAAAAGAAAGTGTTTCATTAATGGTTTGTGACCATCATCTGGATGGTCTAGAGGGAACTAATATTAGAAAAGGTAATGCTATGCTTCTGAATATAAATTCTGCTAAATCTTAGAAATTGGGCTATGAGCTAATCTTGTCCCTCATTGATGCAAACCCTAGGTATCTAATGAGATTTTGATAGAATGTGACCTGTCCAGCCTCAGGGGCAGAGGAAGTCAAGGGAAGAAACAAGAATATGATTTGGAGGTCAAAGGATGAAAGTCTGGGATTTAGAAAACTGCAGGGTAGTGGGAAAGGGGTCCAAGTGGTACAATTTGATGTATTCTCAGTGAGGAAATATTAAGACTCTTAAGCAGGGTAGTGGCATAATATACTGTTAATTTAGATCACTTATATATTCTCAGATCTCTACCTGAGCTATTTGTGTAAAAAACTTTACCATAAGCATTAGCAACAAAGAGAACAAAAGCAGTCATCTCAAGTTTAATTCAACTTATGTTAAAGGCGTTAATAGTCTGAACTTTTTCATTCTTTATAAAGTGAGGGGTTTAGATTAGGTGAGTTACTCAATTTCTTTAGCTCCAGTTTCCTGCAGGTTAATGACTATCAAGTTTTAACTGTTTCTAAGCCAGAGTAACTTTAAGGCAACGTCTCAATTGGAGAACTATTTCTCTAATATAAAACTTCATAATTATTATTTAAGCATATAATAGAGTATTTAGAAAATACAGAAATGAAGAAAAATTGTTAAACATTTTGGAATGTTTATTATTTATTTCCTTTTAAAAATAGTTCAATAAACAACAAATACTTTATTGATTCTTACATATCACACACATAAATGTTCTGATATTTGACTCCAGAATCTTATGGTGAAATTGTATCCTCACATCAAATGTTGTCTCCAATCATGAACTCTGGTAAAAGATTGCTTCCCCTCTAGGTAGCATCACAAATTAAAGAGGTGCTAATGGCACTGTATAATTGACAATATTTGAAAACAATTTTTCTATACTTGGCATTTGTAGTGGGCAAACTACCCTTTTTGTGTTTTTATCTGAAAACATTGCTAATGATATAATTACATAATTGATTGACATTTTAATTTTAATATTCCATGGAAAGTTAAAACCATGTCAATAATAATTAGTTATAGCAAATGGAGTTTTTGCAGTAAATTAGGAATCTTGTAGGTTGGAGCATGGAGAACAAACCCAGAAAACTTATTACAGGAAGAGAATAAAATGACCCTAACATAATCCATGAGACCTAAAATAATGTCAGGAAATTGGTTCTATTTCTGTGAGCAAAACACATTTTTGCTCTATTCAAGGAAGGTGACATCTGAAACAATACATGGCTTGCTGGTTTTCCCCCTACCCTAGTACTTACAATATTTCTTTTAATTTTTTAAAATCAAATTTAGTTTTATCTGATTGATAAAACATAAAAACTGAACATATTAATGGGATACTACATAATGATTTGGTACATGTATACATTGAGTGATGTTTAAATTAACTTAAACATCTATCTCCTAAAACATGTAACATTTCTTTTTCTTTTTAAAACTTCATTTATTTTTATTTTTACAGACTGCATTTTGATTCATTATACACAAATGGGGTAAAACTTTTCGTTTCTATGATTGTGCATGATGTAGATTCATACCATTTGTGCAATCATACATGTACATTGGGTAATGATGTCTGTCTCATTCCACCATCTTTCATACCCCTGCCCCCTCCTCCTTCTCTTTTCCCTCTAAGTAATCTAAAGTTCCTTCATTCTTCTCTCACCCCAACCCTTTCTTCTAGTTTTTTTAAATGTACAGTTAATGTTATCTATCTGTGCAATAGCATACTGAAACTTCTTGCCTCTTACTGTAACTTAGTACCCATCAATCACCATTTCCACTTCTACATTTCCCAGCCTCTAATATCCACTATTCTGCCACCAATTTCTATGAAATGAGTTTCTTTAGAGTCCACATGAGTGTGATGAATTGGAAATATTTTTACATTCTTAACATAAAGATCTCCACTTCTATCTATTGTCATACATTACACGATTTTTTTCTTTTTATGGTCCAATAGTATTCCATTTTGTACATGTACCATATTTTCTTTATCAGTTGATGGACATTGTTTATATTTCTCAGTTATTATGAATAATAATGTAAAGAACATGGGAGTTTCAATATGTCTTTCAGTCAATCACAGAAAGTTTGACCTAATGTGCAATTGACCTAGTCAGTTCAAATATAGTAAATTAATTTTGCATAAATTTATTACTAATGTTTTTTAATTCACATGCTAGCTAATCTTGTGTACCTCTCCTCTAATTTTCAAAGGATACCTCCCTTGAAATTATTAGGTTGGGATCAGAATTAATTAAGAAAATGAATATGAAGATAGCTTGTTTAGTGTGAGTATTGAACATATACTTAGTATCATGAAAATTAAAATAGCTGAAGTGGTTTTCTGTATTGAAATAATGGTTATATATTAGAAAGCATTGTTAAACTTGGGAATTTTGCCTTTATTAAATAAGTACTTCGTGAAGATTTGCAAAAGGAACCAAAGGGATATGACAGAATTATAGAAAACATGGAGATGATTTCTGATACTTGAAGGCATCATCTGGTCCCTTTATACTCTTAACTCCTAGCCAACTCTCTGTAATAAATTAGATAGTAGTACTACTTCCTTATCAAAGTGAGCTGAACCAACTCCAAAAATTTACAGCATAATTTTGTATTAATTGTGGTAATTGTGATTCCTGCTGGAATGTATTGTGTACTCAACATCAAGCTAAGTGATTTAACTTTAAATGTTATTTCATTAATCTTAACACTATTGTATGTGTGTTAATACTGTATTTATGATATATATATATAAAATTTTACAGATAAAGGAATTGATACCATCAGAAGTTGAATAATGTGTTCAAACATAGCGACATTGCTAAAGAGTAGTTGAGCCATAACTGAGTCAAGTATCTTATAAATACTGTGCTCCACTATAGATTTATGAGATTGCATATTGAAGTCTGACTGTTACTTCTTCATGATGAATAGTGCACTTGATTTTAATATTGCTTCAGGCAAAAATTATAAAGGCTTATAACTTCTTTTACAATGCGTGGGGTTTAATGAAAATATGAGAGCAGAGGTAAAACCATTTGCCATCTCACTTCCAATCTTATCCCCTGAATATACTTCATATGACATCTCATTCATCATATTGATGACTTTTGAGGAATATAGGAAGAGGGAATTTTGTAATAAAAAATTATAAAACTTATTACTAGAGATGTTGAATATTTTTTCATATATCTATTGATTGCTTGTAGATCCTTTTCTGTGAAGTGTCTGCTCATTTCTTTTGCCCATTTATTGATTGGGTTATTTGTATTCTTGGTATAAAGTTTTTTAAGCTCTTTATAGATTTTGGATATTAGTACTCTATCAGAAGTGTGTGTGGCAAAGATTTTCTCCCACTCTGTAGGCTCTCTCTTCACATTGATGATTGTTTCCTTTGCTGAGAAAAAGATTTTTAGTTTGAATCTATTCCAGTTGTTGATTCCTGCTTTTATTTCTTGCGCTTTGGGAGTCATGTTAAGGAAGTCTGGTCCTAAGCTGATATGATGAAGATTTGGACCTACTTTTTCTTCTATTAGGTGCAGGGTCTCTGGTCTAATTCCTGGGTCCTTGATCCATTTTGAGTTGAGTTTTGTGCAGGGTGAGAGATAGGGGTTTAGTTTCATTTTACTGCATATGGATTTCCAGTTTTCCCAGTACCATTTGTTGAAGAGGCTACCTTTTCTCCATTGTATATTTTTGGCACCTTTGTCAAGTATGAGATAACTGTATTTATATGTGTTTGTCTCTGCACCATTGGTCTACCTGTCTATTTTGGTACCATGCAGTTTTTGTTGCTATTGCTCTGTAGTGTAGCTGAAGGTCTGGTATTGTGATACCACCTTCTTGCCTCTTCCTACTAAGGATTGCTTTAGCTATTCTGGGTCTCTTATTCTTCCAAATGAATTTCATAATTGTTTTCTCTATTTGTATGAGGAATATCATTGGAATTTTAATTGGAATCACATTGAATTTGTATAGTTCTTTTGGTAGTATGGCCATTTTGATGATATTAATTCTGCCTATCCAAGAATATGGGAAATCTTTCCATCTTCTAAGGTTGAATTTCTTTAAATCTTTAATTTCTTTAATTAGTGTTCTGTAGTTTAATTTAATTAGTGTTCTGTAGTTCTCATTGTAGAAGTCTTTCACCTCTTTTGTTTGATTGATTCCCAGGTATTTTATCTTCTTTGAGGCTATTGTGAATGGGGTAATTTTCCTAATTTCTCTTTCACAGGATTCATCACTTATGAATGAGAATGTGTTAGATTTATGAGTGTTGATTTTATATCCTGCATTACTAAATTCATTTATGAGTTCTAGAAGTTTTCTGTTGGATTTTTTTGACTCCTCTAAATATAGAATCATATCATCTGTAAATAGTTATAGTCTGAGTTCTTCTTTTCCTATTTGTATCCCTTTAATTTCTCTAGTCTGTCTAATTGCTCTGGTTAGAATTTCAAGGATGAAATTGAATAAAAGTGGTGAAAGAGGACATCCCTGACTTGTTTCAGTTTTTAGAGGGAATGCTTTCAGTTTTTCTCGTTTAGAATGTTGTTGACTGTGGGCTTAGCATAGATAGTCTTTACAATGTTGAGGTATATTCCTACTATCCATATTTTTTCTAGTGTTTTGAGCATGAAAGGGTGCTGTATTTTATCAAATGCTTTTTCTGCACCTATTGAAACTTTGACTAAGGAAAAAGAAATATGCTTTTTGCCAAGAGGCTCATAATATATCCTTTAAAATATATTTCTTTGGGAATCTTCAAATAAGAGATAGAAAATGTGTCAGCAAAAATACTAGAATTGATTTAGCTTTGCATTGACACAGAAATAACTGACTTTTTATAAGTTACATTCATTAATCTATGATGCTATTGTCCCACTCATATACCTTTTCTCATATATCCCAAACAATGACTTTGTGTCAAGAAAATAAATCTGTAGAGTACATTTATATTTAAAAAACAATAAGAATGTGTATTTTAAGTTCCTTGGATTTTGGTGATTTTTAGTCTTAAAATTAGAAATTGCTCATTAATCCCAATTGAAGTAAAAATTGATGAAACCTAATTTTGACAACAAAAAATAACTCATGGCATTATAAGAGAATTAGATCATAATTAACAGCTGACTTTCTACCACAAACAATGATGTCTAGGAGACAGTGGGATAGCAAACTCAGACTGCTGAAAGAAAGCAGCACATGCATGTATTTTGACACTTTACTGAAGTTGTAGTCTGTCTAGGAATCAAATGTAAGAAGAACAACTTTTAATTAAGAGGGAAAGACATGGACAAAATTTTAACCAAGAATATGAAAAAGAATATAACTAAGACTGGGTTCTAAGTTTGTCCTTATTAGATAGAACATTTTTCACTTTGGATAATTCATGATGCATCAAAAATATTACTTGTCTGCAAAATAATTGGACTGGAGACATCTGAACAGTTTGAAATCTAAGCACTGCATATTCCCATGGATTCAAGTTAATATATTTTCCAAATGTCCTTCTTGGTTCTTACTTGGTTCTCTAGTGTATGGATTTTTCCCTTAAATAATTTTGTGGCAATTATGCTCCAAATGTGAAAATATTTTTATTGTGCTTTGTGGAAAAGTGTTCTCTTCCTTCAAATGCCAGGAAAATGTGTTATTTTAAGTGGGAGGATTGTGGGGATTTTGTTTTGTGGATGGCAGTTTTTTTTCTTTCCAACTTTAGCAGTAGGTATCTTACATGAGTCACAAAGTTCACTAACGATCACTCCTCCTAAACCTACTTCCTTTTCTTCACGTCTTTCAATTGAGTAACACTAGAAATTCTCTGCATGAGATTGGTTTTGTCACAAGTTAAATGTATCTTATTTTTAATTTTAAAATTGGCAAGTTGATGTAAATTCTCATAATACTGCTGAAAACAGAAATTAGAACTAATTTTAATTATTTTCATTGACAGTTTTCTAAAGGTTTTTAGTCTTAAGTTTTGAAACATTTAAAAAAGCTATATAAGACTTGATAAAAGGATCAATGGATAAATAAAATGTAGTGTATATACACTATGGAATATTACCTAGATATCAAGAGGAATGGCTATGACCTTTGCAATAAATGGATGAATCTAAAGACTATCATACTAAGTGAAATAATCCCCAAAAACCAAAGGTCAAATGTTTTCAGTGAAATGTGGAAGCTAACCCACAATAATGTGGGGGACTGGCCTGGAGAAGAATATAAGTTTGGTAGATTAGACAAAAAAGAATAAATTGGGAAGGGAGGTGGGTAGGAAAGAGAAAGACAGTGAAATGAATCTGACATAATTTTCCTATGTAATATATGAATAAACCACAGTGAATCCCAGTATTGTTTACAGCCACAAGAATAGGGTCCTAATTAGAATAAGATATATTCCATGCTTGTATAAATATATCAAAATGGATTCTATTATCATGTATAACTAAATATAACCAACAAAAAACTTGACAAAAAGATAACCATAAAATCATTAGAAATGATAATATTGGTGAGTGTTTACTGTAGGAGATCCTTTAAAGACATTAAGACAAAAAAAAGTGCTAATTATATTAGTTTGCTAGGACTTCTATAGAAACTGCTGTGGATCATGTGTCTTAAACATTAGTTTATTTTCTTATAGGTCTGGAGACTGGAGGTCTAATACCAAAGTACACAGAGAAAGATTATCTTCCTCTGAGAATCATAATGGAAGGAATCATTCTAGGGCTCTCTCCTAGACTTGTGGATGGGAGTCTTTCTTCAGCTCTACCTTCACATGACTATCCCTTCATAAACAAATGCCTAGTTGCTTAGGGCCTCACTAAATTGCTAAGGCTTACCTGGAACTTGCTGTACTCCTGCCTCAGACTACCAAATCGCTGGAAATATAGGTATGCACCATCATTGCATAGTACTTAAAACCTTCTAATAAATTGATTGATAGATGTAGGAACACAAAACATGATGGGACATTTTTACCATGTTTAACATTTGTATAGCTTCATTAAAAATGTAGTCATTTAAAATACAAAAACATTTTTGTTATCTCATTCCTCTATACCCATTAAATATATTTTTATTATTTTTGATCCCCCTGAACATTCTGATGATGACTTACAAAATCACTACTTTTTGCACATTGGTAAATTCGATACATTATACAGGTAATCTCAAAATTTGTATCTTCTCCTCTACTTTATACATGTATATCCCTATGGCAAATTCATACCTCTAAATATTTCTATTATAAGTATATTCTTTCCAAAATAGGGGCTATAGGAAGTCATAATATTATCTAACAACTCATTTTTTTCATCAAACTTTACCCAGTCAATACTCCTTATGTCTGTTTTTAGCAATTAAAATGTTTTGCTTTAGGTATAAGGTATCCCCCAAAACTTCATGTGTGAGAATTCAAGAAAGCTTAGAGGTAAAATGATTGGTTTAGGAGAACCTGAGAACCTTCACTTGATCAGTGTGTTAATTCCCTGATTGGGTTTAACTGAGTGGTGACTGTAGGTTGGTAGGGTGTAGCTGGAAGAAGTAGGTCACTGGGGCAGAGGACATGCATTTGGGTGATATGTTTGGTGAATTGAGCTTAGTCTTTTTCTCTGCTTCTTGGACCAAGTCATGAGCTGCTTTCCTCTGCCACGCTCTTCCATCATGATGTTCTACCTCACCTTAAGCCCCAAAGAATGGACTCAGCTATCTATGTACTAATACCTCTGAAATTATGAGGCCCCAAATAAACTCTTCCTCCTCTAATTGTTCTTGTCAGGCCTTTTTGGTCACAGCAGTGAAAAAGGTGACTAAAGCAATATTATTTAATTCATATTCAAAATATTAAAATTTATGTCTTTATATAAGATAAATCTTTTTACTCCTGATCAAACAAATGTTTTGAACTATTTGTATGGTAGAAATGGATAGGAATAGGTTACTGCTACTAGTTTGCCTATGCTAACTATTTTGCATTTCAGTGATTATTGTGTCTTAAGAGACAAGTGTAATTCTCTTAGTCTGGAGTAACTACTGACATGCTAAATGTGAGACCTTTACTTGTATTAAATGTGAGACCTTTACTGTGTATTAGCCATTCAGTATGCAATATGCACAAGAATTGCTGCATGTACGATTTTGTAATTACATGTACTCATCTTATTTGTGAGTCTTCTGACCATTAAAAACTAATCATTCTCTAATCTTTTTAATGCATCAGTTTTTAAATTTTGTTAATGTTGTGCATATTCTTAATGAGGCGAAAACACTGTGGAAAATAGTAAAGCATCTCCTAAACAATTTCCATTTTACCAAGGAGGGAGGAAAACTAAGGTACATGAAAAGAGATTTAAGAATTATTTGATAGGAACAGGTTTGGATTTCTAAGGACTCTAATACATATTCCTACATTCTTCTGATGGAATAAAATATTGATAAATGTATTAAATAATTTTGTTCTATATCACTAACTAGTACTTTGAAGACTTTAATGCTCTATCTTTTAACATTGAAGTAAAACCATGAATTTATCTTGATAGCCAGTAGGATAATGACAAGTTAGTAATTATGTCTTCACATTTTATTGCTCCTTAAATTGAGCAATCTTTATTATTCCTTCAAGAGGTCACAAATATGTCCATCTTAACTTAACTATTACAGAGGCAGGACTTTAATTAGGGCATCTTAAGAACTATCTATACTATTTATTCCATGACTGGGCAATTAGGTAAGGAAAACAGGTCATGCCTAAAACTGATTGCATAAAATCATAAGATAATTTCAGAAAAGTGAAATAGCTTTTCATTAGCACCCGAGTAGATTTAAAGTATTATATATAAAAAATAAGTTAATCTTTAATTTGGACAGAGTTCCCCATAAAAGTCATAATAGCAACTAAAATAATGGTAAATTAAAAATTGTAAAACAAATGTTTTTAGACAATATTTATTCTTATTTAATGTGAGCTGATTTTTCTGGACTTTCATATAGCCTTTATAGTTTTCTGGAATATAGATTTATTTGCAGATGGAAAACATCATATAAATATACAGTTTGTAACTGCTGTATCTGGAATTGAATCATGCCTCAACCATCCAATATAGCATAAATGATGTGCAGTCAGATCCCTGGAAAAAATAGAAAAACATCAATTTCAATGCTGTATTGTTTAACAGAGATATTTATGTAAACTGCAAAACACAAAAACTGATGTGTAACAGGCTCTCAAGTCTGAGTGCCTACTTCCTAATCCCCACTTCTTTACTTATTTACTCTCCCAAGTGATAGAAGCCCCTTCATTAAAAATCAGTGGTCAGTTCAAAACTTTATGTTGTAGAATAAAGGGATCTATATTTTCTTATTTAGTAACTTTTTTCTCCTTCTTGAATTTCTAGAGTTATATATTTCAGGTATCCAGTTAATTTGACCTCAGTTCTCTGTAGGTGGATTTTTGTCAATACACTGATGCTTATTGTCACTGAATTTTGCTTTATGGACTCATGTCTTTGATTTCTATGGTTGCATGTGTATATAGAGGCTTTACTTTTTGCCTATTGAATAGGTGGGAGAAAAGTACAATTTTTACTCTGAGATAATATGCTAAATCTTAAGGAATATAACAATATATCATTATTTAAACTTGGAATATATTAAACTATCTTTTTTTTTCTTGTTTTGTAAGTATCTCAAAATGAAATGACTGTCAGCAGGATGAGGCACATGCCAGTATACACTGCCAGCTTGAGATCGTTCTTATCCCAGGACTTTTTTTAGAATTGTCTAAATGCCAATCTTGAGAAAAATCTCAGTTACTTGTAGAGTTTTTCTTTGTATGAAAGTGAACAAGGTATTTTGACTTGACTAGTCAAGACTAGTAGAAGCATTCATCAACTTCTTTTATAACTGAGTTTGTGACCCCTCTTTTCAAATAATATTGATATCTCTTGGCTGATTATATGTATATTATTTAGTTCAAAGTAAAACTAGCTATGTATTAGAGAACCTATCTAAATTAAAAATACATCTAAAATTACAAAAAAATGCATTAGTTTAGTATGGCAAGTTGTGTGTCTTTCTGTCCATGGGTGTGGTCCTTACTATATTATCTACTCTTTATGTACTTACTCATCTTATAACTTGTTTTGAAGGCAAAGAGGTATCCAATTAGAAATAAGCTTGTTAGATTACTTGGCAGAATCTTGCATTTTCCATTATCTTAGCTACCATGCATTAAAAAGCAAGCTTATTTTTAGCCTCTTTAAATAAATTATTAGAGTTAACACAAATAAGGTGGCAGAAAGTTTAAGGAATCACTTTAGTAAGTTGTCCATTTATAAGAGATTGGAGGTAGATATTAACGAAAGCAACATTTAGAATGCATAATTGTCGTGAAGTAATATTGACTTGGGGGTCAATATTACTGGGGGTTGCCCTTGCCAGGGTTCCTGGCAAGCACAAAATACTCTATTAGAATATGTTGAACAATTTATAAAGATTAAAAAAATTCAAGAATGGCCGGCCCAAGTCTTGCAAAATTGCTTCAAATAAAAGTGAAATTTCCAAATATGCAAAAAATGTATGGTCATTCTTTTTGTTTAATGGTCATGACAAAGGTCATGCATGCATGATCAAGAAGCATCTAATTAGGATAATAGGTAGTACAGTCAACATTTGTTGTTTTGTTTTTGATTCATACCTTGTAACAATAACTTACATAAGCCTAAGTCTTTGATGTTCTGTCAGCACTGTGGAATTTATTATAGTGCTCACAGGTTTCACTGATGAGTGTATGCTTGTTAGAATATCTCATTTCTTCTTTTTGTCTTTAATCATTCTCTGAAATAGTTTAAAGCAATTATGAATTTCTCATTATTTTTAAATTTTCATTTCTTATCAAATTTATAATATATAAATTTAATTTTGATTACCTATATTTTGGTATGTGTGTATATATTTTTATTATACTACTTAGTGTATACTATATTATGTTTATATATTTACTTAATGGAATAATTACTACACTGAAGCAAATCAGCATATCTATCAGTTTCTATAGCTCTCTATTTTTCTTTACATATGTTTTGGTTGAGAGCATCGAAAATATATGTTCAGGAAATTTTTAGTGTGTTGAGAAATTTTAATTTCAATCTCATGCTACATATTAGATACCTTGACTCATTCATCCTACAAAACTACAAATTTGTATCATTTAAACTACTTCCCCCCATTTCCTCTCCCTGCTCAACCTTAGTAACCACCATTCTAAGTTTTCATGTATTCATTTTTCTTTTAATTCCCCATATAAATGAGAAATTTTTTTTTCTGTTCATTTCTTTTGGCATAAGTCCATGTTGTCACAAATGGCAGTATCTCCTTTCTCAAGGTTCAGTGACATCCTACTGGATTCATATATACTGCCATTTCTTTAGCCATTCGTCCTCAATGGGCAATTAGGCTATTTACCTCGTTTAAAAATATGCGGCCATGAACATGGGAGAGCAGATACCTCTAGAGGTTCCTTTGGTACATATGTAGCCACAGAGGGGTTACTTAGCCATACGGTGATCTGCTTTGAAGGAAACTCCAAACTCTATTCATACATCAGTTTAATACCTTTCTCCACAAGCTTGTCAACACTTCTCTGTTTCTTTGTTTTTCTTTCAGATAATAACCATTCTAAGATGTGTGAGGTAGTATCTCATTGTGGTTTTGTTTTGCATTTCCCTGATGATGAGCATCTTTTCGTAGACCTGTTGAGCTTTTTCATATCTTCTACTTCAAAACCTCTCTGAATGTCCTTTGCCCATTTTTGATTTTTAATATTTATGTGAGTTCCTTATGTATTTCGCATATTAACCCCTAATCAGATATATGGTTTACAATTACGTTCTCGTAATCTATTAGCTAATTTTCATCTGGGTGATTATTTCCTTTGCTGCAAAGGAGTATGATTAGTTTGATGTAGTCCCACTAGTTTAGTTTTGTTTTTATTGACTGAGTCTTTTGTGTGATATCCAAATATTTTCAGGGTCAATATCAAGGAGATTTTCCTCTATGATTTCTTTTGGGGATTTTACAGCTTCAGGTATTATGTTCAGGCCTTTCATTCATTTTGAGATAGTTTTTGTATTTGGTTAAGATAAAAATTCAGTGTTTAATTTTTTAAAAAAATTTTTGCATGTGGATAACCAAAACCTCATAGCTATTTCTCTGCAAGGACTATTCCCCACTCTTTGACTAGATTTTTGCCAAGTAGCTCCTATTCATCCTTCAGATATGAGCACAAGTACTCCTTTCTTAGGAAGGCCTTTGAGAGTCTCTTAGGTTGGGTTGAGGTGTTTTTCTACTCATTCCCCACGTAGCTTGTATTTTCTTGGTCACTCATAATTCTAATTTCAGATGATATATGCAGTGGAATATATAGTTCACAAGAATGACAGCAACGTTTATCTTGCTCTGTAACTTATTCTTGAAGCATAAGATAATCCTTGACCCATAATAGGTGATGGAAAAGAATGAATTCAGTAAAAAGCCGAAGCTCATATTTATTTTGTTTGTGTGTCAGATGGAGACACCCAGCATTTTCATAACGCAGTGTGCCTCCTTAGGTTCTCAGTGAAGACATGCCAGCACAGTGTCATTTCTACACAAAATAAAGTGTTCCAAACAGTGCATATTTTTTGTAAGAATTATTTATGGTGGAAGGAAAGACAATTTTCTGAAGGATGTTTCTTCTGTCTTAAAGTTGTTTGTAAGTAGAAAATTGAGTTTATATTGCATTACAATTCTGTAATGTCTTTACTAAATTCACTGTGCAATCTTTAATCAAATAAGTAAATGTATTTTTCCAAGTTTAAAGTACATATTATCTTCAACTAGAATGCTAATCTTAGAGGAAAACATATTGAATGCTGTATTAATAATCTAATAATCTTGAATAATTTATTTGTGAACATTTACTACATACTAATGAAAAAAATCTTTTGCCAAATATTTTTCATTTTATTTGGTTTACAGTTTTGACCATATGTTTAAAACTTTTAATGAAGAATATTTAAAATATTCACATAAAATGAAAAATATTTTCTTTCAATTAATGCTGTTTCCCTATGTTTGTAGTGCTTCAGGCATGAAAAATTTGATATAATTATACCACCAAATAACTTTATGCAACATATGTCATTAAATTGGAATATTTAATGGAAAGGTTTTTAAAAGGGTATTGGTAAGAATCTCCCAGTGAAACGATAGTGATTGGATCAAGAAAAAAACTCATGCAGCCAGGCACAAAGGCACATAACTTTAACTGCAGCAAACTGGAAGGCCTAGGCAGGAGGCTAAAAGGTTTGAGACTAATCTCACTAAATTTGTGAGACACTCAGTAACTTAGGGAGACCTTAACTCAAAAAGGACAGAGAAAATAGTTCAGTAGTAAAGTGCCTCTGGGGGGTTCAATTTCCAGTACCAACAAAAAAAAAAAAAAAAAAAAAAAGGCAGGTTTGGTGGAAAAAACCTGTCATGCACATCAAAATATCCTAATTAGTTTTCATCGCTTAGTCCTCTGAATATGATCCTAATGATTCAGCATGATAACTTTTAGTAACATCTAAATAGAAAAATGTACCACAAATGTACCACAAATGTGGAGGCAAATAAGATTAAAACAAGAACAATACTTAAGTCTTAGGCCCAAGTCCTAATTTCATTGCAATGGTAAAATTGAATCAACAATTAAATATTAATTTCTCATTTTATTCATCTGTAAAGAAGGTATAGTTGAATTCATTAAACTTTTTGTGAGAAAGCCAAACTTTGATGATAACACAACTTTCAACACATAAAATAATGAAAATGCACTTAAAATTAACTATTTGTTTGGAAATAGAAAATCTAATAAATGTCATACTTCTAATTAGAAATTTTCAGGTTAGTGGCCAAGTCATGGGTAAAAAGAGCATGTATACACTGAAATATTAAAATTTTCATTTAACTTTATTTCATCTGTGAAGATTAAGAATCTTTATTCATAAAAGGGATCCAGAAGTATTAGAAAATACATGCTTTAACCACTTTAATTAACAGGAAAACACTATATAATTGAAAAATCATACTTTTCCAGTGTGTGCATAATAGAAGATAGAATCCTAAAATAAATGTTGGGTATTTTTTCTCCTCTGCATTGAAATGAAGGCTTATTGCATGGAAAATAAAAGCAAAAATCTGTGCATAAAAAAATGTATCTGTCTGGCCCAGTTTTAGATGATTCACCATCTTCCTTGTGGAAATAAGAAATGGTGCTAAGTCAGCTATATGTCTTTTTTTCAGTCTCCTGTGGGTACAATAAATGCTTATTGAATAAATGTTTATGAAAAGGCTATTTTAAGGAAGATACTTTAAGAACTAAAATTAAGACACACTCAGGCATCTGTAAGAGGGTTATGAAATATGTATAGAAATGATCGATTAAAAGAAAAGCGTGCTATATACCACAAAAATGGTATATGTGGAGTTTTTGGCAGCCCAAGTTTCAAAGACATGTGAGTATGGAGTCCTGGAAAATATTTTTGGCCGTTGTTCAGGACATTGTTTCAGTTGAGGAAACAGTAAGAGTGGGGATAGGGCAGGGGAACTTGTTTTCATGGAATAAACAGTAAAAACAAAAAGACAATTTCTGGAAAATGAAAATTATGTTTCTCTTGATAAAAAAATTGCATTTGTGATCCAGTTTGACCTGCCACTCCATTATAAGAAAATTCTAAAAATCATGATATACCTGATTATGTTAGGGATTATATCGATGGGGACTTACATGTTGGAGACACTTAGGTACTAACAAAATTTTCTTGAAATCAAATTGTCTAGACCAGTGGTTCCAAAGTGTGCTTCCTGATCAGTATTGAAATTATATTGACACACAAAGTCTTGGAACCTTCCCAGCAGCTACTGAATCAGACTCAGGAGATGGACCCTAGCACTGTTTAATAATAGGTCCCTAGGTAACTCCATTGTACACTGGAGTTGGAGAACCACTTCTGTTTGCTATAAGCAAACAACCCAAATCTCTATATGGCAGTCTAGGACTACCTATGGCAGCTTATTAAGTGTGGCTCCGATAGGACTACACCTGCTCATCCTACCTAACATGCAGTATTGTTAATTGCATTGTCAGAATAGAATTGCTAAAATATATGCATGGAAAAAAGACTAAAAGTTCATTCATCAAGAGAATTCATAAAGTTGATCCTGTTCCACTGGATGACTGATGAGTAATTATTCAGATGACTGCATGACTTATGGGTAATTGTGTATAGCATAGTGTTTTTGAGTCTCTCTAGCTTTACCACTTTATATTAATCTTGACCCCATCCATTTCTAATGATGTGAACTTGAGTAATTGAGCCTTACAAAATTCGTCTATTCATTTATAAAATGGTGATAAAATAATGTTTACCTTAACTAGGGACTAAATGAGATAAACTATGTATAGGGGTCAAAAGGTGCTCAGTGTTGTCATTCTATCTGATAAAAGAGTGTTGTTTCATAAAAGTATAAAATTTGTTCTGAAGGTTAATAATAAAATATTTGAGTGTAAATGTGCTTATAATAATAAATTCTTTAGTTAAAAAATTAAAAATGGACTCGGAATATGACAGAGTTAGAGTACTTCATTTGCATATGTAAGGCCCTGGGTTTGTACCTTTTAAAAAAATGGTAAAGTGAAGCAAATAATATTTTATGTCCAGTGTGTGAGTAACAAAAATACAGGATGCATGTAAAAGAACCAGAGTGAGAGTGGTTCAGAGGAAGGTTAACTTGCATTTCATGATAATAGGGAATATTTCGTGGAGGTGAATTCAGTGTCATTTCTTAAAGAAAGCAGCCTGAGCCCTAGGGAAAGACTAATTGTGTTAGTATATACTAAGACTGAGAGCAAGCATGCTTAAATGCTGATAGATGGTCTGTGTAAAGCAGGAAAATAGAAGTGTTCTGGAGGTAATATGGAGAGCTGGCCATTTATGATGTCAGACACATTTGTGTTTGACATTTCAATGATCAGTCTAGAAAGGTTGAATCTTAGCCAAACTATCCGGGGATTTGATTACTGGGGCTAAGGAATTTTTCACTGAAGTATGAGAACAGAACTGGGCTTTTAGGAGGACTAACCTGGCAATCCTGGGTAAGGAGCTACAGGAATGATTAGATTACAGAAAGTCTGAGTTCAACTGAAAAGAAAAGGACAGTGAAGGAGCATAGGAGGAGAGATGTAAGAACTTGAGCGTCGGGGGTGGGAGAAGAGAGAAAAGTGGGTAGAATTTATTACCTAAATGTGAAGTTTGGGGAAAAATAATTCCTGGAAAAATGGAATTTTGGAAAACAGGGGAAATAGGGACAGGGAGCTAACTTTGTAGAGAGAATGTGAACATTTGATTTTAGATAAATTTGAAATGACAGCAGGCCATGGGAATGAAAGTAGCTTTGCAGCAGATGGAAATGTTGATATGAAGTTCTAGATGCAGTAGATTCTGAGTCATTAAATAAAAATAATATTCCAGATCTTGGGTGGGGTGGGGAGAATGAGAAAATCTAAAAGGCAGAAGAATAAATTGAAGTTCTCAGTATTAGAGAAAAAGAGGTAAAAAGAGAAACAAAGATGATGGGAGTGGGCTGATGAGAAGCTAAAGTGGAGGAAGTAGAATCAGCAGGAGAAAAGTCATGGTCATATGGTTGTATACCATGAAACTGGTGCAGGAGGAAGGTTTTTTGTTCTGTCTTTTAAGAGGGGAAATTAAGGAAAGCATCAATATGCAGTGAAGAGTATAAAATACTTCCAATAGCTCACTTGCTAAACTAAAAGGTGGTTGGGTTGGCCATTATGAATTCATTGTGTTTGCAAAATGTAATGCACTTGGATGAATGCAAAATATAAATGGTAAAAGGAGTGCATAAGAATTTTAAACACAAGGGGAAATAGACACAGGCACTTGGTAGATATAAAGCATAGAATGTGGAAAGTGTGTAAAAGCGTGCAGAAACAGGAAATAATGAGTTCAAAAAATATTTGGTTCAGAGCAAATTGAATACAAAGAGAAATCACATTTGCTGTGGCAATTTTCATCAGTGTGGAGAGAGGAAAGAGTACCCAGTGTTTTGAGTGGTAGATACATTTGGAGAACTGAGAGTAGATGGTTTTTGAAGTAGGGACTGTTTTGGAATTAAATCCATTAATTTAAAAAATTATCCAAAATTAATGGTACTTATAGTATCAATGGAGAAAAAAATTTTACAAATTATAATATATCCTAGTCATTCCATGTAGGAAATCATAAGAAACTTTGGCAAAACTGTTTTAAATTTTCCTGTTGCAGCAATAATTCTATTAGGTTAATGTTTATAATATATTTAATTTGAGTTTAACTTCTCAAATTTCTTCTTGAAAACTTTACTGTGCTCTATATTTCTATAGTATATCTAGTATTTTTGAGAGGTTAATATACATTGATATATTTGCTTTCAGTAACTTTGTAGACTTAATTTTTCTTTATACTTATTCAATACCATCAGGAAGGTACTTGTTCATTTCCTATAAAATAGACACTGATATTTTTACAAAGATAACTTTTCTAAACTTTTTATCCAGAAACAGAACAACTATTTTATTAAAAACTTCATTTTCATACAAATGAGATTTCTGAAACACTGTACTATTTTAAGATTCACATTATCTATTTCAAGTTTGAAAGAAGATCAATATTTTGGGATTAGAATTGGACAGATGTAAAGTATTTGGCAAATATCTGAAGTGTCACTATTCTAGATTGATGTGTTTTCACATTAAGTACAATAAATGAATACTGGCAAATTGGGTAAATAAGATCTAGCATACATAAAAATTAAAGAATATTTGTACCATCTTAATAGTGTTTTGACTTTTGCTTAGGTATTTTTGAAAAACCAAAATTTTAATTTTAATCATATTATTTACATAAAAATAAATACTAGATAAATTTGCATAGTAGAAGAGCAGTTTTATCTACTAATAAATTTCAGAAGTCTGTTTCGATCATTTTAAATGGTTTTTATTGATATTTCTTATTTTCCACATTTAACTTTTTTTCTAGTATTCATCTGCTATTAAAAGTTTTTTTCAATAATGTGGCTCAATATCAACAGTTCTGACATGAACTACAAATATGGTTGTAAGAAACCTTAAGAAAATTGCCATCCTTTCTGACTTATTCTCCTTGATAAAGAGGAAAGCTAACATGATTATACAGGATTAAATCAAAGATTACATGTGGATCTGTGGTGTATAATTTATTAGCATAAAATAAGCATCAAAATTCCATCTGGCTGTAATTGGGAGAGAGAATTACTTATGTAAGACAGGAAGTAGCATTAATCTGATTTCTAAATAACCAGGGGGATTTTTTCCTGGTTAAATGCAAATTGGAGTCTGTTCTCTTCCTACCTTCCCTTCCTACCTGGGTCCATGAAATGCTAATTGATGCTATATGTTATGGTTTAAATAGGAGGTGTCCCCCAAAAGCTCATGTGTAAGACAATGCAAGAAAGCTTTGAGGTGAAATGATTGGGTTATGAGAGTCTCAACCCTACATGTGAATTAATTCCTTGATAGGGATTAACTGAGTGGTAATTTTAAACAGACAGGGTGTAGTCTAAGGAGGTAGGCACCTCAGGACATGCCTTTGGGTTTATAATTTGACCTTGTTTTGCAGAGTTCTCTCTCTGCTTCCTGATAGGATGTCCCCAGCTGCTTTCCTCTGACATACTCTTCCACCATGATGTTCTATTTCACCTTAAACTTTAAGGAATGGAGTCAGGCATCTATAGACTGAAACCTCTAAAAGTGTGAACCCCTAAATTAAACTTTTCATCCTCTACAATTGTTCTTGTCAGGTCTTTGGTCACAGAAGAAAAAATAAATACTTACTAAAACACTGTGCAATTCTGAAAATCAGGATTGAGTAGAAACTGAGTGCATGTGAAGCAGAAGCACCATAGGCAGGGTTACACAATTAAAAATTTTGATAAGCATGGAATATATTTGCAGGTAAATGCATGTGTAAATGTACTGCTTCATGAATTCCACACACCGAACACACCGATGTAGCTAGCAGTCATTTCAGGAAATTATACCAGTGCCCTAGAACTGGTTTAATTGATTCCTCTGAATCATCATTTGGGGACTTGGAGATTTCTCAATATCTCTTCAAAAAGCAGAAACAAATGTTATACAAGTTAAAAAAAATAAAACTAAGACCAAATATACCTAAAAGCTATACATTTTGATATGTATATGTTGTATGACCCATTAACTTAGAAAGTATATATGTTTAAACAAAATGTACTAGAATATTTGTGTTAGACACACGTTAGAAACCACCCAAATACCCAGGGGGAAAAATAAATATTGCATTTCAGGCAATGCAATACTATCAAGCAGCAAGAATGAGCTACAATCATAGGTAATATAAATGGTTTTCAAAAATATAATATTGAGTGAAGAAGCCAAACACAAAAAAGTTTGTGTATAATTCCATAGATATTCTAGAAAGCTGGCAGATCTTCTGGGAATGGAGTGGCAATGTGACTGTTGGCTACAGATGTGTGTCCAGTTTGTGAAATTTGTGAAGCAGTATACTTACACATTCACTTTTCTGCAAATACATTACTTGTCAATAAAAGTCAAATTTGAGTTATTAGAACTACAAAGTGAAGATATTCTAAAGGTACACTCATACATTGCTCGTGGGACTGCAAATGGGTGCAACCACTCTGGAAAGCAGTATGGAGATTCCTTAGAAAACTTGGAATGGAACCACCATTTGACCCAGCTATCCCACTTCTGGGTTTAAACCCAAAATACTTAAAATTAGCATACTGCAGTGACACAGCCATATCAATGTTTATAGCAGCTTAAGTCACAAACTAAACTATGGAACCAACCTAAGTGCCCTTCAACAGATGAATGGATAAAGAAAAATGTGGGATATATTCACAATGAATAGTAGCCATAAAAAGAATGAATTTATGGCATTTGCAGGTAAATGGATGGAGTTGGAGAATACCACACTAAATGACGTAAGTCAATTAAAAAAAAAAAAAAAAAAAAAAGGGACCGAATGTTTTCTCTGATAAGTGAATGCTGCTCCATAACTGGGGGGAGCTAGGGAAGAATGAAGGAACTTTGGATTGGGCAGAGGAAAGTGAGGGGATGGGAGGAGTGTGAGGGTGGGAAGGATGGTGGAATGAGATGGACTTTACCCTATGTACCTGTATGATTGTACAAACAGTGTGATTCTGCATTGTGTACAGCCAGAGAAATGAGAAGTTGTGCTCCTTTTGTGTGCATTGAGTTGAAATGCATTCTGCTGTCATGTATAACTAATTAAAACAAATAAAAAATACAAAAAAGTAATAATAAAAAAATCCACACACATGTAATTAAGTTTCCATTGTGACAGAGACCATGTGAGACATAAACTATATAATATACAGAATAGGAACTAGAAACAATAAAGACTCGTAAAGAACAACAGAGAGGAAAAGCCATGTGACTGGCAGGGGCACATACTTCTTGACTACACATCTGTGGAAAGAGTTCCTGCACACCAGAAAATGGAATAAATGAAAATTTGTATGATGTGTTTTACTTTTGTTTTTAGTTGATTCTATTAAGGAAATGGTTCAGATTTCCAACGATGTAGCCTAGGTATTCTCCATTATTCCTGCTTTCTTTGTAGTGTGATACATTAAATAACTCATGTACTATGAAAGCATGTTAAATATTTTTGACATATAATAGTTGAATATCCCTAATAGCAAATATTTCAGGAAAACATTCTAAGAAGCAACAAATCAAAGGTTTAATGAGGCTAGTTCTTGCCTGTTGTCTCTCTCCCTGATAAAAGTACCTGGGAACCTAGAAGACACTTGATACAACCTGAACAGAGGTCAGAAGAAAGGTTTAAACATGCACTAAACTGATGGTTGAATAATTAATTTGAAACATATACATATTTTTCATAGTCTCTTCTTCCTGGAATTAATGGTTGCAAACTATTTGCAGGAAATATATAAAAGCCAAGTCATCACATGTATAAGAATGAAGTTGTATCTCTCTACTTGTTTTTCAGTTGATTAGACAATTAATTTTTTCCTAGCCCACAACGTCAAAACTCCTCCCTTACCACTAGCAACTCTCTATACCATATTTTATACTGAACAGAGTGATTATTTGGCTTTTCTTAAAAATTTAATAATGTAAATTTATTTAAACAAATGAGTAGTGATATGCTAGTTGCAATTTAACTAGGATCGATAAATATGCATGATTAGGACATTTAGAAAGAGTGAAGTTGTCATATTGATACATACATATGTATATGTATTTACACAGCATGTACTTTAGACTGTTTTCAAAGATCTTAAGATACAGTGACAATAATGAATCATATTATTACATAATATTTTCTGCAGTTGGTTATTTCCACTGTTTCTTAGGACATTTTTAGTAAATAATGAGACATTCTTCTATACACGAATGATTCTGAAAACTGTGAGTAAATTCTTGACATTTTAACATCATCTTCTCATTGAATTTATCAATTTAGAGATGCTATTCTACAACCAACATTGTAAAAAGATGACTGTAACAAAAAGGAAGATAAAAAGTCTAGCAAGTAATACACCATTAGCTAAAGGAGGTCCCATTTTTAAAAAATTGGTATCCATAAAAACAGTTTGTAAAGTTATAGCAAGATCAGCAATGCAGTTATCTGTGTATACCAAAATTTAATATCATAAACAGAGAATTGTAGTTCAGAGAAACTGTCAAATTTGAATGTTTCTTCATTTAAAAATAAGTTGGCTTTCTGTAAAGTATTTCTCTTTGTGTTTTTTTTCATATGCCTAATGATATAATAATAGGCTTTTATTTTGTAGTGAAATCAACTCTTTAATGCCAGTATGTACAATGCAAAATTCAGTGTTAATTCTTATCCATCATTTTGTGAACTAGTATTTAAAATAGTAAACACTTTTCCCTTTTACTCTAATGTGTAATTAATAATAATCTCTAAACTTTTAGCTGTGTTTTATTAAAACAAAATGTGTTCAACATTATTAAAATACAGAAAAAATTGGAAAATTTTGATGAATTGATGTAAAATTTTAGGACATGAAAATCAAGTTTAAAATTTTAAAAGTAAGTATGTAATTACATACATTTGATAAGAAATGTTTGGCATGAAGTGCCTTAACATAGGTAGTCCTTAAAAGTTTCTGCTCAATCTTAATTTTCAACAGCAGTAAAATTTCACTGTTGAAGTAAAGGCACATTTAAGTTCTATGACATCTTTGATATTAATGAAAATTTCAAGTGCAAAGATTCTACAAACTAAAAGGAAAAGTTTTCTTCTTCAGTTATTTCTTTAAAATGAAATGTTTGTCATTACATGAGTCACAGAGGATATCTCTGAGCAAGGAAATCTAAGGGTTGTTATTTTTACCTACTGGATACTCAAGTATTATTTTTTAATAAAATAAAAGCTAGTCATGCCAAAAAAAATAATAAAATAAAATGAAATGTTTGTCGTGAAACAATGTCAGGGAGCATTACTGACCTTGAGCAAACTCCATGTAAGCTGACTCCTGAATGAGGGCATACAGATTTCTGCTTTCTTGATGGTGCAGCCTCCACTGTGAGACCATGCCTGGGTTAGCCTCCCTAGAGGAGGAGAAACCTTCAGGGCAGAGGTGAAGTCTCTCAAGTGAGGCCAAATTTGGTCAACCAGCACTCCTCTGACCTGCCATCTGAACACAGATGCAAATGGAAGATCAGCTTACACCAGCAGAACCACTAAAGTAATGTGGATCTTTTAAAAATAATGATTGTTTTAAGCTACCTGATTTAGGGATGATAATGTTGCATGGAAGTGTTTCAGCAGTAACTGACAAAATAGTGTACTGAATAAAAATTACATAGTAATTAATATTCCTGAGAACTGATTCCTGGGACCTCCTATTCTTTTGTGGTCAAAAATATTACTAGGATTTGGCTAAGGCAAATGAAAAGAAATGGCAGAAGAGGAAGGAAAAGAATTAAAGAAGAATGAATGATATTCACATAAAATTTCAGGGGAAGATTGATGTTCAGATAATATTTCAAGGACAGTATTTCAAATGGGTCAGGTCACTTTGATGACAAATTCAATCGTATGAGGACATGAAAGGTACATGAGATCTAGCAGAGTAGTTATCTTTGGTGAAAGTGATTGAAGAAGTTTATATGGAACAGGTGAAAGAAGACTGACAGGAAAATGGGGTTAAGAACAAGAGCCAAGATACAAAAGGCAGAAGGAGAAATAAAACTTTCAAGAAGAGTTATTTTATTCTTCTTTATGGTTGAGTAATATTCCATTATGTATAGATACCACAGTTTCTTTATCAATTCATCTATTGAAGGACATAAAATTATAGCATTTGCAGGTAAATGGATGAAGTTGGAGACTGTCATGCTGAGTGAGATTAGCCAATCCCAAAAAACCAGACTGAATGATCTTTCTGATAAGTGGATGATGATGCATAATGTGGGGTGGAAGGGAAGCAAGAATGGAGGAAGGATGAATTGCATAGAGGGAAAAGAGGGGTGGGATTGGAGTGGGGTGGGTAAGAATAATAACAGAATGAGACAAACATCATTACCCTACATACATGTATGATTACACAAATGGTGTGACTCTACTTTGTGTGCAACTAGAGAAACAACAGCTGTACTCCATTTGTGTACAATAAATCAAAATAAATTAATGAAAAAACCCCTAAAATAAAAAGCATGCAGCAGGTAGAAAAAAAAGAAATAACTGGCAAAGAGAGTTGGCAACTAGCTTGGCAAAATATTGGTAATTATTGAAGTGCAGTAATATGTTTATGGTGATTCATTGTTTTCATATTTCTACTTTTGTATGTAATACAAAAATATTTCAGTAATAAAATATTTAAAATCAAAACTGAAAAAAAGTCATTTTAAAGATAGAGAGACATGGAGCAGTAACTGGAGAGGGAGAAAGGAATGAATAAGACATTTTTAACATGGGGAATATACATATAGAACATATATAGATAGGGTCAGGATTTGTCTATATAATTTTATGGTAAGTATCATTTTCAAAATAGACAATGGAAATGCTGGTCCCATTTCTTTAAGTAGATAAAGGGAATAGGACTTCAGGTTCACGTTGAGATAGGTACAGTGTATGGTGTTGAAATTCTCAATGTGAGTGAGTTTGTCCAGTGGGGGGTTGTAAATAGAGAATAGTTCTGTTAACAGGTCCCTTTGTGTTTTAGTCAGCTATTTTGCTGCTGTGACTAAATAATCTGACAAGCACAATTATAGAGGAGGAAAGGTTTATTTGAGGGCTCACAGTTTCAGAGGTCCTCATCCACAGAAGGCTGGCTCCATTCCTCAGGATCAAGGTGAGACTGAACATCATGGGGGAAGAGTGGCAGAGGGAAGCATCTCACATCATCAGGAAGCAGAGAGGCTTTACTCTCCAGATACAAGATATATACCCCATAGCCACACCCAATTCCCACCTCCTCCTGTCATATCCTACCACTTCAACTAATCCCATTAGGAATTAATTCACTGATTGGGTTATGACTCTTTTACAACCCAGTCATTTCTCCTCTGAACATTCCTGCATGGTCTCATGTGAGCTTTTGGAGAACACTTCACATCCAAACCATAACACTTTGTACTCTCATCTAATGAGAGAACATGGAAATTCTCTTTTGGTACACAATTAAGAGTTAATAATGAAGAGTTAGGACAGAGCATGAATTAAAATGCCATGTTTATAAGGTGCACAAAACAAAGGAGATGCTTCTTACTCTCTGTCAACTTGCCCTCTGTCAACTTCTGTATCAACTGATCCCTTTATGAACCTTAGCGTTCTAAAAATCAAATCATGTTCTTTAGCTCACATTCTTTACTTCTTAAGTCTTGAAAGCCATGTGTTATCATTAGTTAAATTATTGATCTCTTTCATAGTATGAAGTCATTAGAGATCATGTTGATATCCTTCACTACATTATTTGGAATATATGTCATTTAATTCTATCTTGAGTCACATAGATTTTTTTTCCACAGTTTTAAAATAAATTCTATTTCCTAAAAATATAAGTGAGAGCCTTGGAAAAGATTATAAATGCTAAATTACAATAATAATCATTAAAATTAAATATCAGTAAAGGACAATTTTCAAATTGTATGTGCTTGTCAAACACATGCAGCAGCTATTTCTGTGACCATTAGTAGGATGAAAATTAATATCAACTGAAGTCTTCTCTTTCTAAATTTCTAAATTATATTGAGCCAACCTAGATTTAAAATTTTATACAGAAAGTGCTTACATTTCTCTTACAAATGAGATCTCAGAAATCCTAAAATGTATAAACTTTAGGAATATGCAGAACTTACTTTACATTGGGAGCCTCCCTCTCTTTGCTTTCAGAGCAATGCCAGTCCATGATAAAAGGAAACCCTTCAGCAACTTTAGGGTTTGCAGATTGACCCATTGTTTTTCAATCCACGAACATTCTATAAAAGTATTTGTAATGTTGTTTCAATTTTGATTTTCAGTTGGTACCAAATGTATATGATTAAAACATTTTTCTCTGCTCAGTATACATTGTCACACTTACTCTTGAACTTACAAAAGCTGGTGTGACAAATAAAAATGGATGAGATACCTTGAATAGTCCTCCTATTTTTGAGCATATATATGCATCATTTCCCATGGCTATAGACAGTTTTCATATGAAATAAGGTGAGTTTCTTCATTTGAAGATATACAAAGCTGAGTTACACTCAACTACTGGCATAAATTATGTAAACACAAACAATGATAATCTAGAAGGCTAAAACATTGCTGTTCACCCAAACTGGAAAAGCATCTGGCTGAACATGTGCACTTCTGACTTCAAAAATTCCGTGTCTTGTGTATTTTTCTTGACTCTCCTTGATTTCCTGCCAATGGCTTTTCTATTACTTCTCTCACCATTTTCAGGAAGATAAACTCTGAAGTGTTGGGACAAAAATTATTGAGATTAGAATACAATAAAACTGTATCATGGAATATTCAATGATATGAAAATTAGTATTTACATTTTTATTTTATATAGAAAACATTCGGGGGACTTTTTTTCATATGGCAAATATTCAAATAAAATACTTTTTGCACTAGAAATAAGATGGCTAATCCTTTTGATTAATAACAACATTAAAAATAGCCCAAATATTAGCTAAGCCTTTCAATTTTAATATTAGAAATTAATGAACAGATTATATGAGCATATTGCAACATCTTATGTAGAGTGTAAGATCAATGAAGAAAAGGGCTATGTGTTCTTAGCAAGATCTTATACAGAGTCAGCCTCTTAGAGATGAACAATTTTGGTGGAGGAATTCCATATCTTATAGTTTCAACTTTGTTCTGAAACCTAGCTGCTAAAGACTTGGAATTACTTTAAGGATTAATTCCTAAACTATTTAGTTTCTTAGTGTCCCCATGTATACAAAGGAAATGTATCCTCTATCTATACCACAGGGTTTTTTGAAGATTAAAATGTAATCCATATAGTCGTTAAAGACTGCTTTAGTTACATAGAACATTAAACAAAGTTAGTTTTTGACTCATTTGAAATAATTGATCATAATCCAAATATTCAACATCTATGTATAGGAGATATGAGTTACATTTTATATAAACAACTTCTTGTATGTATTTCAATTAAATATTATAACTATCATGAAAAATAAATCTTTTAACTCTTAAAATTTAAGTCACTTGGTTCAAGCATATGGATTCCAGAGCCCTTCTAAGGGACATTTATAATTTCAATCTCACTTTGCATTCCGCATAATAGATACCTGGTGGTACCTTCCTTCTAGGAAGAATGCAAAGTTTCATAACACTTTGGATACTTGCTGTGGAAGTTGCCTGCTGGTCACCTTTCAACCTTGCCAGCAAATCCAATCAGCTTAAGAGCATTTTAATGCACCTATGTAAGTCCTCAGAATTTAAGATTAGGGGAGAGAGCAGGTCTTGTGACCTTCATAAGTGGCATTCAGTAGTTACTCTAGAAATGATAGAATTAGCTTAATTTAAAGCTGCAATTTGATGGAAATGTTTTCCAGCTTAAAATCAAATCCACTCACTAGCGCCCACAATGTGAGGAAGGTTACATGCTACACATTTCTAATGCAATAGAAATGCAGTGGAGTCAAGCAAAATCATTTTGTCATCAGTAATCAGGAAAAGGTTGCCCTAGATGTTTTAGATTCCAATTTTTAATTTAACAAGAAAGCTTAAGTGTACAGTAGTGTAGCGTATACAACACTCAGCTCTTTTTGCTTAGAGAAAAAAGTGCAACATTTTACTTCCTCTGACCTTGAGTCAAAAGCTTTAGAAGTAGATGAAGAATTTGATTCTGAGTGGATTGGGGTGAACTGAAAGGAAGAAGAGGGAAAAGCTGCTTTTAACATGACCAGATGGTAATTTTTACTAGTTGGCAGTGAACAGAAAAGCACATTTTCTGAAAGGAAAGTGTACATTATAGACTGGCACAAGTAAATGTGTAAAAGCATCCAAAAATAGATAAAATATTCTTTAGCTTTAAAGTAAAGTTATGATAAGCTTATATAGTGAATGGTTGTCTTTAGGCTAAAAATTGTAATAAGGCTATAATCAGAGGTCCTCTAGGTTTTGAGGTGATAATATCTAACATCTGGCGTCATAGCCTCCAATACTTATATTGTGCTCCTTGTCTGCTAATTCCAGGTTATATAAAAGGCTATGTATAATAATTTAATAGTAACTGCTTTCTTATTTTACTGAGATTTCTCTCAGTAACTCACACTCTAAATTTCCCAACTAAATTTTTTAAAGATTATTTTTTTATTTGTTCTTTTTAGTTATAAATGACAGAAGAATCTATTTTGATATACTTATCAAGCATGGAATATATCTTATTCTAATTTGGATCCCAGTCTTATGGATGTGCATAGTGGTGAGATTCACTGTGGTGATTTCATGTATGAACATAGGAAAGTTAGGTAAGATTCATTCGGTTCCTACCCCTTCCTTTCCTTCATTCCCCTTTGTCTAATCCACGGAACTTTTATTTTCCCCACTCTTGTTGTGTGTTAGCATCTACATATCAAGGAGAATATTTGATTATTGGATTTTTGGTATTGGACTTTTTTACTTAGCGTGATAGTCTCTGGATTCATCCATTTACCAGCAAAATGTCATCAAGTGATTTTTCTTTAGGGCTAAGAAATATTCCATTGTGTACATATACCACACTTTCTTTATCCATTCATCTATTAATAGGCATCTAGATTGGTTCCCTCGCTTAGCTATTGTGAATTGTGCTGCAATAAACACTGATGTTTTGATACTAATTAAAATACAGTCATAACATAGAATAGACATATTAAGATTTATGAAGTTCTTTATTAAATTTTTTGGTTCTTTTTGCACATCAATAGAGTTGAAAGTATAATACCTGAAATCCATAAAAAAGAACCACCTGCAGAACGTCCAGAAAACAGATATTTAATTGCTTACTACAATTACTGTCTAGTTGGTTTCATTTACTTTTTTGTGGAGCAACTTTGATCATTGCTGTGATCAATTCTATAGGCTTTTTAAAAATGGTAACAATCTATAACCCTTTTTAGTAGTGAGATACCTGAATACTTTTCCCTGGAATGACTGAGACATTGTTTCAATATGCCACTGCAAGTTAAAATTAGAACACTAACACTTTGTTAAAGGCTATGTGCAAGAATTTTATAGTTTTGAACCGGTACAATATGTTTTTTGAAGATATATGGATGATAGTAGAAGAGTGTTAAGTAAACAAGTAGCCATATGTGTAGTATCAGACCAATTATTACGTTGGTTTCTACTTTAATTTTTGCAATAACCAGTTTGACAAAAGTAAAGTGCCCATCATGATAATTTATTCTTTTTTAAATTGGAATAAACACAATATTTCTTCTTTAAGTTGTTTGAGTCATGATTGGAAAATAACTATAACACAGATCAGGATCTCTAGATTAAACAATATTTGGCCTTCAAGACAAAGAGCTGAGAGCATTTGCATATTTAGTACTATGAGGGAGGTATATTTTAAAATAAATTTTTAGAATACTTTTACTTTTCCATGCTATAGTCTTTTATCCTGGAATAAATGCCTCTTATTTATTAACATCCTGGTAAGGTAATATCAGTAATTAAAAAGAGCCAGTTTTTTCTGAGGCTATGTACTGGAAACCATTTTATATGTGTGCACCAGTATTGTATATATGTTTACACATTTAATTCTAACAAGAAATTTTTGAGAGGAAGTTAACTATTGGGACCAATCCTCAACTGATAAAATATACATGACATAAAATTCACCATCTTAATCATTTTAAAGTATGTAATTTAGAAATATAAAGTGAATCCATATTATGATGCAACCATTGTCACCATCAATATGTAGAACTCTTATCTTGCAAAACTGAAACAGTATATTTCCTAAAAAGTAATTCCTCATTCCCTTCCTCCCAGCCCCTGGAAACCACCATTCTACTTTGACTGATTTTTAACTAAATACTCCCACAAATCATATAGTATTTGTCCTTTTGTGAAAGACATATTTCACATAACATAGTGTCCTTAAGTTCCTTGCATGTTGTAGCAAATGTCAGAATTTCATTCCTTTTAAGGCTGAATGATGTTCCTTTTATATACATCATTTTGCTGATCTAGTCATCCTATGATGGAATTTGTATTGCTCCTACATTTTAGCTATCATAAATTACTTTTCTGTGAATATGTATGTATAAATCTGATTCCCTGATTTAAATTCTTCTAGATATACATCAAAAAGTGGAATTGTTGGCTCATGTGGTAATTCTACTTTTTTAAAAAATTTTCTTCCTTTTAGATATAGATGACAGTAGAGTGTATTGTGACATATTATACATACATGAGGTATAACTTATACTATTTAGGATCCCATTCTTGTGGTTGAACATGATGTGAAGTTACATTGGTCATGTATTCATATATGAACATAGGAAAGTTATATTTAATTCATTCTACTGTCTTTCCTATTCTCATACTCTCTCCCTTCCCTTCATTCCCCTTTGTCTAATCCATTGAGCTTCAATTATTTTTTTGAGAAAATAACATATTTTCCACAGTGACCAGAGAATTTTATATACTCACAAATAGTACACAGAGTTCCAATTTCTTTACATCTTTGCCAATAACTGGTTACTTTCTGTGATTATTAGTTTTTTATTTGGGTTTAGTAGCTATTCTAATAGGCATGATGTGGTATGTCATTGCATTTCCTTGATGAATTATGTTGAGCATCTTTTCATGTGCTTAATGACCATTTGTATTTTTTTTTCATTATAAGTGTCTATACAAGTCCTTTACACATTTTTAACTGAATGTTTTGTTTTATTTTGTTACTGAGTTTGGAATTCACTATGCGTTCTGGATTATAATCCCTTGTCAGATATATAATTTTCTCCCATTCTGGGAAATTCTTTTTTATTCTGCTAAAAGTATTATTAGAAATACATTTTAAAATGTGAAATCATCCTCATTGAAATATACAACCTTTTTTTGGGGGCGGGGGTACTAGGAATCAAATTCAGGGACACTTAATCACTAATCTATATCCCCAGTCTTATTTTGTATTTTATTTAGAGACAGTGTCTCACTGAGTTATTTAGCACCTCAGCATTGCTGAGGCTGGCTTTCAACTCTTGATCCTCCTGCCTCAGCCTCCTGAGCTTCTGGGATTACAGAGGTGCTCCACCACCCTGCCCTGCCACAATCATCATTTTTATTAAGTCTAATTTGTTAATTTGTTTGATTGCTGTTCTTTTGGTGTCACATCTAAGAAATCATTGTCAAGTCCAATGTTATGAAGCTTGTGTTTTTAAGTTTTGTTCTAAGAATATAATAGCTTTTTTCTTTGTCTGTATTTAGGTCTTTGATCCATTTGGGTGAGTTATTTATTTAATTGATTTTTGCTTGGTGTTAGGTAAAGGTCTGTTTTCATATTTTGCCTGTGAATATCAACATTACCACCACCATTTGTTATCTACATCAAGGACTATTCTTCCCTCACTGAAAGAACTTGGTCCCCTTGTCAAATTCTGTTGGATCATTTCTGAGCTCTCCAATTCTTTTTTTTTTTTTATTTACTTATTGATTCATTGAACACAAATGGAGTACAGTTATTGTTTCAAGGGTTGTATCTGAGCTCTCCAATTCTATTTCATTTGTTTATATATCTGTATTTTTGCCAGGACAGACTCTTTTGGTGGAATTTGAATAAATGGAAGGAAAGTCCAACTTAGAAAAAAGGATTAGATGAGGCCCACTCACATTGTTGAGAGAGAATCTTCTTACTAAGTTTTTAATTCAAATGTTAATCTCTTCAGGAAACACCCTCATGAACAAGCAGAGATGATGCTTTCCCAGCTATCTAGGCATCCTTTAGTTCATTCAGGTTGACAAATGACATTAGTCATCACATGACGAAGACATTGAGAAGAAAAATAGATGTGTATGCATATGTGCCTGTATTTTAAACTTTGGACTTTTCACTGTACTTCAACTTTTCCTTCATAGCAGACATTGTTGTTTAAACTTTGAGAGTTCATGTCTGTGTCTGTTGGTATCTGTTTTCTTGTCTCCTTGTTCTGCATACCCAGATTTAATTACCTTTTAGTACTCATTCTCCCTATGCCATATTCTCTAATTATTTTATGTTATATATATTTATTTTGTCTTGAAATTTGTATCACATTATAATTGCTAAAATTTTATATTTGATTTTTGTCTAATTTGTGTGCATGAAGGATGTGAGTGCTGTGTGCTGGTAGAAATGAAGTTGTTTTAAAACACCTGCTTTTGTTTTTCAAATATTTTATCTCAAATATAACATAATTAAATATATAAATACCTAGGATATATTCTCTCTAAAAAAAAACCCAAAACTTTGCCTCTCAGACCATCTGCTCAGAAATATGTTTTTGATTTTTTGTTTGTATAAAAGTCATCTTCTTAACCTCATATTCTCCAAAAAGTAGCCCAATAAGTATACACCTGAAATGATTGATAGATTCATTAAAACCTCCATCTATTAAAACCTTAATGGATCATGGCTTTCTATTGGGAGTGAACAAAATCTTTTGAGTGATAGTGATGAAATTTTTGTTTATTTAATAAATAAACATTGCTTTAGGCACTGAATTTCAAATACACAAAATACATTTAGGAAAAAGGTATAAAATAGGTATAAAATATGAATAGCATGAAATAGGAGGAATTGTGCCTGATAGTTTTTTGAGAGATAAACCCACGCAGTCTCTTTTGGAGGTGTTGGTTCTTAATGGAAAATACCAGTGCTTGTTGTAAAGATTAGAAGAGAAATATAATTCTAAGGATTTTCTGATTCTTGAGAGCTATAGTTTACTGATCTTTCTCCCACCAATGGTCAGATTCTTGTGAATTTATGGTATAATTTATTATCATGTAAGTTTAAACAGTGTGAGTCCCTGGAAAGAGAGGGTACTGGGGAATAATATGTAATAGACAAATGGCTCAAACAGGTGGTACTATGGCCATCATCATATTGTCGCTTGCAACAGTTAACAGTTGCTGAAGTGAACACCAGTGACAATAATGTTCCTTACCCCACTGAAGAAACTAATTCAGAAGACATTTATCAGAAGAAAGCACCAACAATACAAGTAAAACTTTTAATTCAGTTCAGTCTTCAGTGAATTTTCCACACAATAAGTCCAGCAGCAAGTTACTTTGAGGATGAACAGATTAAGGCACAAACTCAATCCTTCAATATGTTCAACTTTTGAGACAAATATGATCTAAATCTATTAGCCAAGGATATAGGACAGAGCCCTGGAATTTAAACACAAGGTTTCACTCTAAGATTTACTGTGATGTTTAAGAAGAAAAGTAATGAATTATTTTTTAGGCTCATCCCCATTTACAAAATTTTTAGGTATCTTGTAAGTTTCCCACAAGCTTGAACTATAGTTATGGTTGGCTTAGAACCATTTTTCTTCCAACATTTTTCTCATTGTTCAAGTCTTTTACCAGATCTTAGTTGTTAATGGCAGTATTATCAGTGTTATTGTGAAAAACAAGTTTTTCTTGGAGGTTAAAGAGTATTGTGATGAGTCAAATGGATTCTGAAAATGGACAGTCTGTATTCAAATCCTATACTTTCCACTTACTTAAATATGTGATTTGGGGCAAGTTTGTTACTCTACAAAACTTTTTCTTTGCATGGATTTTTTTAAAGACAAATGATTATATATATACACACACACACACACACACATACACATATATATATATATACATGCACACATATGAAGAAAACAGTAGATACGCAAAACTATACCATATTTGACAGATACATATCCTTAATAAATATTTGCGGTTATTATTTTGAAACATTATCATGGGATATGATCACAGCCTCTTTGGTGGATTTGAGTCAAATGGATATTATCCTGCTTTGAGGGATGACTAAAAAAAAGAATTATTGAAAGATAATGAGGATTAATATACCATGTAATATGAAGTAGGCTTCAAAGGTAGAAATCCATTCTTGATTACTCACTAGTTATATGTACGCAGGTCTTAGGTGTGGATGTTATATATAAATACTAAAGTTGGAACATTAGGAAATGTGTCTCAGACTTACCTTAGTGATAACTAATAAATCCAGACATGGCCAGATTATTTAAAATAAAAATATTCCACATTTTTAATGTTTACTTTACATAATTGCCATTTTACTCCTTAGATATAAATGAAAGCAGGAAAATATGTTAAGCATTACCTTCTTTGAGGGGACAGTGTAAAGAAATGAATTAATAAATGAAAAATGTTAATATACTCACTTTATGACATAAACTATATTTTCATATTCCTTTAATATAGTTGTATAGAAATGACCAGAGCCTTGTTGGCCTCCTAGACTAACACTATTCACTGCCTGAGAATATACACAAACCTTCAAGAGAAGTGATTTGAGCTTCTACTATGTCACCACAGTTGGAAAGGAAACAGAATTCAACATGAAAGTGCCACTAGTGATAAATGAGGGGGTTGGAGATGAAAATATCACAGGGAATCATCTCCTGTGAAAAATTGCCTTCCATCATTTTTGGGAAATTGAAGTAGTAGAAGTAAGATTAATTCTTCGTAATTTTGATTCACTTTAGATACTTCAGGTTAAGACTACATGTAATTTTCTTACATCAAAGACAACTAATTATGAATATAGTAAAAACATGGCTCCTCAGAACAATTGTTCTATTCTCAGTAGCAGTTGTTACTATTTTTGTAATTGTTCTAAGCAAAGATCTCTGTAGGTCCAAAGGTTAATCAGGAAACATTAAATGCTCTGGAATAAAACTAAAACACACAGCTTTATTTTTAAGGGACTTTATTTTTAGAGTAGTTTAGATTTACAGAAGAATTTATGAGAAAATAGGAGGGTTATAACACATATATATATACATATGTGTATGTGTGTATATATATATGTGTATATATATATATATAAAAGTTAACCTCTTTCCATATATATATATATATATAGATAGATAGATAGATCATTTGTTTTGCAGTTTCAATATTTTACTTATTTAGACCTAATATTAGAAAATCAATTTTTTCTTAGAGTTCAGTATTACATAACAACAGTCTTTTCAGTGGGGAAGTGTTAAATCCCTCAGAAAAAAAATTGTATGTTTGTGTGTGTGTATTCATACACAATTATTTTCATTACTTAATTCCATTTAACTTGTTCAAATGAAGCATGTTACTTTTCTGTGAAGTAAATCACTAAATTCATTATCAATGTAAAAGGTAAATAATCCTCAGAATCCTATATTTTTTAATTATTCTTTTGAGATCATAAAAACATCTTCATAGCTGATGAGGCCACCTGGCAAGCATGGGACAGAAAGACCAGAGAATTATTTTAGAATCTTCCAGTTCTTGAATAATTTAAATTGCATATTCAGTATAGATTCATATTTGAACTGGTTTCATTGAAATTTGTTATTTACAAAGCAAATTGTATATGGTAGTGGCAAGGTGAATATTTTGAAATGAGGAATCCCTTTGATAGTAAAAGAATGGTTCAAATTTTGGAAATTTCAGTTAGAGATTTATAATTATGCTACATTTCAGATCAATTTAGCCTAATTTTTTTATTTAGAATGTGGAAGTAAGCATGTATTTCATAATGCTTTTTAGTATTGAATGAAAACACATGCATAGCACTCAGTAAATGGAATTTGCTATATTTGTCTATCACTAGATCCATCTAGATATTTACCTATCCTTTATTTTCTGTAGACAAAAAAAGGTTTCAGTTCAAATTCTACTTAGATAATTTATAATTTCTGCAACTCTTGACAAGTTAAATACCTTTCACTCTCTATTTTCACATTTATAAAGTGGTTGATGTAAGATCTTTAAGGGTGGTTATTAAAATTGAACTCTGTATGTTATGGTTTGGATGTGAGGTGTCCCCAAAAGCTCACATGTGAGACAATGCAAGAAGGTTCAGGGGAGAAATGATTGGGTTGTAAGAGTCTTAACCCCATCAGTGATTTAATCCCCCAATCGGGATTAACTTAATGCTAACTGAAGTGGTAGGGTGTGGATGCAGGAGGTAGGAATTGGGGCATGACTTTGGGGCACACATTTTGTATCTGGAGAATGGAATCTCTCTCTCTCTCTCTCTCTCTCTGTTTCTTGTTTATGATATGAGCCCCTTCTCTCCACCACATTCTTTGGCCATGATGTTTAGCCTCAACTCAAGCCCTGAGGAATGGAGCTGGCCTTCTATGGACTGAGACCTCTGAAACCACAAGCCCTCAAATAAATTTTTCCTCCTGAAATTGTTCAAGTCAAATCTTTTAGCTACAGCAGCAAAAAAGCTGACTAAAGCACTGGTAAACTCCAAAGTGCCTGGAATGTAGTAGGCATTCATTTAATGACAGTTGCTGCAATTTCAATTTTTAGATTGATCTTCACTACCACATGGATTGCTTTGATATTTCACTTTTCTAAAATTTACTTATGTACTCTCTAAAATGTGTGCTGTTCTGCATCAAGCTTACATTAGAAATTAAATACTTAATAGAAAATAAATGTTTTCTATAGATTGTGTAAGACATAAGGCTTTGGAAATAAAAGGCAGAAATCTTAAATAAAAAAACAAACACAAAAAATAGTAATGCTATATTGAATATACACTACTTATATATGTATTATGTAAATGTTAGAAATTTTTTATTTTTAAAGGAATAAGGTACAGTTATAAGAAATTTTGACAATAGACATTATTCAGAAAATTAATATCAAGTGTGCCAAAAACCATATGCAATGAGTTCATAATATTTGAAAATTTTTTTAATCTTTACAGACTGCATTTTGATTCATTGTACACAAATGGGTACAATTTTCGTTTTGTGCATGATGTAGATTCATGCCATTCATGTAATCATGCATTTACATAGGGTAATGATGTCTGTCTCATTCCACCATTTTTTATACCACACTCCCTCTTCCCTCTCATTTCCCTCTATGTAATCTAAAGTTCCTCCATTCTTCTAACCCCCACCCTCCACTGGATTATATATCATCATCTACTTATCAGGGAAAACATTCAGCCTTTGGTTTTTTGGGGATTGGCTTATTTTACTTAGCATGATATTCTCCAATTCCACCCATTTATCTGCAAATGCCATAATATTATTCTTTTTTAAGGTTGAATAATATTCCATTGTGTATGTATACTACAGTTTCTTTATCCATTCATCTGTTGAAGGGCATCATAGATAGCAACATAGGGATGTAGCTCAGTGGTTAAGCATCCCTGAGTTTAACACCTATACCAAAAAAAAAAAAAAAAAGTTTCGTGAATTTTCTGAGATTCAGTTTTTGATTGTTTTTTTAATGCTTGAGAGGGTTCATCTCAAATTATACTGAATACCAATTGCAAAAAATTAAAATTTTTCTCTAAGGTTATGTGCCAATATAGGGAAGAAAATGTTTCTTATCAGTCACTTAAGTTTATGATTAAGGCACCTATTCCAGAAGGCAGCCTAAACAGAAAAGTCTAAAAATGGGTTTAATGCAAGTTTCTCATGATATGTGAGCCTTCAGAAATGAAGACTCCAAGAAGTGGGGATACCTGAGTACTTCTATGCTCAGACTGGGTGAGGAGGAGGCAGCCACGCAGAAGTAAAATTGAGGGGTATGATCCAGTGGTAGTAAACTGGGGGGAATTTGGTAAGGACAGCTGAGGTTGTTCTCTGTCCCAGTGCGATACTCTTTTCCAGGTGTAGGGCACATAGGGTCTTATGACTTAATTCTATTACCATCCAGGATGCTGGGTTTGTTATCTCCATTCAGCAAAGAATTGAAGAATAGGACAGAGGGATAGCAGGCAAGAAGTAGTTTTAATGGAAGAGCGACAGAAATAGACTTCTCTGGAGAGAAGGGGCCCCAGAGCTGGGAATCCAGTGGAGGAGTTTTGGTCTGTTCTTTTTATGGTCTCAGGAATTTCCTCCTTTCCTTGTCTCTTCCCCTATCCAAAGTCTCCTCACTATTACTGATAGGTGCCCCCTCTGTCCACCCATCTGTTTAAGTTTTTTCTTTGAATCCCTTCTTAGGAGCACAAGTATGGAAGTGTCTGTGTGATTGGGTCCCCTGCTTGTGTCCACAAGCACTATGTCAAGCAGGAAGTTGACCTCATCAGAAGACCTCCCCATGCCCTGTTGTTCTGGCCCTGTCCCGGACCTCTTCACTGGCCATCTTGCCCTGGCTGCCTGAGCCCTTCCAAACTTTCCACACTTCACCTGAAAGTCAGAGAATTTTTTCATGGTGGATTTCATGGGAGAAGGATAGAAGAAGGTCAGAGATTTTCTTGCTGTTTTTTTAAAGACAAAGCTGCCATATTTTGAGATATAAACTCCTGAACCTCATCATTCCCATGACAGCGTATTTCTAGATATGTTAGTTCAGAAAGATACCAGACTTACTTTCTTACACATCAAATTTAAGATAACTCAGTTGCTATCAATACCTAATTCTGTTCCTATCATCTTCCACCCTTGACTTTGTGGTGTAGTTAACAGTATGAAGCTGCTGTTAGCTTAATGAGAGATTAATTTAATTCAAGATTTTTATAACCTGGTTTCCTGATGGCAAAAATGCTGTATTTTATTGTTTGCTTTTCACTCAACAAAAAGCTTTTTCCTTCTTAACATGCTAATCACAAATTTGTTGCTGCCCTGAAGACATCCCTTTACTTATGTCTAACACAAAGTTACCTTTTTCTTGACAACTTAACAAATCAAGAAAAAGACATGTTTCTTGATTTTTCTGAAAAACAATTGATATTTGTGGAACCCTCAATATGTATTGGTTTCAGGTTCTTTCAGAAAATTTGATTCAGGAAATTCTGTACATTAAGTATACAATCTAATTTCACATGACTAATTTCTACTTCTGATTAATACTTTAAGAATAATCAGTCATCTCCTCATATTTATATAGTTTTAGAAAACATGAATGGATAAGAAGGCTGGTTGCTGAAGCTTTTGTATTTCAGACAAGTTCGTGAGTATTTTCCTTGAAAGTTTGTACATAAAAAATTTTACTTCCAACATTTTAACCTTTGACTCTGTATTATAGTCATTTCTCAGTTAGTTAAATTATTCTTTCAACTGAATATTTACTGAAAATTGGCATACTTACTGTATGCCAATTTACTTACTTTAGTTTTTGTGTTTTACATTTTTCTTTTGCTACTCACTGATTACTAATTTATTCCTATGCTATTATAATTTCTCATTGGTATTCAAGAAACAATGGAAAATTCATTGATATTAGAGTTATTTGAGTTGGACATCTTTGCTTGAAAAAATTCTACAAAAAATGTCTTTAAAATTAATGAACTATCAACATGGAAAGGTAGTGTACCTGGCACTTAAGTCCCAAGATAAGTGGTACCAGGTGAGATGAAACTTGGAAAGCAATGAGAGAAGGATATCTAGATTTTATAATTAGGTTAAGGACTGGTAGACAGTACAGAGAAATGATGACAGGAACTGAGAGTGTTTACAGTCTTCTCCGAACATAGCAATGGTAGTTCTGCATGTCCCCTGTCACCACATCAGAGCACTGGCCCAGCAAGGAACAATTCTCCATTCACTGATGAAAGGGGTTTGCTCTCTCAGTTGGAGGTATGACTTCTCTTGACATAGCTGCCAACTTCCTGGCACTGTCCCAGAGGTACTGAATTAGCATTCATGACCTGCAAACAGCCTGATTTCCCTGGGGTCTTTGAACACAAGGAGTTGGCCCTACTAGGCTGAAAGCCATATGGTATAAATTGCAACTGTTCTAAACATATCCACCTGACTGATTTACTGTGTTGACCAGATGCTCACCTTGAATGTGAGTATGTTCACATAAAAATTAAAACAAAAACGTTAAGAAACATAGTTTTAAATTATGATTAACTTTATCCCATCAAGATGTCAAGGAAAGATGATCAACTAGCTTCCAACTGTCAGTTTATAGTACCATAATTCACATGTTGGAGAAAAGTGCAGAATATAACAAAACCATTGTACATGTATAGACACATAGATTGTTAAATTTAGAGTTTAACAAAACCACCATAGACATGTAGATTATTGAAATTAGAGTGTAAAAGTGCTTTGACATATCAAAGTAACAGGAATGGTACCATGGCCACTTTTTCCTGTTCCTATGATAACTCAATGCACTTTTACACTCTAATTTCAATAATCTACATGTGTACATACTTTAAAAAATACTTTAAAAATACTATATACTTTTCACTTAGTATAAATACTAAATGCTATAAAACATATATACTATAAAATATCTATATACTTTAAAAAATACTACATGTCACATACTTTAAAAAAATACATAAATTTAGTACAAAATACTGCCCCAAAATATATCCTAGAGATTGGAGATGCTTAGAAAGGAAATAAAGCCCAGGACTATGAATTATTAGGTGAACTCTGAAAATGGATGCAGAAAACATCGATTCAGGAGAACATAGGAGGAAAGGAAGAGGAAAAAAGTAGAGGGAAGAAATGAATTTAGGATTATTGGAAAAAAGTTTCTGAGAGGATTCTGAAGTTAGCATGAGGACTTCCTCCTCCTTGAGGGAAGTTTTAGGGAAAGGACAGCATTTCCCACTGCCTCCCTTTCAGCAGTGTAACCCCATGCCTTCCCAAAATGGTGTCACCACTTCTCTGCGGAAATAATTTCAGACTGATTCCAAGCTCAGTTGTTCAATTAGAACCAGCCCCCCAACATTTCTTAATATCTATTTTTGCTAATTGGTAGCAATGCAAATTCTTGCCAAACAAGGAATCTGAATTTTTCAAGATTGAATTTTATTTTATCTCTATCTAGAGGTAAGAGCCAATCTTCTGGGAGACACAAATTAGGAAGACAGCCAATTTTCATTCACTTTAATGTAAAGCCTTTCTGTGTAATGAATTGTTTGTCATAGTTCTAGGAATTGGTTAAGTTGTAGCATTATAAATATAAAGTATATTATATTTCCAGAATAAAATATTAAGCTATATCATTAAGATCAAAATGATGTTTAAGGGAAAACTATAACTCTACTCTTTAGTATATTAACATGTGATTTATTAGCTAACATTTTATACATCTATCCTTGCACAAGAAAAAACTTAATACACAAGTTTTCTTTGGCTCATATACAGCAAAGTTTGATGAAATAAAATATAGAAATATTGAGCAGGGAAAATTTCCTCCGGGTTAGATTTAAATTAATGAAATACATGTTTATGACCTACTCCCTGTAATGTATCTTGCTGATACCAGGTTTATTTGATTTCGTTCTGAGGTTATGGTTTAAGGAATTTGTGTCTGAGAATGTGATTTACTAAAGATTTGAGATTTTTTTAACTTTTACATAAGTAAAACAGTTAAATGTCTAAATTATTTTTAAAAATTCAGGATATATGGAAATAATGACTATATAACTTCTCCAAACTCTAATTCTTTCCATTGAGAAAAGTACCCTGGAACATATTAAAATTAAGTAATGTATATAAGGGCAATTAATACATGGCTGGAGCTACATATCTTGTGCTGATATCAATCTGTACCTGCATACATTGCATTTTCTATGCACTCGTAGCCTCTGGACTTGTTATATTTTGGTCATTTGCTCCTTTTTCTGTGGCCTTACAAATTTATAGTAAATTAGGATGATCTGGTAGTCAACTTTCCATTACTGTGGATTTGTTTTTATTTTGCAATTTCAGAGGTTTCAGTTCATCATGGACAGCTGGCTCCATTGCTATGGGCCTGTGGTAAGGCAGACCATAGTAGCAGAAGGGTGTGGTGGAGCAAAGCTGCTCATCTCATGGTGGCCAGGAGTGGAGAGAGAGGGGGGAAAAGTCTGGGTACAAGATATGGTCCCCAAGGGAATGCTCCCCAAGGACCTACCCACTTCAACTAGGTCCAACCTCCTATACTTTCTGCCACCTCCCAATAATGTATTCAGCTATGAATGCATCAAAGTGTTAACCAGTGATAAGTTTGGATTCTTATGATTCACTTATGTCCCCAAACCCCCAGCTGAACATTGCTACATTGGGGACCAAGCCTTCAACACATGAGCTTTGGGGAGACATTTCAGATCTAAACTGTAACAGATGAGATTAGAAAATGTTTGTCCTTAACTGTTTCATGGTAATTTTCTGATTTATATTTTCTGTGTTGGCCAAATTTAAACTGACTAAATATAAAAATATACCTTTTGGAAAGTTTTAACTTGAAAGTTTGGAGAAACATATGCATTTATATTAAAAATGATATAAAATATGCACATTTTCACATATCACATTATTTTAAAGATAGTTAACACAATTTAGTGTTTGCAATAGTATTATACATATTAGAAGTTATAAATGAAAATATTCAAAAATAAGTTTTAACTTATTTCTTAGAAATAACCACAATTCCTTCTTAATAAAGAACTTTATAAATTATAGTACATGCATAAGTACAGTTTGTAGAGTTGTAGCCATCAACAAATTATATTAAAGACTAAACTAAATCAGACATCAGACCAAGAAAGCAAATTTCTTATGTTCTGGTGTGGGAAGAATGACATTTTTAGTATAAAATTTACTGTGCAACACAAAATGGCCAGATGGTGAACACAATCCATTTGTTGAAAAGCTTCTAGTTCTTTCCACGCTTTGGAAGAAAACCAGGTGACAAGTCAGGGCAGCAGTTTTGCAGACATTTTCAAACTGCGTAAAACCTGAGAATAAAGATCTCAAAAATGACTTCCAAGGAAACAAGACATTGTAATCAAAGTGACAAGATTTCACTCTTAATAATTACAAAATATTTTGTCTTCTTAAGCTTGAAGATTGTCTTTGGATACTTCGAATATTTTTAGAATTTTTATACACATAATCTTATTCTTTCCATGTCACTGGATGGAATTGGCAGCAAAAATTAGAATGAATCCTTGCAATTGGTGATTTTTCCAAGATCACGGTGCTGTTAAATACACCATGTGGTTCATATAAAATGAGAATGGTCCAGACTGGGTACCCAGAAAAGAGCATTGCAGCTATTATGAAACTAAAATTTATTTCCATTTTACTAGTTTGGGGCTTTTACTACAATAAGATAATTTTCAACATTAAACTCTAAGTGAATTCAAAGAAAAAAAAAAGTTCTTTTTTTTTTTTTTTTTTTTTTTTTAATGGCATGCATCTGTTTGGGACAGACTGTGCTTTTTAGATGAACAACTTTATCCTGCAGTAAGAAATTCTGGAGAAGTGTGATATCGGAGCTCAATTAAACTTGATATTTAAAGTCTTTGTACTAAAATACTGAATCTATTCATGAACAATATAAGAATGAGTTTGGCATAAAAACTCTATCATATATTTTACTATATGGTTACCTAGCTAGGAAACTAATTCACAAGAAAAAGACGGGACATTTTTCAACATCAGACATTTGTTTGAAACCTATCTGCCTTTTTTTTTTTTTTTTTTTTTTGGTACCAGGTATTAAACCCAGGGTCACTTAACCAGTGAGCCACATTCCTAACCCTTTTTAATATTTTATTTAGAGAAGGGTCTTGCTGAGTTGCTCAAGGCCTTGATAAGTCGCTCAGGCTGGCTTTGAACTCTCAATCCTCCTGCCTCACATTCCCCACCTGCTGAGATCACAGGCATGTGCCATCACACCAGACTCTGTGTTTTTGGTATGAACCTGGGGAAGAGTTATGCATACAGGGTGACTTAAAGATTAAAACTGCTCACTGAATATAAATAGATTATTTTGATTAGTATTGGTATTACCTCAATTTTCCAAAAACCTAATAAACCAGAATATGTAAAGTCTTTATGCTGTGGTACATATTAAGCAAATTAAACGACTGAAATAAAATGCACGGTATTGGTGGGAATGAAACTGTAACCACTAGTATCTTGATTTTACCTGAGTATGTTAGGCTCTCAAATGTATGCCTCACTTTTCCTTTTTCTAAAAGTAACTTACCAAGAAAGAAGAAAATGAAGGTGAACCATGTTAAAAGGACCCCTACCCAAATAATAGATTAAATCATATACAGGAGGGTGATTGTGAATCACTTTGTATTAAAACCTGTTTAAAATGCCATCAATTATATGAGGTTTCAGAACAAAAGAAAATAACCTGTGTTTTATATAAGCAACTGCTGGCCAGTATGTGGTATGTTATTAAATGTGGATTGAAGAATTAGCCCTCCTTTCTTATCTTCATTTTACTTCTTATTCTTCCAACTACAATAATTTGCTTCATCTTCTTGCTCAGGCATCTTCCATGGCAGCAGGAGCTTGCTCATTTTGACAAATGTTACATTTCTTAATAATAATGATGTAAGCAGAGGGGACTAGCATTATTTTCAGCACTACAAAGGACAGGTCCAGTACCTGCTGGGGATTAGAGGCTACCAATTTAAACTCACAATATCCTTTTAATATTAAACTTAGTAGGTGAAAAATTTGATACATGGGTTGCCCAAGGATAAATCTTGGTTTATATTCGAGTCTACTTTTATTCTCCAAGTGTCTTGATCTGTTAAGTAAATTGCCCAATCAGCATCCTAAAGATCACTTTACTTCTATATAAGAAATGGCAGCCTAATACATATTCAATAAAGTCCATTGAACTTTGAAATGCAGCAAAAAAGAAAAGATAACTGCACATGATCTCAGTCACTACAGATTTTTTAGGATGGTGTTTACTAAGGCCATGATCAGGGTTCACATCAACATATTTGTGTAACTTGCATGTAGTAGATAAATCACATCAGTCACAAACATGCTCATATAATGACAAAGCAACCCAACTAGGAAAAAAAATTTACAAAATTCAAGTAGAGTAAAATTTTATGGTGTTTTCTTATTTAAGGCTTAATGTTCAAAGATGTTTGAGTTATCATTCATGAAATTATGAAAGATATTGTTTCAGTTGAATAAAATGATAAAACCCTAAGTGTTTTTTAGTTCTCTTTTTCATACGAAAGCTAAACATCTGTGCAGAAATGTATTTGTTTTCCATGAAGAAAGATGCTTTGTTGGATTTTTTTGAGAAATGATGTTTAAGTAATAAATTTGCCAAAATTTAGGGAACTTGGACATGCCCATCTTCTTAAAAACTCAATTTTTTTCATATCAGGGTCCCCCTTTCACAAATGCACAGCAAAGTTCAAGGATGTGCATTGAAATACTGCTAGGAGAGAAAAAGGGCAATTGATAAACAGAACTTATAGACTACTGTGCCATGCTAAAGAGAACAAAGGAGAAGGAGGCCACCATATATATATATATATCAAATATGTCTCAAAAAACAATGCTGAATGTAAGAATGTATGCAAAAAATGTAGATGTCACAGGTGTTTATGTAAATTTAATAATAAAAATAAAAAATTACAAGTATTACTGGATATGTGTGTGGTATTATGTAAATTTAAGTAAAAAAGATTAAGTGTTTGATATTGAGTGGACATAAACATATTAAATATATAATAGCCTTAGAGTTATGTTAACTTTTTATATTTTTGTTCACTATTTCATTAATTTTCATTTTACATAATTTTCTGTCTTCTGAATGGATGTAGTCTATTATTTTCCCCCTAATATCTTAACTGATGAGTTCATGTTTTTAGTCTTTCCTGCCTTCTAATGTGCTTCATGCTTTTATATTTCAAAATCTACCAGTATTTTGAATGAATTCTTTCTGATATCTAACTTAATTGTGTTGTGATTGTAGAGGAGACTTGCATGATTAGTCCTTGAAATTAGCTGCTTTTTGCTTCATGCCTCCCAATTTGGTTGTTTTAAGTTCCATGTATATCTCAAAATAATATATATTCCTTTAAGTCATGAATTCATTGACTTCTTATGTAACCTATCATTTTGCTTTATGTATTTTGCAAGATATCAGAGGCATCAACATTCAAATCTACAAATTGTCTCATTTCTTTTAATTATACAGATTGAATAATTTGCCATTTTTTATCTTTTCTCCGTAGTGCTTTGTGCATTAAAAGTATGCTTAAGATACTATATCAATGCATTTGCTTTCCTTTGGCTAAATTTAAACTATCTTATTTTCTTTCCTGTATCTATCAATTTTCCCATAGCCTTAGAAAATAAGGCTTGACTCTTACTCATTGACATTTATTTTTAGTTTAACATTTAATTTGAAATTTTATTTTTTATATTTATTATGATTACCATTATATTTGGACATGGAATTCAAAATGCACTGTACTTTCATGTAAAAAAATAGACAAAATAAAAAAAATTAAAGAATTCATTGCCATCTTGTTGAGTATTTCTTCTTTGCCTCATTTTTATCATCTTTGCATCCTTTATATTAATTTTAAAATCCCCTTTTCCTTTTAATCTTATAGTAATTATGTGAAAAGATAATGAAGTTATTACCTCAGAGTCTACAATAATCTCTATTTTTGTATATAACAGGTGGACATTGAAATTTTAAAAATCAAATTGTCCTCTCATCCAGCAGACTTACTGTTTTAATAGTATCTTTTCTTTTCCTTCAGTTACTTATCTGTTATTTCACCCAGACTGAGGATGGTTAGATTGATCCACATATTTTCCACTTTCTTTGCACAATTTCTTTTTGTGTCTTCAGCTTTCCTTCTGTGATTATTTTCCATTTTGCAGAAATAACTTCAAAAGTTTGTTAAAGTGCAAATCTGTTGGTGGTAAATTCGTTTACTTTTAGGATTTCTAAAAGGGATTTTGGTTTTTCTTTTTGTTTACTTATATTTTGCTTTGGATGAAATTCAAACACTGAAAATATGTATGAAGAGCAGAAATAGTTTCCATAGATCTTACACCCACATTCTCCACTGCTTTACACATTACCAAATGCCTGTTCTCTCCCCCTTCTTCTGTGTTCATTATATTATACTGTTAACAAAAAGGGTTGTTCTTACCTTATGAGATGTGAAGATTTTAAATCAGCCTTATTTATTATCAGTACAAGATTCAAAGGAGTGAAAGAAGGTAATTAACTATATATATATATACATATATATAAATATATATATATATATACACATATATATATATATATATATATATATATATATATCTTTGTTGTCTTCTAGTAAAAATGAAAACGTGTGTCCAAAGGTTTCCTAGATTGAGAAGGTCGAGATCACTAACAAAATATATGGTCACGTTGCCCTCATAGCAGCAGTTTACTTAGTACTTTACTTAGTACTTTATAATTTTCAACTTCTCAAATTCAATAACTTGTGCACAAAATTTTCTTCCTCTCCTGCATACTAATGACAAGATAAAACCATGGAAATATTCTTCACCACAAAAATATTATCCAGTCAATGAAAGTCAACTATGTATCTAAGTTCTTGCTAGGGAAGACATCATTTAATGTCTAGAGTACTCATATCAGAAACATTGTTTTTCTCTTTTACAGGAGACATAATGGTTTCAAATTACATAGCAAAAAAGTGGCAGAAATTCAAATTCAACCTCTTTGATGCCAAATCGCTTGTTTATAATCATTGCACATTGTACAATTTTGTTTAGGTAATATGTATTATATTTTGTAGGTTTAATATAAGACATTAATTATTGAACACTATCCTATTAGTGATATGTATTGCTTCCATACAGTGTGGGAAATGCTGAGTGTAGTCAGAATGGTTTAGCTAATACGGCAATCATTCAGATGAACTACTGCCTGCAGAAAGCAGTCAATATAAGACACATCTCAATATGTAATGCATATTTTAAAATAGTATTTACAACCTTAAAATAAGCTACCACTTTTTTCTGAAGTGAGAAGTAAGGACCTATAACCCCATAACAGGGCTATCATTTAAAAGTATATGTGACCATTTTGTCTACATTCCTAAAAAGATGCAATTTGCCAAAGTAATAGGAAAAAACTTAATTTAGGTCATTAAATGAAGCAAGTGAACTCATGTTTATGTTGTATAACTTGTTTTGCTTTTTAGAAAACACTGGGTTGACTTTCCTTTGTATTTGTAGGATGCTATTTTAAAATATGTTGTTTCATTTGCTTGTTGCTCATTTGTGAATTTGCAGTGCTGGCCAAATACTTGGTTTAGTATAACCTGTAGTGTACTGGCTAAATAATTTAAACAGATGACTATAAACTTGAGTAAAGGTGCTAACCAGGCATTTTCAAAAAGCGAGCTCTATGGAGAGAGTATTAACAGAAATGAGAAAACAAAAATACTTAGATCCTATTTCAGTTACAGTTAAATAATACAGAAAAAAAGTTAGTGACAATATTTAAAAGTCATCTAATATTTTTAATACTGCATGGCATTACATTTTGGAAGTTCATTGAAAATGTGTGTCTGTCTGAACTAGATAGCAGAGTAATTATTTCTTCTTTGTAATGGTGAAATGCAAACTGTCATGTCTTTCGATGACCACTTGATGGAGCTCTTTCATTTTGCTTTCAGCACACTGAGCATTGATACTCTTACATTTCTGCTATGACACAGGCACAAAATTTCTTTTTAAAAGTCTTGAAGAAACTTATTATTTGGCATCTTTGATATGCTCTACAGTTATGATTCTTTATAGAATGTTAGCAAATCAATGTATAGAAAAGAAATTCTACTTTCTCGCAAATGAATTCCTGTTCTCATTCTCCCTGGAGAAATTTTTGCAGGAAAGAATGTTACATTATCTTAATTATTTGAAAATAGTCATATCTACATGTTATTGATCTTTATAATCAAAATTCTATGCTCTCAAAATAGATGGTCTATATCTATCACATGAGGTAGTTTTACTAGTAGCATTACCAAGATCTGCAGGATAAAGACATTAGGGAGAATGTAGCTATGGCAGTTCCCTGCAATTATGTTAGTTGGGGAAGATGCTTTGGGAGGGGGGATGATTAATTGTGAAGAGAAATTTCCAATGAAGTAATATGGAGCAATTGAGAAGATTACAAGTGAATAAGAAAAATCATTATTTCTATTAAAATATTGATACTATATATCATCAAAAGGGCTGTGGATTAGGCAATGGTTACCTAGCTGTGATCTTCTCACTTAAACCTTTATATTTTGCACAAAATAGAAATAAGTCTTTTGTGTAACCCCAAAACAATAAAATTCAGTACTAATAACACATTTTTAAAGTCTAAAAGCACCATGTCAATAACAGTTTTGGGAATTACATTGATTTGGAAAAAGCTCATAGCAAGCATGCCATGCACATAGGAGAACTTCAGAAATTCTAGTTATAAAATCGTTTCCTACCTAGACTGCTCTGTAAAGCTTGGCTCCTGGTTATAGGAATATCAAAGAAGTGAGGTCTATTTTTTGTTTACCATTTCTTCTAAGCCATCACTCCACTACTACTTAGCAGTAGCATTGTCTCCTAAGCTAAGGATGGCCAAATCCTGTTCTCTAGTCTTTACCTGGACTTCACCATTTCTATTAGATATTTCCTTATCATTTCAGTCTCTTTATTTCATGCATCCCAAACTGACGTCACTCTATTTATTCTACAAAACTCTTTTTTAGCAGCCTGATAATTTTTTTTTCAAACTGATGGTGATGATTAGTTTGTCTTTTTCTACTCAGTGCCTGGCCTTCAATAATAGGCAGAGGCAGCCAGTGAACCACAGAATAAATGAAGCATTCTGAAACATAAGATGGAGCTAAGACCTACTACTGATAATCTTGAGTATTAGTCTCTTTTGACAGAGATTTTGCAACATTAATACATTATTAATATTAACATAATATTTCCCTTTTGATGATGGTATTTATTTCTGATCTATACAGGCATTAAAAATGTAAGGTATTAGATGATAGTTTAAAAGAAATCCCATGACTGCACTAGTGAGAAAAGTTCAGTTAACTCGTTTTAGGAATAAGTTATTAAATATTATGAATGTTTTTCCAATATACACATTTCTGTTCTTAAATTATGGGAGGAATTAAAAGAAATGTCCCCTGTGTACATGCATGAACGCACAGATGGTGTGACTCTACTTTGTGTACAACCAGAGAAACAATAGCTGTACTCCATTTGTGTTCAATGAATCAAAATTAAATAAAAAAAAGAAATGTCCTTCAACTGGAAAGTTGTAGAAGAAAGTCTACATTACTCTTACCTCTAAGAAATGTTATAGATGATATGCATTCAATGTTCAAAGAATAGAAAATGATTTCTGTAGGCCTACAGTACAGCAGGTACTGTTGAAGGTGCTCTGGGAAAGTAGAGAACAAAATTACCCATCTCACCCTCATGTAGCTTGTGAAGGAGACCCAATATGAAATGTGTCATTTATATTTTCCAGTACCTTACATTTTTGGATCCCCTCAAAAGATCTCAGGACCACCCTCCTAAGGGCCTCCTGCCACTTTTCAAGGATCTCTGCCTGAGAAGTTGGTAATAGTGAAGAGAGATTCGAGGACTGATCTGGGGCTACCCAACAGTGGCAGTTCCAATGCAAAGAAACTCCATGAAAAGGGGTTTAAGTCATTGCCAAAGTTATATGGAAATAATTTTTGAAGACTCTAATTTTTTATTTGGCTAACATATTTTTTCTTCCAAGGAACACGTTAACCCTTTTACTGACAGCAAAGAAGTACTTGCAGGTACACCATGTATTCTGTAATAGCCTAGGCTGGTTTTGATAATGGGAGCATCAATTTATAGGTAAAAAATGGCTCAAAGGATGCAGATACTAAACTCAGTGAAAATAGCATATTCTTATCTCCTATCTCTTATCTCCCCATTTACCAGACTTAAAATTTCTATTGAACAGGACCTCTCTGGTTCTCTTTGGAATCCTTGACCTTACAATAGCTATCATAAAGTAGATGTGCAATGTTTGTAATCTGAATTAATACGTCAATGCCAAGGACAGGGTTTGCAATGTGAGAGTTTGTGGTCTTCCTTTCTCAGGAGACACATGAGGTCATTCCTGATACCCCCTTTCTAAAGATCATAAATAATCAAGTACAAAAAAAAAAAAAAAAAAAAGAAAGTGAAACACATCCTTCTCTGACAATGTTTTCTGTTTTTGTTCCTGAGGATGAAATTAATGATGAAACTAAGGATGAAACTTTCTTAAAATATTCTCCAGATTTTGGGAAAAAGCTAAAGGCAGAAGTTAAGAGTTATTCCATTAAAATAGGATTACTCCAAATATACTTGTGGTAACTTTGAAATAAATACTTACGGTTTTAGAGTTCTATTCTTTTGAGAAAGTCATAGATAAATGATTAGTGTTAATAAACATTCGTATTATTGCTGTTGATGTTGTTAATGATATTAAATTTATAAACTCTAAATTGTGACTTCCAACCTGTTTTAATGCACCCATGTCAATTTCATGAAATATTTGCAGAATTGAAAGCTTGGGACTGAATGGTTAAAGTTGAACTTTAGATAAAATTCAAATAATTTGGGGTATACTTATACTAAAAAGTTATTTTATGTTTATGTGAAATTTCAATTTAAATGGGAACTCTGTACTTTTATTTATTAAATCTGATAATTCTAGTTCAGTACTTTCTACAGCTGAAGATCCAGCATTTTCTGGGAACCTCAAGCAACCTACTTGCTTTTATATTAAAGCCAAAGAGCCAAGAAAATAGTAGGATTAAATGTTTTAGACAGTTGGATGGAGAATTGGGTGGATTGTTTTTCAATACAAAGAAAGGAAAATAGCTTTCACATGAAATGTTCTGGTTTCAGGGTTGGGGTGTACTTTGGTAGGAGACACTTGCCTAGCATGCATTCTGGGTTCAATCCCCAGAACTTATTAAAAAGGAAAAAGAAAAAGGAAAGGAAAGGAAAAGAAATGAGAATTGTTCTTATTCTGGTTTTAGCTGTAGTTTTAATAAAAATTGCTGAAATTATAAAACCAATCTATTTCTCAGTTAAGAAGAATGCCAAGCATAATAAGCCATGTGTGAGATAAATCACATGCTATAGAATTAAACTATATTCAAATATATACTGATTCAGCAAATCTGAGGGTAGGTAATACCACAGGAAGTTAATTAGGTCTTGCTCTCTGAAAAATGGTAGGTTCAGGTAATCTGTGAAGGGCCTAGAACACTTTCAATGAAATATGTAGGTATATTAAGAGTTATATAACATTTTAGCAGTCATATATGCAAGAGAAATCATTACGCTTCTAAGTGAGATAAAAAGTAGCAGAAGTATTCCCAACAATGCAATGAAGACATTAAAAAGTACTATAATTGACAGAACTCCAGGGTCATAAGGGACTTGTTAGTAGATTGTAAAAGAAGTTGCTAATGAATAAGAAACACTGTTAAACAGACTTTGAAAATCTCCTAAGAACTAGGACATGCATTAAAGAAATCTTCAGGAAAATGCAATGCATTAAAATTCAGACAGAAATGTTTAACTCTTGTAAGGTATAAATTTCAGTGGTGTCAAGTTCAGAGAGAAGTACTTTCAGAGCTTTGTATAGTTAAGAGACAAAAAGGCAGATGAAGAGAAAGAAGAGGAAGAGAAAACCTGTTCACCAAAGGTTACTGCTGTACCCAAACCTTAAAATCTTTTAAAAATACAAAGCAATGGACTAGACTAAATTTATAAAATCAAAATAAAATAATTATCAAAAATTTTAACATTAGGAAGACTTGAGAATTTTTAATTTGATCTCTAATCTGGTGGTGTGCTTGGAAGTAGTCATATCACTGTCATCCCAGCTCAGATTTGGTGGACTTATTCTTGATATCAATGCTATGACCAACCATCTAAAGATAAGCTTTCTTCTTATTCAAATATCAGCAGTGAAAATTCATCATCCAACTGTGTATGTAGCTCTGGAATATAAAGCAACTGAGTAACAAAGGAACATGGATTGTTCTTACCATAATTTAACAAAAAATGGTGGAAGAGGTTTTCTTTAGAGGACAATAACACTAGCAAGAAGTATATTTAGTTTTATTCATTAAAAACAAGTGTCCAAATACTTTGAAGCCAGAAAATAATTAAAATAAAACCAGAAGTTATCATAGAAAATTATTAAAATTTTTTTTTTGTTCTGATTTGTTCTGTTCAACTGGGCTTGGTAAGTATTCAGAAAAATCGTGGCATTTGATTAGTGCCTTATATATTTGAAAATCTATAAGCACTTTTTAAATTTCTAATGTATAAGTATTTTAAATGCTATAACATGCTACTATAAATAGGTATTGGGATCTTCAAATGGACCATAAAGTTTCAAAAGAAACACTCATGTTGTATCTATTGAAGTGAGTTTCAGTGTCACACTAGATGATACTTATTTGGAGAAAGATGGGCTTTTCTTTTAATACTACTGTACATGATAAATTGTAAGATTTTTGTACTAAACTTTAAAAAGACAGACACATCTGAACACATTCTAACTAGCTTCAAAAGTAGGAATAAATAAATAAATACTTTTGGAATATAACAAAAGGAATATAATAACAATTTTAAAAAATTGAAAGAAATTAAATTTTCTTTTTTCTTTGATTTTTTTTGGGGGGAGTACTGGGGATTGAACCCAGGGACACTCCACCACTGACCCACATCCCCAGCCCTATTTTGTATTTTATTTAGAGACAGGGTCTCGCTGAGTTGCTTAGCGCCTCGCTAAGTTGCTGAGGCTGGCTTTGAACTCGAGATCCTCCTTCCTCAGCCTCCCAAGTGCTGGGATTACAGGCGTGCTCCACCGCACCCGGCTTTCTTTGATCTTTTAAGGGAAGAAAAATAGCATTTTCATCAGTTAGGACATACTCAAAGAAATTTCTAAAATCTTTCTCATGCCACGATTGCTGCTTGGCCTGTTTCTGAGTTGTATCATACACACATTGCTGTCCAGGGTAGGTACGCTACTGCTTTTGCTTCTTGGTGTGAATGTTGACAAGTCTACAGGTCACCCACAGCTCTTTTCATGTCCACTCTTTGTCTATTCTGTGGGGTCTGACACTGTAGCTTTTCCTCTGTCCCACATGATCTAACATTTTTGTGCTAATTGATGTGCCAGATATTTCCTGTATGGTAGAGGGGGCTACCACTGGGATTTTTCACAGAAGAGGTAGCAGTAAGTAAGTAAGTAGAGAACCATTCATATTATTTAAATGTCACTGTGTAAGAAGCTACTACCAAATTTAATAGCTCTGAACAATAGCTGTTTGATGTTCATGATTCCATGGAAGTGAAATTTGGGCAAGAGTGAGCAGAGATAGTTTAACTATGCCCTACAGGATTTTAATGGGGGCTAGTGGATCTCTTTGGCCTCATTTACAGATGTTGGATTCGGGTCCCCCATGTGGACTTTTTATCTCTCTCTCTCTCCCTGTTTCTCTGTGAGGCAACCAATTCCAGCAGCAAAGCCTGTATTTCTTTATATGGAAGTAGGTACCAAGAAAGAAAACAGAACCTAAGGAACCTGAACTCAGAAGTCCAAGAACATAACTTCTACCAAATTCTACTGGTTAAAGATAGCCACATGGGTAACCCAGATTCAAGAGCTAAAGAAAGAGACTTCACTTCATGATGGGAGGGGGCACACCTTTTACAAAGGGCCATAAGTATGTTCATTGGTGGGTGTTTTTCTCATGCTACCAAGCTGTTTCTATGAGTGATTTGCAGTGGCCTTTGTAAAGGACAGCTGTGCCTGATAGCATTTTGCTATGAGTAAGGCAGAAATATGAACATTGAGTTTTTCTCTAAATCATTTTCTGAAAAAAAAATTAAATACCTGTTTGTTTGCGATTACAGTGTCGGATAAAACAGTGGTTTGAAATTTCAATATAATCTCCTTCTCAAATAGCTTACCTGGCTTATTCTGGAGGACTAAATTGCTTCTGTCTTTATTATCTTGTTCTGTACTTTTGAGATAAGCAAGTCACCTATACTGATTTTATAAGATAAGATGTGGAAATTGCATTAGAGACTCTTGCAGAGAGCTACTCTCAAACGAAAGAACAGGATCAAAAGTCTGTTTCATTATGGAACAATGCTAAATAATGAATAATTGACATCACTACTTCTTGCTTCTTGTTTCTTGGAAATTTTCAGAATGGGAATGATACTTATTTTCCAGCTTAATTATGCAAGTCTGGTTTGTAATTCATCAGCTGCAGATTATTTTGTTTGTTTTTGTCCTTTGGTATTACTAACTTGAATCCACCTTTTTGTGATATGCCATTGTCTTGCAACATTGCTCGTTTGATTTCTTTCTGTGGCATTCATAAAAAGTAAAAATTCCTTGGTGTGACATTTGTAGACCAGACCTGTTTTCAGCTATCACTCATTGTGATCTATTTCATGAGCTATGCACCAGCCAACCAAACTGCCTATGATTTTCTCAAATTATAGCGTGGGTCAAACATGTAAGACTTTGCTGCTTAAACTCTTGCTGTTAAAACCTCATTTCTTGGTCCCCTGACTTCTTTTACTCCCACTCCTCCAAACAAAATAAAACTTGCCTAAGAACAATTTCTTCTAGCCTTAGCTAAGGTATTGACTCATAAATCTCCCTTACAATTACCCTTGCTTTTGGAAAGTGATTTTTTTAAAAAATTCTAGTCTTTTACATGCTTTAATCTTTGAAGCTAAAATATATTATTGCATTTAATTTTTTACTTGTCTTCCTGAAGCAAACTAGTTGAATTATCTATTTTTCTGAATCTTCTCTTCCTAGGACGATGTTTGACATGTTCATTATTTTAAAAAATTGTTTGCTAAATTAATGCATCTATGTTAAAATCCTCTTTGATATTTAGCCTTCTCAGTATCAAATATTCTAGACAGTGTCCCAAGGCAAATACGTAAGTATTATCTCAGCATGGATTATCCCAATGATATTCATAACAAATTACTCATAAGATTCTGTTTTTTTAATTTGAGACTTGAAGCATTAATTGAAGCATGAAGTCCAAAGATGTGCTGTGCTACAGTAGGTTTTCTCTTCTGACCTAAAGTAATCAGCAGTCTGTTTAAGAGCAACAAGAAACACCCCTGCTTTTTTTTTTTATAGAAATCTGTTAAAACGTAGTGTTTGATGTTCTTCCCTTCCAAAGCACACATTAACTGATAGCAATTAAATAAAGGAATGATGAATGATCTCTATGCCATATTTTACAGAGTATGTTTTGTATAGCTGTACCTTGATATACCATGTAATTCCCGTGTGTATCTGGAAGCCTCTGCTTCCTATCGATTGGCACCCTCTCATCAAAAGGCAGCAGTCCTGATGGACATTTCCATCTGATCTTATAGGTTATTTCTAAAGCCACAATGTTGGCACATTTTTAATGCTGACATATTTCACCCTGTAACAGCTTCTCTTTTTGAAACCGTCAAATCATTGTATTGCCTAAACAGAAGTTCAAAGGAACACTTTCTTCAAAATTATTTTTCTTTTCCTTGCCTTCCACTTAAATTTCTAAAGCTAGATTTAGGATAGTTAGTGCTCACCCTGAAAAAATAGATCAGTTGATAACCATTTTGTAAATTATTTCACACTCCTTTGGGATGATATTCACATACTAGAATATTGTATATTTGGAGATCAGAAAGAAATAAATTCAAATTTTAATCATATTATTTTTTAGCCAACTGATTTTGGGCAAGTTATTTATTTTCTTTTTACATCTACAAACTATTATTTATCCCTACAGACCTTTGTTCACCAAGAAGGTCAGGGTCAATCTTGTTTCCCTTTGTTTCATAGGACTTGGACATTTTACCATAATGAATTTATTCATATTTATTTTAGAACTTAGTGATTTATATTACCCTAGAAAAGCAAAATATTTTGCCATCTTTCATGTTATCTTCTGATTTCTACTATTTTCCACTGAGAATTTCTCTTGCCCTCAGGTAATATATGCTAATCCATCTCTGTTGTCTCCCTATAGGCCTTTGAAACTAATCCTAATTCTAAATCCTGCCTATTGACTAAATCAGAGTTATTTCCCATCTAAATCATTTTTTCTCCTATGATGCCAGCACTGAGTTCTGTGATAGAAAGAAGTGCTAAATTAAAAATTCAAATCATGTATGATCATTCTTCATCCTTGCTTCTTTATTCAGAAATCATGTATGATCATGTATGATCATTCTTCATTTTCAAATCACGTATGATAATTCTTCATCCTTGCTTCTTTATTCAGAAAACACACACACAAACACAAATTGTGTGAAGTCTTATTCTACACACTAGGTTTAGACTGAAAAATAGTAGACTTTTCATCTGCCCTCTGGGAACTTACAGTCAAGGAGAAAAATATATTAAATAAGTAAATAAGTGCCATTTAAATAAAAACAAAATGGAATGAGATTCTTGAATAAAATCCATGGTCTTCCCTTGAAGGATAAATGAAGACTTCTTAAGAAATGTTCTTAAGCTGTGATTTAAAAATAAAGTCCCATGAAAGAGGTTAGGGAGGAACCTTAAATGAATGAGTACATTAGAGATAAATTTTTGGAAGTAACATGGATCATAATGCGTATAGATTTGAGAGTCAGTTTAAGAACATTTTGCCTTATCTGAAGCGTGCTGGGAAGTCACTGAAAGATTTCAGCAAAAAGGTTAGGTGCTCTTGTTAATATATTTAAATGAGATATTCTAGTTTCCCTATGTGGAACAAGGGAAAAAAAAAAAAGAAAATGAGATAATGAGGTTCCTTGGGAAAGAAAAGGATGTGCAGGAAGATAAGCCATAGAATTCTACAAGTAGCTTTTGTAAATATGTGAATAGAATTAGCAGAAATGGCTAGCCTGGCATAGATATAAATTTGGATTATATCAGTTTGTAATTATTAATAGAATATATTGGAGTAGATGAGATTGCCTTAAGAATTTAGGAATAGGGATGAAGAAGAAATTATGAAAAAATCCAACATATAAAATTTGGGTAGAAATGTAGATTTGGTGATGAACAATCAGGAAGCATGCTTACAGAAATGAGAGGAGTGTTTTAGAATAGGATTCCACTCTGTTGTTGATGCTGTGATAACAGTCCCATACCAAGGATGACCGCTTCTGAAAACACCTGTCTCAGCCAGTATCCTGGCTGACTGATATGGGGACGTAAGGCTCAGGTTCCTTGCTCTGATCTGGACTGGGCTTTTAAACAATTCTAAATGCCATCCCAGCTCCAGATACCTCTGCAGGTTGGATATTGCCCACTTTATTCCACTGCCTTATTGTGCTTCCTTTCCTTCTATCCTGGGCATTGATTCTAAGGGAATTTTACAAAACTAATCTTTTTTGCTAACGTGCATCTGACATCTTCCTCCCTAGGAGACCAGACTCTAACCCGTGAAAAACAATATATATTTTAAGGAAAAAAAGTGTGCCAGATTGTGTCTAGTGTTCTTAATCAAGAAATATGTAGGATAGGAAAAAAAAAGGTGACTAGCTGTTTTAGTTCAGTAATGAATGCAGCTATTTTGATTTCTTAATGAAAGCAGCCATGTGATTGCAAAGTCATAAGAGTGGGGATTTAGAATGAGAATGTTGGCAGTCCTCTTATAAAGTTTAGCAGAAGTCCAGAATCAGGAGAATGGGGATATGAGGATAATTTAAGAAGGAAGAAACTGAATCACAGATTTCACAGTGCTCCTGAATAGATAGTAGGAATGGTCATAGTGCAGCTTGGCTTGAGTTTGGTTTAGAGAAGCATGAAACACACTTTTCTCTTTGTGGTTTCTCTGTCTCAAGGAAGGAAAAGGCAAAGAGTTTGGGGATGGAGGGGAACTGAGAGTACTGTGTATGGGGACAGTTTGAAATAGTCATTTTGAAAAGCAATGCATTAAATTGAAAGAAATACAGGAACTTTTTCTCGTCTCCACTGGGAGTCCAGGTGAGAGTAATGGTAATGAATTTATACAGTGCAAATTAGGCCACCACATATTCTTTTACTTGCTTTATTGTTTAAAATAAAATGTCATGCATTTTGAGTTGCTTGGTAAATGATGCTTGTGATGAAAACATCTGTTTTCTTTTTTCCTGCTCCCTTCAGAAAAGGCAATTTAAAGAAACTTTCAATTACCTCTCATTAAAAAAGAGCACGTGACTAAGATCACATAAACATTTTCTCTGTTGGGGATTATTTCATAATGAATCTCATCTTTACTCTGTCTATAGGGCAAAAGGAAAGAACATTATTTGATTGATAAATGTAAAAGAATTCTTTGTGAATATGTTATAGTAAGCATGACTACTTCTCAGTCTAAACTTACCCTGTTGAGTCTCTGTAATTAGAATATAACTGATGAAGAGAATGGGAGTTTGTAATTTGACAGAAAGCTTTGAGAAGTTTATTTCCATAGGGGATGTAGGCAGATGGATGGCTCAGATCAATCAATATCATCTGTAGAACTGATCAAAACCTGCCTTAGAAAATATAATACACAATATTGTGAAGTTCCTTTAAATTCTGTAAATTGCATGAAAGGTGATAGATTATTCCTCTGTTGAACAATATCTTACTTCCAATTAAAAATGCAGGATTCTTATAATTTTTGGTCTCTGTACAGAGGAAACTTCTGAAAATCATTTTTGACATTTGCTAGCCAATCTTTTTAAAATTAAAGATTTAGAAAACTTCTGTAGGTTTTTCATTACTAATGTTATTTATAAATCTTAGAAATTTTTAGTGATTTTAATGGATAATGAATAATACATTTGATCTTATTTACAAATATTTTTGTTTTTAAAAATGCTTCTATTTTGTGAAAATAATTTTTTTCTAATTATCTACATAATTTTTAGAGATGGAATTAACAAATGCAATGAACCCCAAATTCTTCTAGCTTTTTTCAAATAATATAAAATAGTAAGTTACCAACTTCAAATAGGATGCCTACCTTTATCACTTATGTGCATATTTTAAATTTGAAATTATTATTCTATCACTCTATTTCACTAGCATTTCTAATAGTATTATATTCCAGCATTAAGCCCTTGAGTTGCCATCAACAAATTTCCATGACAATAATGTTTTATAAGAATAATAAAAATGGCAAGTCCCAAAATATTACTGAATGTTTCAATAGTGCTCATAATTCTAGTAAAAGATTTAAAATCAAATGCCTATTCAATTACTCAATCTAATATTTAACCTTTAAAAGCATTACTCTCATGGGATATACATTTTAAATGTTTAAGATTTATAAAGTTCCAAATACCCATTCATTCATTTTCAATACCAAACTTTCTCTATGATTATAAATCTTATACATTTAATTGTATGTCCTCCTATCTTCTCATTGAGACACATACTCAATGAGAAAACAATGACTAAACTTGTAATTGAAGGTACATAGTTGATTCGAAATCTTATCACTAACGAAGAAATGTCACCCCTGTGTCTATGGTTTGTAATGACTAGAAACTTGGCCAGGATATAGTGACTGATATATTTTTTTCCTCTGAACTACTCTATTGAAAACCTATTTAGAGTTTTTATTTCAGCGACCTCCAATATCAAAGATGAAGTCACAGCTAAAATTCCCTGGATTTAATGGAAACAGATTTCCTAATTCCCCTGTATAGTCAGAGAGTTATGGCCTCTCATCTGTGTGGTCTACTTTTCGTATGTCAAAGGTAGGTTACCCTGGCTGGCTCCTTTGAAATGTATATGTATTTTCCCAATAAATGCTAAGACTTCATTGGACTTCCACTAAATTTCTTTTCCATCTAACTAAATAAATATGAACTTGATGAAATTTTATTTTTTCATGTTTTTAGTGCCAGAAAATACTTGCAGTTATTGATATCATGTGAATTAAAATTTGTGTACATCATACCTCTATCCAACTTGGGCTTAAAAATTATAAGGGCATTCTATTGACATTTGTTTTATTATTGCCTTTGACATTTTCAGTGGATCTGTCCCTACATTATTGGCATTTGAAAACAGAATGCTCTAATTTTGCTTTTATGAAACAAACATATTGATGTTACTTGACATGTGCATACACTTCAAGTTTATGGGCATTTATAGGATGTTCAGGTAATGTCCATCTGAAATTTGTGCCATCAGTATCAGGGGTATATGGGTGTGCTTATGTGTGAGACAGGCAGATAGACCAAAGAATAAGAATTAAACCCAGGTTATTCTGAGACTTTAAAATCATGAGAAAAATAAGAAAAGCTTTGGTAGGCAACAGTAAATGGATGTCTTCCAAAGTTTGTGTTAACCTTGAAATAACACACACATACACAAATACCCAGAACATTCTAAAGGGCCAGAAACAAGTTAAAGATGAGTTAATTTCTTCTAAGCTTTAAATATAGTCATTTTGTATTTTTGACAATGTTGGGTAATATATTCTAAGAATATCAGATTGTAGAAAGGATAGAATATCTGAATGCCTGATTATGTTACAGTAAAATGATTTTAAATAAATGAGCAAAAAGCTTGATTTTTAATGCATGGTATGCAGGTGTGTATAAAAACTTTAATAAAAGTTGTCTTTGAAACAGTAACGGATATGTCCAGGTGTGCATAGGTGTGGATGAATATCAGATGAAAATAGAAACTGAACTGAGAAGCAATGCTGCCACTGAAATTTTATTCCTTTAAAGACTGATCCACTAAGAAAGTATTTTAATGCTGCATTTTATATATACAATTATTCACATCTGCTTAAATGTATTCTTTTATTTTCACAAAATTTAAATTTGTTTCAATCCTACTTTTACCCTTAATAAATAGGTTTTGCCTCTTAGAAATTAAAAGGGGTAGAGAATATCTAAATTATTATATAAAATGGGGTGCTTTCACATCTAAGAAGTTACTAAAATCTCAAACACAGAAGTGTTTAATGTATACAAATAATTCTACATTGGTGTTCAGGGTTTGTCCTACCACCATGGTGCCATAGATTTGTGTCCATTAAAGAGCAGCTTGGACACAATAGAAAACATGGCCCTTGTGCTCTGTTGTCTCTCTGTTCACTTTTGTTCCCTGGAATATTCCGCCCTTTCTACTTGGAAGTGCATCTTCTTGGGCCTGGAACTTCTGGTCTCACTTAGCACTGCTTTATTCTTTCTCTGGTACTGAGCCAAAAGATGTAATCAAGTTATAACAAAGTGGGTAAGCGAAACATTCTTCCTCTGGTGATCTGTGTTCTTCCTACGTTTGTCCCGCCCAAACCTCCAAAGAGCAAGTTTCTAAATAAAGAGAAGTGGTATTTAATCACAAGTCTATCAGAACTATAGAGAACATACAATCTCCAGACAAGTTCTCATATCTCTTGGTGGGAAAATACAGGGAGACAGGTACTGCTGATCTTGTTATTATGGTAAGAAGTTATAAGGGCATGTGGGGCTCAGCTGAACTTGGGGAAAATAAGCCACAGAGACTCATACAGTCAACAGATAGTTGTTTTAGTTTTCATTATGCTCCAGTACTAAATTCTGACAACTGAAAAGTGACACAGAGAGAGGAAGTTTTAGCCTCAGAAAGTTAGAGAATACTGAAAGAAAGAGACAAAACTCAAATAGGAGAGCACATAAATAAGATATTTCTAGTTAGGATAGATGCCATCCATGACTTATATACAAGAACTGATACAGAAAGTTGCACATCTGGGAGAGAAACTTGCTTTATCAAAGGTGGGTAGGTAAGCTGTTTCTGAGACTTTTGTAATTAAACTGAGACCTTAAAGATTAAGGTGGGGTCAGTGTCCTAGGCCGATGCTTTTGAATTAGAAAAATTCCTAGCTAGGCTGTTTGAAAACCAAGAGGGGCCAGGTTGGAGGTGAACAAAAGTCAAACAGGCTACTTCGGTTTTATTACAGCCAACCCACGGAGTCTGTAAAAGTTACAGAAGTTTCGTTCTTTATTGCCTGTGAGAAAAGGTAATTTTGTTTTAATCAAATCTTGTTTCCATAAACTACTTACACATTTTATTTTCTTTTAAGAAAGCTGGACATCTACTGCCCTCGTGTGGCACCCTGCTACCTTACAAGTCACACTTGTGTAAAGTCTTGGAAGGATGATTTTAGCAATACCCTTGTAATATTTTTCAGCTGATCCTAGGCATCTCTATCAGCTCGTAGAGTCAATGTAGAAAATATTCTTTTGTTCTTAATTGTTTTTGTGTTTTGCTACTTTCTCATATGGCATTGTGCAGAGGGAATGGCATAAGGAGCCAGGCAGACTCAGAAAAAGCTGAACCAGGTCCTAAATGATAGGGTGAAGTAGATCCTATGGGGACCTTGGTGATGCAAGTTCTAGAGAGAAATCTTAAATTTGCATATTTATTTTGTATTATAAACAATAAATAAAAGACTTATGGACTATCTTTTTCAATCCATGTCCCCAAATTCCTACTTTTAGCCAATGTACAGTATTAATTTTTCAGTCCAAACAACAAATGTTTTTTTCTCTCTTAGGTTTTGATTCTTTAACAGCTGATTATTTCATACATCAAGTTTGTCTATTTCCAAGTTTAATATTTTGTCACAGGTTTATTTTGGAGGGTATGTTAAGTATAGAGAGCATCTTTCCTTTCTCCCGCCCTTTCTGCTTCTTTTCTCAAGCAGCCATTTTCAGTATAAGGGTGTTACTTTTTTTTTTTTTTAACAAATTATTGCCACCCTGCTTTTGGGAGTGTGGGTGCGGAGTTCTGCCTCCATTTTCCTCTGCATTAAGGTAGACCCCACATTGTTTTCTGGAGGAGACTCTTCACTCTGACTGCCAGCACTGCCTATACACATTTTTAGCCAGAAATTGAGTCATTTGTTCAGAACCCGCTTTATCTGGTTCCTTCTTTCCATATGAGGATGCTTGTACTGCACACAATTTAGTTGGCTTTTAGAGTATGAGACTCTGTCTGTAAGTGGAAACAGAATTATAGCTTTCCTGGCACTTGTCAGGGACTACAATCTCAAATTCACTACAGCTCGATACCTTTCAGATGCTTGGCTAAGAGAAATAATATTTATTGAAGAAGGCCTGGAGGAAATGCAGTCACCCATTTTGCCATATAATCTAAAGTCTATTTCAGGATTAAGGGAGGCCATCAGAAGCAGTGCCTAGCTGGACCCCGTTCATACTGGGTCCAGCACGATTGTTTCTGACAGAGCTGCGCGTTAGCCATCATGATGAAATAGTCTGTGAGGGACCAAGGAAATATTTTCTCTTCATTCATATTGGTGTTTATTTCTCTTACTGTGTTTAGACTTGTTCCTGATTGTATTTTCTGCTTTTCACACGTCTATTAGAAAACTCAAGGTCAAGTTTGTGCTCTACCTTAATTGGGCAAAGATTTTTCATCTGTTCATTAATCACATTCCCAGTGCTGTCTTTACTTTCTTATTTTAATATTCCAAAGACTCTCTTACAGAGTTTAAGTATTATATCTTGATAAATTGTATGCATCTATAAGCAATGTAAGTGCATTTGAGACTAAAGTGATGTATAAATAACAGCCATAGGATGCTGTAGTTGAATATAGAATTTAATCCCTTGGATGAACAGTCTGTAACCTAAATAAGAACTAAACAAATACCTTATAGCTTCACAAGAGCTGACACAGCCACCAAAATTATGTGGATTGCAGAAACCATGCTAGTCCTATTTTGCAGTATGCAAAAGTTGATATTCCTCATGAAAGATGTTGTTAGACAAGCAATAAAGAGCACATTGAAAAGGACAAAATGTATTCCTTAAGGTTGTAACAGATGCTTTTCATCAGTGCTGACTGGCAACCTCAGTGGAAGGATGAAAATGAGCCAGGTCTTCCATTTCCTCTGCACCAAGTCGTGACACAGGATCTGAATATAGGGTCTGGTTGGTCATCCAACATCATCATTTTGGAACTTGAGAGTGATGATGAGCATTGAGAATGATTGCATTAAGATGCTTTTAACTTTACATACATGCAATTTAATAAGTTGTAGATAAGTGTAGTGACCTGGTGGTCTGGCCTTGAATTCAGTTTTGAGATGAGAGATGTTTGCCTATATATATATATGATGTATGTATGCAAATATATGTATTCTTAAAACTCAGAAACCTAATAATCTAATTTGCACATTATTATATTCCAAGAATTCATGGGCCTTTATAATGCCACTGAGTTTATCTTCCCAGGGATATTTAATATTACTTAGGCTAAAACTAAGGGATGAATGTATGTTATTATTTTTACGATATGGCTATTATAATTGTCAGCTATATTATAGCTGTCAGCTATTTATCAAAGTGACCCTAAGCATTAGTGATTCATGAGTCAGTGACTTCTAAATAAGCATAGATGAAATTTATTGGATTTCCACTTTATGCTGAGCATTGTATGAGAGGCTTTATACATATTATCTCATTTAGTCTCCATAAAACATTTTATGAAATAAATTGTCAATATATTATGAATGGAAAACAGTGATCATTTTTATTCCCATAGGTGGGCAGGTTTTGGGTGCTAAAGATTGGTTGCTTATTCATGTCTTAACCAGTATGCACACTTATCCCTAAGAGTGGGATTTGGTAGAGTTCTATCTGCTAGTTCTAGGGTGATTTTGATGGAAACATGAAATTTTAAATAAACAAAATAGAAATTACACTTGCATTCATGTGACTTGAAAAGTGTGAATTTTTCATGCAATGTCAGGGAGGAATATTTTTTAATTGGCACCCAGGTTTATGTTGTAGAGTAGACAACAAATAGTGTTAAGTCACAACATGAGTTTGTACATCACCTGCAAATAATCATACCTAATATAGTAAGCAATAGGAACTATTCACATTTTTGTATCCTGTGATCAATGATTTGAACGTGGAAAAAGGAAACACTTTGATGGGACTGGTGAAATTTTCAGGAGTCATAAGTGGTTCAAAATCAAACTGGAATTATAGAATAAGTTTGAAGATGCATACATGCTGTCCCCCAGCAAGTTCACTGCTAGACAGGTACTGAGGAAACCCTGACATATAGGCACAGGTATATGCATACCAGTGTTCATAGCAGCTTGTCTGTGGTATCAGCACTGAATGCTGATAGGAGAATAAGGAAACCAATAGTACATATACAAAGTGGAATACTACACAACAATGTGAATGAAACACTAGAACCATACATGTCAGCAAGCTGAATCTAAGAAACATCATGTTGAATAAAAACAGCACATTCCAGAAAGATACAGGATTCTTGAGATCTTTTGAAATGTTCAAAAGTATACAATGCTAAGCTGCATATTAGCTAAGGGTAGAGGTTATGATGAAACTACTATAAGAACAAAGGATTAAAAAAATAGGATTCTGGATAATGATGACATCTCTGGGGAGAGAGATGTGAACAAGAGGGTTCCTTAGGAAACTTCAGGAATTCTGGCACTTTCTTACCTTGAGCTGGGTGGTATGTGCATGGGGGCTCTTTTCCATTTTAATCTTGGTGCCTTATGTTTATCATAATCATTCTTTTGTGTGTATGTAACCAGTTCTCTAAAAGGAAGAAAAAAACAGGAAAAATTTGTGGGCCATAAATATTTACATGAAGTCATTTATACCATACCCCAGAAAAGCATTCACTCTTGGTTTTTTTCACCCATTTTTCTCTGAACTTAATTCACACAAGTTTGTGTCCAGTGTCCTTTAATTTCTGTCACTTTTTCACCAAGCAAGATATATATGTCTTCCTGCATCCTGGCAAGCATTTGTAAATTTTCCCTCTTGCCTGCTCACAGTCCATCTCCCTCTACCAGACCAACTGGCAGGGTTCTGTAAATTGGCCTCTTGCCTCAGATTGTTAAAAAATGAAAAGCAGGTGCATCTCTCTCCTGCACTCTGGAATACTGCCCCAATCCAGCAGATCACTGGTTAAGTGGATGCAGAGTGGCTTCCAGACAGCAGTAGGTAGCTGGTGCTTACCATTCCCTAGGTAGTAGGTGTGTCAAGGCTTTGAGTGTGTAAACACCCACAGGGTTCTTGCTGCTCCTGCAGCTCTTGGCAATGTTTATTTTCCCATCAAGCCCTGAAAAAGCTGTGTCCACACTGCCTTCTTCTTGAGTCCCTGATGGCCCCAGTTATTCCCAGGTGGTCTTTACCTTCTCATTTCTGCCCTCCTAAGGCTGATTCCTTGCAACTGCGCTCAAAAAGTGACTAGGAATCCACAAATTCCTCTCTAATGAATGGAACTATGATGTTTGACTTTGTTTTCTGAAATTACTAGAATTGTCACCATTTTCATTAAAAAAGTGGATATAGAAGAACAAAGTGAACAATTTCTGAAAAAGAACTGTTAAATATGGTCTACTCATTTTAAACATGCAAACTTGGTGATATATTGATACCCTCTGGCAAGTTTACCCTGCATCATGAGTTTTCTCATTGTTTTAACTGATCTGGTACAGCTTGGTATATATGCTTGTACTTATAATTAAAGTAACCAAACTCAAGAAAAAAACCATCCACTTACTCTTTTATTCAGTACTTAGTCTGCAAATAATAGTTTCAATTTTTGGAAAACCCTACAACATATTTTCTCATATTCACTTTCATCATTTTTGTAATGAAGTATATTACTATGCAGCTGTGAATAAATCACTACAGCTATATGGAATTTCAGTTCATCTCCATCCAACGGGCCAATTTGCCTTATATTTTGCAGGGAATCTGCTGACAAATTGAATGACTAAAGAGATAAGGTCCTAATTTCTGGAGACTTTTCACCTATTTGTTAAACATTGTACCATGTTACTAAAATGTTTGTCATAATTCCTTTAACTATATATGTACTCTCTCATGCAGACTCAGTGTTTCTTGCAGGTACAATGCTGAAATAAACTTCCTTTGCTAGGTATGGATTATATTTTTGAGTTCTATAGAATATTGCAAATTTACACTAAAGAAGAATGTTTGCTTCATTCAACAACTTCATTCATTCAGATATTGGGCTTTAAATAATAATATTTGAGAATAGATCCAGTTCAGTCACATTACATATACTATTTTTTCATATCATATGTGTCTTGCACTTTGACAAACAGCACCATTTTAAAGGGGGACGATTATAGTAGGTTAGATTACATATTTCTAAAGTCTGAATTGCTGCAAATTTGATCAAAAAAAGCTGTATTTAATTTAGTTAAGAAGAGATATTCCCTCTTTAATAAAGGCATTTCTATGATGGACTGATTTAAATTACAGTGATAAAATATTATCAAAATAAAATGTAGATAACCATTTATATAAGGTCTTTCTCTAAAGAATCTCATCAGAAATATAAGTAAGTTTTTGTATGAAATGAAGATGTAAATAAACTCACTCTCTCACACACATGTACACACAGGCACAGAATTTCTAAACTTACATTGTTCTCAATCTCTATAAAAGCTATGTACCAACAATTATCCCATCTGATACGGTAAGAGCTGTAATAGAAAAATTGACTGTTGAATTGGGATGGGAAGGAAAAGAAAGTCTTTCAGAAAATGTGACAATTATATTTCAAGCTAAGAAAGAGGTAATGGAGTGCGATAAATCCAAACTTTACACTTAAAATTTTAAGATATGTCGTCTAGCTATCAAATGTATCTTAAGGGTTTCACCCATGTACAAATGAAAGCAGATGATTTGTATTCTATAATCATGTTAATTGGTGAAATAAAATAATGTGTTTAATCTCTAGTGAAGAAGTGCAAGATTAACCTAGATTAGTAATTTTCCATACGCCAGTAATTTTATGGTGCTGTTCTGGAGATTTTTTGAGATAATCTGTCAGCATGATAAACATTTGTGGCTCAATCATTTCAATATTCAGGGAGTATTCTCATTTTCTGATTAACGTAAAATTTCTCAGTGATGTTATAATGACTTTAGCAAATATTCTCACTGCTTTATAAAACAAAGTATAGAAATTGGAAACCTGTATAAGCTTTTGCTACTTCAATTGGTCATACGAGATTTCACTACTATTATTTTTTGTGGTTTTCCAAAATAAAATTTCCCTGTGCTTATTCTAACATCCATATCTTCAAATCTGATATCATAAACTGAGCTATTTCTTTTTATATGAGATTTTATAAAGCTAATTCTATATTGGGAGACAGTGAACGTAAGTGATCACATTCAAAGTTGCTAGTGGTCATACATCATGTGATATTGTGGAAATTTTAAATTTTGAAGGTGTTAATTTGTACATTAACATATATGACCTTTTGTTTACATTTGAAAAAGCCCTAGTTTTATTTATAAATTTACAATTTTGAGATATAAAATTGAGGTACAAGTTTATAATTTTAAGGTAGAGATTCATATGCAGTTACAGGAAATGATAGAGAAATCTCACCTACCCTTTACCCAGTTTCCCACAATGACAATGTTTTGAGTAACTGTGTAGTGCAATATCTCATGCAGAATATTGGTATTGAAACCATCCACCAAATTTATTCTGACACAATTTTCATTCTACAGTGAAGTTCAGAATACATTTAGTTTTTGTTTTTAAAACATCTGAGTGCTAAATGTACTGATGTTGCTGCTAACAAGAAAATACTGAACTTATACAGTTCTAAGATTGCAAATTTACTTCAAGAATTAAATTTAAATAAAATGTTTAAAGGAGGGTTTGAGTGTTTTCTAGTTACAAAACAATGGATAAAACTGCATAGTAGATATTCTTTTTCATTTCAGGACCTAACAAATGTTCTATACTTCAAAAGTTTCCATTAATAAGCAAAGAAGTCACTAGTGTGATAAGAATAAGGATATATATGTGTATTTTAGTACTTGGATGGATTCTACACGAAAATATGTAATTTTAATTTATAATTAAACTGTTATTTCATATAAGCAGAAGTTATAACAGATTTTCAAGGGACCATAAAAGAACAATTTATCTTGTATAATGTAAGATGCCCTAGGGATATTAAAAAAATACAATGTACAGCATTTGGTTGGGTTTGCTGTACATTTAGATGGATGGGTTCATTAAAGTCTCATCTTCTCTATTTTGGAGAGTAAGTTTATATTACAGTCATAAGCACCAGATTGAAATTCTGGTTCCCTGATGCTGTGTCTTCTTGTATCTACATAATGTAGATCAAATGGACTAGTAGATTGAGCACAACTGGTATAAACGGTTTGTAGAACTTCTTGTGGCTTAATAAGTAATTACCTATTTCCTTCAAATACACTGCAAAAATCTTAAATACAAAGTCAATAATCCTCATTTAACACATTTATTACAATGTCTAAAAGTTTATCTAAAAACTGAATTGACTAAAGATATGAGCAAACATACTGGATGTGAAATTTTGTTTCATACTTTTTGAAATATGTTTTAAGACATAGAATGTTACTTTTACTTGATTATTTGGATGTTATACTTAATTAAAATAATAGGGCAATCTTCATAAATGAATACTCATGTGATGAGGTGAAATGTGTTAGTTTAGGTTAAATTGATGTGAAATATTTTATCTGAATTTAGTTCTGTATTCTAGAGGGAAAATGGGGAAAAAACTCTAGGTTATTCTTAACAATTTATGGTTAATTCCCAGGTGTAGGTGACACTTGACTCAGATACAAACTAATATATATATATATATTTATCAGTTTGATATATATATATCGTATTTATGTGTATACACATACACATAAATCTGAATTATTTCCACATAGTAGGCATTATAGCCCAGGAAATTGGATTGCTTTTGCAGTGAAATATGTTGGTATAGGTAAATTAATTGACTGATTTAACATATCAGTGTTACTATGATGTTATCCTCAAAAAAATTCCTTATAGCTGAAATAGAAATGCATAATGATAGAGGCATGTCTGAGTTTACCTTTAAATATTTCTTATTTGAAGAATTTATTTTCCCCCAAATATATACAGAAGTCTTTTCTAAAGGAAATACTTATTAAAGTCAGGGTCACTGTAATGAAGATGATGTGAAAAACATATTAGAGCAAATAATTTATTGCATATTTATAAAATTGATACACAATATACTATTTTCTAATTTTTATAGCTGCATTCATTACTTTTTAAATTTAACACAAAATTCCTGCCTGCCTATTATTGAAAGAACTGCAGTGACAAGAATGGCATATTCATCAGTATTACATGAAAAAGTAAATTGTTTTTCAGAAACATGATATTTTCCAGGAAAGGTGTATTTAAATGCTTTCCCAAGTATATAAAACTTCAACCTGAGACACTTCTATCTTGGGTTCCTCTCCTACCCACAGTACCTGTAGTACTTGGAGAATCTGTTTACCAACTTGTCAAGTCAATTTTCTTGAGGAGTGAATTTTTAAAAGTGGTAGTCACAGAGTGACTTTAGAGAGGAACTGAGAAACCGTCACCTAAAGTCAGCTACATCCTGGTACAGTTCTTATTTTTCTATCAGGACTGGCATATGTCTAGTGGTTTCCCTGTGTATTTAATGCCCTCTTACTGTCTCTCCTGTCCTTACAGGCTTATGAGTGTAGATATATAATAACTGTGTTGAAAATACGTTCAGGCATGGATGCTTGAAATGCACTTTTCGCATGATTCATTAGGCAAAGTCAGGAAGAGGAGCTTTCATTTTATTTATAGTCATCCCTGTGCTCTTTAGATCTTGCTGTGCCACACATCTTGTGTCAGTCCTTAAGCTATCAAGCCAGAGTCCAGGGAGGTGCAGAAACTTTGATCATATCCTCAAGTTGATTATCAGTCCAAAAGGGCAGACCTCATTTATTGTTACCACCAGCTTTTTAAAAGAAACCTGACGGACTGCCTTTACTATTGAGTTTCAGTTTTGGTGACTAATTTGAAATTTTTGGAGGGGAATTAAAAACACGTTTAGGTAGCCTGAAGCAAAATATTGTTAGACAGAAATCATCAGCCCATGTAAGATTGTTCTACAACTGATGCTGCAATCTAAAACTTGGATTCTTTAAATTATGTCGTATTTTCTTAGGAAGTGGTCATTTAAAAAATGTCTTTTAGTATTTGATTTGACATAACAATTGTATATATTCATGGGAAATCATGTGATAATTTGAACATGTATACAAAGTGCCATAATCAGGGGCTGGGATTATAGCTCAGTTGGTAGAGTGCTTGCCTTAAAAGCACAAGGCCCTGGGTTCAATCCCCACCACTGCAAAAAAAATAAAAATAAAATGAAATCAATAAAAATAAATAAAAAAATTAAAAAAGAACCCCAAAACAACAAAAAAAATAAAGTGCCATAATCAAATGAGGGTAATTAACAGTCCCACCTCCTTAAGCAGTTATCATTCCTTTGCTTTGAGAATCTTCAAACTCCTTTCTTAGCTCTTCTTCAAATATATAAAGTGTTCTAAACTGTAGTCATCCTACAGTGCTTTAGAATTTTGGAAATTATTTCTCCTAACTGAATTTTGGTGATACATTTTAAGTCAGAATCATATTGGATGATTTTATTTTAACTATGTGTTCATAAAGAGTCCCTAGAATAAAATTGTGAAAAACACACACTCTTTAAAAATACTGAAGGCTTATTTACTCTTTATAGAGGACTTTGAAGAAAAAAGAAAAAAATTCTTAAGTGCATCTCTTACAGTAAAGTAATTACCTTCAAAATACTTAACATATTAGGGTGCAAGTGGTACATGCTTGAAATCCCAGTGACTCTGGAGGCTGAGGCAGGAGGATCATCAGTTCAAAGTCAGCCTCAGTCAGCAACTTAGTGAGGCCCTAAGCAACTCAGAACCTGACTCTAAATAAAATATAAAAAGGGATGTGGTTCACTGTTTAAGAGCCTCTGGGTTCAATCCCCAGTACCAAAACAAAAAAAAAAACAAAAAAACAAAAACAAAACAAAACAAAACAAAACAAAATAAAAAACAAACAACCAAAAAACAAATACAAAAAAACCCCCCCAAAATATATGGTTGATTTTCCTTTTTGTAGGATTCTTGAACAGTTATCATTGTACTACTGAAGATATCTCTGGTAATTTAAGGCTGTATAAATACTAAACATATGAATACATTATGATGAAGAGGTGGTAACAGGTAACACTTTATAATATGAAAATTGATTTGCCAAAACTAGATTATAGTGGAAGAAACTATAACATCAGATAAAATAAATAGCAATTCTTGGAGTGAACAGCTTCAACCCATCATTTAAAAACTACAAATTATGTCTTCATAATTATGGTGTGTGTGTGAGCATGTTTGTATTTAAATTGTTAGTTACCTGAATATTCTGCCTATTTATCATTGAGTTTCTCCTAATATTCCAAAGACATATTAGAATGAAGCCAAGATTTAAAAAAAATATTCTGAGTATCTGAATTTCTTTTAATTATATGTAAAATATTTAGTGGTCATTATTTTTAAGCTTCTATGATCTCTTCTTCATACTGGCTTCAGTCTGATGTGAGATGTATGCAGGTTTACTCCCGTGTGTACCTGCCGGGGTGTATAGTGATAAGGATATAGTTGGAGTTCTTTAGTCCATGTAGACATCCATCCCCAGCTTATATTGTTTGTTGCTTCAGTGATCCAGCTTATTTATAGCAGCTCAACTCACAATAGCTAAGCTATGGAACAAACCTCGGTGTCCTTCAACAGATGAATGGATAAAGAAAATGTGGTATATACAATGGAATATTACTCAACCTTAAAAAATAATAAAATGATGGTATTTGCGGGTAAATGAATGGATGTGGATAATATAATGCTAAGTGAAATAAACCAATCCCAAGAACCAAAGGCCAAACGTTTTCTCTGATGTGTGGATACTAATTCACAATGTGGGGGACTGGGCTAGGGAAGAATAGAGTTACTTTGGATCAGGTAGAGGGAAGTGAAGGAAGGCAAGGGGTACCAAGGTAGGAAGGATAGTAAAATGAATTTGACATTATTACCCTATGTGCATATATGATTACATGATTGGTGTGATTCTATGTTATGTGCAACCAGAGGAATGAGAAGTTATACTGGGTTTACGTATGATGTGTCCAAGTACATTCTACACTCATGAATAACTAATTAGAATGAATTTTTAAAAAGAATCACTTCTAAATCAAAATCTCAAGCAAATTTATCTGTGTTCTAGATGCAGTATCCTTCTCTTAGAAAATCATAAGTTGAAGTTTTCCCTCACACAAGTGCAGAATTCAGGAAGTACAGATCAAAAGGCACTAATAATGCCAGCTATAGGAGTGTGAGAACATCATTGTTGCTTTATTATGACAAATCTTAGTTATCTCTAACTTGGAACTGTAGATTACAAATTAACATAAATTTAGATGGTTTGAAATCAGAAAAAGCATTAGAGGAGATGCAATATTGCAACAATATACTATATATTTTGTAGTTAAGGTGAGAAGAAATTAGTACCTGAAAATAATAATGTGTGTATATATATTATTTTACCCATCAGAATTCAGTTCATTGATTTTTTACCTAGAAGCTAGAAAGTTGCGCTTTCAGTTCTTGATTAAGCTTATTAGATTCAATCATTCTGAAACCTGGTTATATATTGTCACACATCAGTTCATCTAAACTACTGATAATTAAATTCCCAGCTATGTTTATGTGAATTAACACAGTCTATACTCTTTAAAGAGGAAAGGATTTACCAAATTTGGCAATTTGGCACACAAATCTTAGATGTCAGTCATGAGATTGGCATAATCTTGTTGAGGGCACAAAATTCATGGAATTAGTTACCTGGTCAAAGTCTAAAGTAGTGACTGAGCCCTCAGCATATGCACTGCTGTAAAAACTTTTACAGGTGAAATTTCATTCCTAGAAATGTTTTGAAAATGACACCCTTTGGAAAATTCTAAGGAATGGGATAACTGGATCAAATAGTGGTTCCACTCCAAGTTTTCTAAGGAATCTCCATAATGCTTTCCAGAGTGGTTGCACCAATTTGCAGTCCCACCAGCAATATATGAGTGTACCTTTCCCCCCACATCCTTGCCAACATTTATTTGTTGCTTGTATTCTTGGTAATTGCCGTTCTGACTGGAGTGAGATGAAATCTCGGTATAGTTTTTTTTTTTTTTTTTTTTTCCTTTTTGGTACCAGGGATTGAACTCAGGGGTACTTGACCAGTGAGCCACATCTCCAGTCCTATTTTATATTTTATTTAGAGACAGGGTCTCCATGAGTTGCCTAGCACCTTACTTTTGCTGAGGCTTTCTTTGAACTTGCAGTTCTCTTGCTTTAGTCTTACAAGGTGCTGGGATTACAGGTGTGAGCCACCACACCCAGCTCAGTGTAGTTTTAATATGTATTTCTCTAATTGCTAGAGAAAAATGTTGTATATTTTTCATATATTTGTTGATCATTCATATTTCTTCTTCTTTGAAGTGCCTATTCAGTTCCTTTGCCTGTTTATTGATTGGGTTATTTGATTTTTGGTGTTTTTTGAATTCTTTATATATCCTGGAGATAGTGCTCTATCTGAGGTGTAGGTGGCAACGATTCTGCCACATTCTGTAGGCTTTCTCTTCACATTCTTTATTGTTTCTTTTGCTGTGAAAAAGTTTTAGTTTGATACCACCATCCCATTGATTATTTATTTCACTTCTTACACTTTAGGAGTCTTCTTGAGGAATTGGGTTCCTAGGTCAGCGTGATGGAGAGTTGGGCCTAGGAGAGAAGGGAAGGTTCAGTAGATTGGATAGGGTGGAATGGGGGAAAGGAGGTTGGGTGGGAATGGGAAAGATGGTAGAATGAATAGGATATAACTTTCCTATGTTCATATGTGAATACATGATCAGTGTGATTTCACATGAAGTACAACCACAAAAATGGAAGGTTATACTCCATGTATATATGATATGTCAAAATTCATTCTATTGTCATGTGTAACTAAAAAAAAAAAAAAAAACCTGGGAAAGAAGCCCAAGCTTCAGCCAAGAAGCACTGACTGGGTGACCTCTTACTTTAGCCATATGAGACACAGCAAATGAATACTTTAATTGCTGACCCCTCGACACCTAACAATACATAATAATAGATTTGTATTGTGTTAAGACTGAATGTTGTGTAAATCTGTTACCAAAAGAAAACTAATACACATCATGGGGTCACACAGTTTATCAGCGTCTAAGAATTTTACACGGGGGCCACCAAGGTCCCTCATACTCTAAGCCAGGTTGCTAACTGGTGCTTCCCATTAGAAAATTGTAGTTTTCTTCTTCAGTGACCAAATGTCAAGGCAAAGAGTTAATGATTTGAAATTTAACTGAGTACTAACTTATATTTATTCTGTAGCAATAATTTTTTTAAAATATTAAGAAAGGTTTCCTACTCATTACTTTGATTTTATTAGCAAACAAAGATACATCTAAATCAGTCCTTTAATAAACAGATTTTTATTTTTATGCAAAATATAATTTCTGGTCTTAAAGAATACATATAACTGTAAGATCAGAGTGGAGTTACGTTATTTTAAAGAGGATGTTTTCCTCTTAATGCCTCAATTTTCCAAATGTCATATATAACAAGGCATTATAAGGAAAAGATGGGAATTATTTTTAATTGGTGATGTCTTTATCACAGAATATACTGAAACTATATATAATCATTAATACTTTTAAATTCCATAATGTTATTGCATTGAATTCCTGTATCAGGAGTAGATAAATAAATTGAAATAATTTCAAGAAAGAAATGAAACAAAAGGGGTTATGAAATATAATAGCATGGGAATTTATTATAGCAAACCAAAAGACAAAGAAAAAAAATGCTGCCTAGTGAAGATGTCATTCTTTTGTTGGTAGCCAGCAGACACAGGTCATTTCCCTGTTGTCAAAGTTAACTGGATAGCCTTCTACAATTCTTAGATCTCCATGTTTGCTTGTCTTAGAAATAAAAATATATTTATTTTTGTTTAATTGTAAAAGTCATTAAAGTTTATCCCTATATTGCGAATGATTTGTGAGATCAATTTATAACACCAGGAGAGATGAACACAGAGGTTACTTTTTAAAAACTGTATGCCATAATGTATCATTTTTTATCATTTTAAAAATAATAAAAAGTGTAAAATTTTTTCAGATGATAGCATGTTTTCTTCCAAACCATACAAAGATGGTTAGCCACTAATTTCTACATATTTTCTGCTTTAAAAAACAAAATCTTTAGCTAATTCTGTGTACAAAAGCACACAAAACCTAAAGAGCATCTACTTGGGGAATAAAATTTCTCTTCATAATAACCTTTCTACCAAAGGGGTATAGTTTCCATACTATTAGCATATGAATCAAAAAATGTTGACAAAGTAAAATTTGAAACTTACAAATATAGCCTGGTGCTAATTTTCTTATACATACTAATTTTTTCCATTTACACATGCATGTCTGTATATCTGATGCAATTTGTGGTTTCACTTGGACATGTTGATTTGGTTAAGGGATTACTGCAAATTTGGTCTAAAATATGTTAGGCTAGATGTTCAAGGAATAGCCTACATACTCAAAACCTATCCATCACAGGGCAGCTCAGATGGTAATCATTCTGTACTCTGTCTTATTCTCCAAAAGTGGTATTACTCAGTGTTCTTAGGTGAACCCTAAACAGGATTTAAGGTTGTTTTGCTTTGTGCTTCTAGAATCTCACTTTAAATCCTTCTAAGATTATTACAGCCTTTACAGAATGCACAATTTGTCATCTAACTTTTATACAAATGTGACATGATCTCATTATATATCCACCACTGGATTTTATTGCTTTAATAATCCATTGCAATATTCATAGAATGCCATGATGAATCACATTTATCATATCATACAATAAATATGACATATTAATAAATCATTCCATTTTAGAGAATGTTGACATTATTCCTTGACACTTGCATAAAAATGAGTCAGCATCCAAATTTCTTAATCAAATGCATAGTCTTTCAAATTTATACCCTAAATGGTTACTGCCTATGGAAACTCAAAATTATTTTAAAATTTTCTTTATCTTAAATAAGTAAACTTTAACAGTACATACTACTTAAAATGAAAAATTCTTTATAAATATTTTATATTAAAAATACAACTGAGACTAATACAACTTTGTACAATATGAGATGTCTATTGTACATTTTTACAACTAACCAGAATGGACTGAAGGAAAATTCTTATTTTAAGATTATAAGAATCTACAGAAAAGAATAGGCAAATATGGTTTAGTTCATCAGTTCGGTAGATCAGAAAGCAAGTTCACATGTATTATAGAAATGCAATCAGACTAAGAAGGAGTTCAGAAATTGGGTTTCCAGACACTTATTTCAGGATTACTTTATGCTGAATTCTTCATTTTTGCTTTTTTTAGAAAATTTCATGTTTATTAAATTTTAAGAATTTAAGAAATAACATTGTATGTAAATATCAAAGACTAATCATCTGAGGGATATGGTCAATCATGTTAGCCTAGGTGTATGAAAATCTTTTGAAGTGCAACTGCTATTTTATTGATTGTGTAATTTGTGGTAACAACTTCTTATCAACTATCTTTTCACTTAAACTGGCTTCTTCATCAGTTCTTCCCAAACAGACATTTCCCATGGATATCTCTGCCTCCTATGATTCTAGGACACTAAGTTTATGTGACTGATCCAGGAGACCCAAGGCAGTACTTGAATAAGGGTGTTAAGGACATGGATTTGACAGTAGTCTGTCGGTTTGAATCCCAGATCTGCCACAAAAGTGTGATCACAGACCTGTCCATTTAATTCCTCTGAGTCCCTTCTACTGTAGATAAGGGTAATGAATACTGCAACACCACTCATAGGTCTGTTGAAGATTAGATTAATTTTGTAGACAGACCAGAGGACAATATCTGCATAATAAACACCAATAGTAGCTATGTTTACATTTGTCATATTGACTAAGAGGAATCTGTTTAATCAAGTGTTTGGAAAATATAGTAGCGATTGACAACCAAATTTATCAAACTGTTTACAGAATTCCTAAGTTTCTTTACAATTTCTAGCAATAGGTCAAACCAGAGCCTTGGAATTGTTGGAAAAAATGATGGTTTACCTTGAATATCCATTAATCCTTCAGGCTCCAAACAAGTTTCTACAAGGAGATTACATTCTTTATGGGCTCCTCTGTCCTGTAATGTTAACTGTATGTGGTCCATAGTAACAGTGTCTTTCAGACCTCACAATTACTTTCAATTGAAAGGTTTGAAATGTATCTGTTTTCTGTAAAGTTTCACAAAGTACAATGCTCTAGTTACTGGGATTTATTCTGGCATTCTATTTTTGTCATATGAGAAATTTTATTGAAAAAAGTATTGCTTAAAATATACACAAAATTGTCCATTATTTACACACTAACAGTGTTTTAGGACCTTTAGGCTTAGGTAAATTCAGAATTTTTAAAGTGAAAAAAGACAATATTCGAGTTAAGTCCCAAACTATCTCTTCCTTATTTTATTTTTTTGGTACTGGGGATTGAACTCAGGGGCACCCTGCCACTAAGTCACATCCCCATTCCTATTTTGTATTTTATTTAGAGACAGGATCTAACTGAATTGCTTGGTGCCTCACTTTTGTGAGGCTGACTTTGAACTCTAGATCCTCCTGCGTCAGCCTCCTGAGCCACTGAGATTAGAGGTGTGCACCACTGCTCCTGACATCTTTTCCTTATTTTTCAAACAATTTTACTTAGCATCTAATATCTGAGGACAGACAGTGATTTAACTTCTGGAGATTCACAGCAGAAAACAACAGATCAATTCCATGTCCTCGTAGAATTTGTCTTCCAGTGGGTAAGACAACAACAAAGAAACAAAAACCACTTATAAGTCCTATGGTGGTTAAGTGCTAAGGAGAAAAATGAATATGGAGGTTGGAAGGATTGATTGTGATTTTACCTAATGTGGTTAAAATACTCCTCACTAAGTCATTGCCGTTTTAGTAAAAACCCAAGGAGTAAGAGAGCACAAGCCTTACAGCATAGGCTCATGGTTAAGAGCACAACTTTGTAGGCATAGGGGACCTGCAGGTAGGACAATGACTCATTTGTGACTGGACAGTAATCACCGGAGGGACAGTGAGAGCAGGGAGGTGGAGAGAGAGTGAAGTCAAATTGCAGTTTCTTTTAGGTCTTGGTAACATCAGAGGCTTTTACTCCAAAGGAGATAGAAAGTCACTAGAGGGATTTTCTTTCTTTTTTTAAATCAAGACACATCATAATCTGCCATCTTGAGGGACCACTCCAGCTGCTATGGAGACAAGGCTGTAAGAATTCAGGGTAAATTCACAGGAAAGGCAAAGTTGTCTTCTTGTATACCTGACCCCCGGACCTTTATCTAATTTGTGGACCTTATTCACCAACTTTTCCTTTTCTTCTGCATTGTCAACTAATTTCTTTCTAATTAGTAATTTTCTTCATACAAAAACATCACAATTATTCTTACCTAAAAACATCTTCCCGGGTCATACAATCCTCTTCATATACTATCTCTTTTCTCTGATCCTCAGAGCAAAACTTCATGGAGTAGTAGTCTGTACCCATCTATTAAGGTTTGGATGTGAGGTGTCCCCAAAAGCTCACATGTGAGACAATGCAGGAAAGTTCAGAGGAGAAATGATTGGGTTGTAAGAGTCTTAACCCAATAAGTGAAATAATCCCTGATGGGACTAAGTGAGTGGAAATTGAAGTGGTAGGGTATACGGCTGGAGGAGTTTGGAATTAGGGCATGGCTTTGGGGTATATATTTTGTATCTGGAGAGTGGAGACTTACTCTCTCTGCTTCCTAATGATGTGAGCTGCTTCCCTCTGCCATGCTTTTCCACCATGATGTTCTGCCCATCCTCCAGCCCTGAGGAATGGAGTTAGCCTTCTTTGGACTAAGACCTTTGAAACTGTGAGCGGTCAAATAAACCTTTCCTCCTCTATAACTGTGCTGGTCAGATCATTTAGTCACAGCAGCGAAAAACCTAATTAAAACACCACCATTCCTGAATCCTTTCTTCTAAGACTTTGAAGCTTTCACCCCAATGTCTTTTCCTTTGCTATGTAAAAAATCTTTTATTGTCAAGGATAATATTGACTTGCCTATTCCACAGCACTCTATCCTTTTTTTTATGGAATTTGGGTTAGGCATTTCTCCTTGAAACATTTGTTTCATGTGGATTCTGGGACACTCTACTATCCATCCTGCTTACCTCATTAGCTTCTGCTTCCTAATTTTTTTTTCTAATCCCCAACTTCTTATCTTTAAATTATAGCACAATAGAGCTAAATTGTGACATTTCTTTCCATTTATCCAAAGTCATTCCTTTTTTATCTCAGATGATCTGTTTCTTCAACTCCTTTGTATATATTGCCAACTTTCAAGTTTTTGTCTTCAGTTCTCATTGCTCTGGTGAACCCCAGAATTGTTTATTCAACTGCCTAGTCTCATTTTAGAAAAATGGAATTTAGAAATGAAATTTATAATTCCATTTCTTCAATTATTAAAACCAAAACCCATAAAATCATCTTTAACTGTTTCTTTTCCTTTGTCCCAACTCAATCCATCCAAAAATACTGTAAGTCTCCTTTTAAATTGTATATGACATCAAGGTATTTTATACTTACACTTCACTAGACTAAGTCAGTATCACTACTAAATGGAAGATTATCTTAGTTTCCTATCATATGAGTCTTTCAATCAAGAGTAGATGACGTTAGATAGCAGGTTTACTGTTAGTTTTTTTTTTTTCTGCAATGGCAAATATATAATTTGGTGGATCTTATACATTTAACTTATAATTTATGTTACCTCATTAAAAATACCTAAACTTTGTCTTTTACAATCATTAAAAACATCCTAAACTATTTAAAGTCTTATTAATTTCTTCCTATTGTCTGTTGTCAATTGAGAGCTCTTATTCAAAAGCAAAAAGCAAGTTCAGAAGTATTAGCTTTAAGAAAGTCTAGGGTGAATTTAGAGGAGGGCTATGGTTTTGTTTGGATTTCAGATTCATAGAGAGTTCTAATGTTATCAAAGCAAATAGTCTCTGCATAAAGGAAACTTGGTAAATATCTCATTAGCCATTAAGTTTTTACATTCTATCTAATTAAATGTTGCATTCCCAGGGTCAAAGGTAGCATTTTATGGTTCATAATTTCTACCTTGCTGAAGTTTTTAATTTGGTCATAACATTTGACTAGTTTTCATAATTGTATTTTGAGGGCCTGTAGTATATATACCCCAGCTAATAATCATTCACAGGAATTATTTATTGATTCAGTTAAATTTCAGTTGGTTCTCACAATTTTCTATTTTTTTGAAAATTGCTTTACATTAAAGCTTTCTTACAATCCTGTTTGCAAATATGCTTTATATTCTCATAAAAAAGCATTTTAAATTGGACCTCCATTTTCAAAAATAAACGGAAGAACTCAAATCAATTTGACCTTTTGTCTGTTTGGCATGCTATTTGTTTCCTATCAAAGAAATTACTTCATCAGGAACTATCTCATTTACAGTATATTACATATAAAATATTATGAACCAATTAGATAATCTGACTTTATGCTATATAATTGATCTTTTAAATGTCTATTTCATCCAAGTTTATTTACTTTGTGACATTCATGCATATTCATATTTAAGGTATTTATTTTTCCATCAAGACTTGTTCTACAAATATAAGTTCTTTCACTTATATTAGTATTGTAAGTTATTAAACTCATTTTTAACAGAATATTTTGCCATCATAGATAAATTAAGGAATAATATTGCCATCTAAATTCACTGAGACAGTTGAAAGGCATTGATAGTGACACCAGTAATGATTTAGAAAATGAGGAAAGGAAACAAAATTCTCTAAAACATAGAAGATCATGTATTTCTGGATTATTATACTTTCATTATTAATAAAAACTTATTTTTAAAACTGGAAACAAATGTTGGTTTGTAAGTTCTTCATGTCAATTGATAATTCTGTCTGGTCTACTTTTATCCATTTTCTTCTTTATGTCTCTATGAAAACTATTTTGTAGACCATAGTTCAGTGCTAACAAAAACCTGTTAATTTTCTTCTGTACAGAATACATTCTCACATCCATGTTATGCCTTATTCTTTTGTACTTTACAAGCCAGTAGCATAGGACATTAAAAAAAATACCAAAGTGGATGTTGCTTAAATCACTGGTGGAATGCTTACACATACTGTGATATGTTTGCACATGTGTATGCTGCACATACACATATGTATGTTTACACATACACATTTTAGCATTCTCAGGATATTATTTTAAGATTGGTTTGCTCTATAACATTGCAATCTAAGAAAGTTTTTCTTGACTCTTAAATCTGATCTTAAAGACTGAATAATAGTCTTTCTTTAACAAATTCTGCTTAATTTTTTTCTTTGAAACACGTTAAATTCTTAGTTTCTTTGATGTACAAAGAACAGAACTTCAAAACATCATGCAGAGACTTGTCATCTGTTCTCCCTATTTTGTAGATCAATGTTGCAAAGAGTAGTAAATGCTTTATTTTTAGTCAATTCTATTCTTTATTATTTATATTAGGTTGACTATAAAATAAAGCATGAGGTTCATTTACCAATTCATTCAATAAAATATTTCCTTCACTTACATTCCTAGATCATTTTTATTAGTAAGGACAGAAAAGTTAGATGTTTAGATTATAACATACGAATTCTTAGAATTCGTATCAATTATATACAATCAAGTATCAAGTTTAGATTATAACATACAAATTCTTAGAATTCGTATCAATTATATACAAACAATTCTAAACTAAATTGAAGTTATTAATTTTTTAAAATGTCTTTTTCCTGCCAATTCTCTTAGTACCAGAACACTTCATATTGTATTTTAAGCAGTTATTCAGAAAAAAATGTTCCTTAATATCACATATAATTCTTCAAAACAAAGCAATTTAATACAATTCTATTTATTAAATTCCTCATAGGAAAAGAGTCAAAGAAACATGAAAGATGACCAACATAAGGCCAATGAACCCAAATGGTGTTCATGGACATCCACAGCTAGAAAGTAGTAGAAGTTGACAAATGTCTTTCTATCTAAGTCTACCTGTTCAGACCTGTTTCCTCATTTATAAAATAAAAGATTAAAAAATAGTAAAATTACACTGTATGATTCCTCTAAAAAATTGTTCCTTGAAACAAAAATTAATGAAATGATGATAAGTTCTGCATAAATAAAACACTAAGTGGCAAAGGGGTTTCATATATTCATTCAAAATATATTTGGGAGGAGGGTCCTAAATGAATGAACATGAATAGAAATAGAAGAGATTCTGTCACAAGCACTAACTTATGTGGGGACAAGCTTGCTTGTGTTTATCCTACTGAATTCTTTACTGAAGCAGCATCTCCTCCCAGCTGTTTGTGAATCTTTGTCACCCATGCTTTGTGTCAGTTCCTCCTCCTGGTGGCTCATCTAGTTTCACAGATGAGTAGCTTCTATGCCTGAGGGGCCATGGAACCATGCTCTGCTGACTGGGGAGCAGCTTCTTCACACATTTTCTCTGTCAGTGCCTTCTCCTGATGGTTCATCTGGTGTCAAAGATGACTGAGAGTGGCCAGGGCAGAAAGACTGTATACTTATTACTCAGGAATCAGGGAAAGGGGGCCATTGCTGCAGGCTGGATGAAACAACATGAGGTAGACAACTTCTGAGCATCTTTTGCACATGTAGAAGTTTCTGAAGGTTCTGCCTTCATCTTTAACCAATCTAGGGTTATATGAGGGAGAGTGAAAATGAATATCCCGTAGAAGTCTCATTTTCTTGCAAGAGAAAGAAACAGCATAGTAGGTATCAAGCATAGATGTGCTACTTGCAAAACTATAATTCTCAGTAAGAATGAATTGAATATGACATTTCATATATAAATTTTGTATAATGTACTAGCATTTTTAACCATGTACCATTCCACTTAGGTCAGTGATTCTGTAGATTATGTAGACAGATAATTACCTAAAATCTGATCACATCTCTCTTCCCTTTGCTCAACTTAAGTTGATAGAAAGGGAATAAATTCATTCATTTCACATTTATAAATGACAGACTTAGTGCTGATAAGTTTGTATTTATTATTATGTCTAAACATGATATCATGAGGCAATTGTCTTACTATTTAAAGAGCACATAATAAAACAGGATAGATGTAGTAACTTGTCCTGAATCTACATAAACTGATGGAAGGGGTGGGGATTCACATTGAAAGCTCTCCAATTCCAACTTCTGTGCCAATTCCAAATCCATTATCACTTAGAAAATGACTTTAAGAAATACCTCAGTGAAAATCTTTCACAAAGCAAAAAAAAAAAAACAAAAACTATTAAAGCTACAGATATATGTAAACAATGTTTTCTTTTACATATGGCTACAATTTTGCCCACATCTAGATGTTTTCTTTTTCTTCAATATTGGTGTTAAGTGTGTTTTGAATGTATTTTTACTTCATTTACTTCTGCCAGAGACCAATTGTGTTCATTTACTAGATGATTAATTTAGGTTGAATAAGTCTATACACATATCAAAATTGTAAATATGAATTGCTATGCCCCAAACAAGTATCTTATGAGAGAATTATACAAGTCTTCTACAAGCACAACTATTTTTAATCATGACACACCAGCAACTAGATCCTCTGTGCCTGTGTGTGACCCAAAAAGCCATATTAACTCACAACTGACTATGGTTAACTTTGGCACAACAAAAATGGAAATCATAAAGAATGTTGGATGTTTTACACTAATGCATTCTTTTATGGAAGGTGGGTTACTTCATTTATGCATCTTATGGAACAAAATTTAGCTAGTAATTAATAGTATTTAACCTACATAAAGTCTTTTATGCAGGCCATAAAATTAATTTTATTACAGAAATTGCATTACACTTAACAGCTGATGACCTTATCTTACCACAGTAATATATTTTTCATTAAAATGAAACATTGTGCTTCAGAAGCAGGAGCCAAGAATCAGGCCTTGAATCAGAAAGGGCCACATGTATTATGTACAATTGCTGTCTTATAAGGAGCGTGTAACCTGGTGTTGCTCAGTTTATTACTGCCTCAAGATGAGCAGATTTAAACTCTAATTAAAGAGCTGCCATACATTGTCTTTTTACAACCTGGGTGACTTTAACTGTTGTACTGTTGAACCAGTCTTGGTAAATTATAATTGTTGTTTTGGTCTTTTATGTAAGCTATGACATCTAGGTTGAATTTATCATGAAGTTGGAGTATTGACTTTATTTCCACTAGCCATTATTTCTCTGTTTATTTCTAGCCAATACCTACGTACTGCAATGTTTTAGTTGTTGGCAGGAAAGAGCTAAATTTTTTAAAGAAATTATTTATTGCTTTTCACCCATGCGACATCGTTTTCTGTAATATACAATAGCATAGTGTGAATAGCATCTTAAATAAGTCTGGGAATTATGTGACTATATTTTAAGAATCTTCTGGCATGTATAAAAAAGCAAACTATGCTGATAGGGATTAGGGTAATTGTAATCATACAGAAATCTCACAAGGTGTCTTAAAATCATAATGAATTTTCAGTATTGGAATCCTTCTAGAAAGATTGAACTGAATCACATCATGTGATTTGTACTATTTTTTCTGATTTATTATAATTTAAAAAATAGTAATATGCTAATTGATTGGGAAATGTATGTGGGTATGAAACACTGAAATTTAAAGAAACTTTTACATGGAAGGACAAAGTGTAAGTAAATACTAAAATACTTTAGATTTTGAGCTGTAATTAAAAAGTAGGATAACATGGGAAGTAACCAGAAAGGTAGAGTGACAGGGGAGAGAGCAGATTTAGAGAGATTCTATTTTGAAATCTCAACTTCTCATGATAACTGTTCCCCTATCACCAAATCGACAGACCATGATTTCTCCGTTTCTTTAAATGAATGGCCAATTCAGATTTTCAGCTGAGAACCCCTCCCTCCTCCTCATTTCCTTTTCTTGGAGCCCTGCTTCACTTTTCAAGATTCTAATAATAGAAAATATTCATCTTTTAGTGGCTGTTAAAAAGAAGTGGAAAATCCATGCAACTTGCCCCTGACAACATTTAGGGTAGATACTGTATCATTACAACCTTTATTTTCATTCTTGGTTGCAAGGCAGGTCATATTCTGAACTGATATTTTTAAAAAATGTTTCACATCACTTAAACTGTAATGTAATTTTTTAATAGAAATAAATTTAGATGGATTTGGAGAATCTGAATAGAATCATAGTGTTCAACTGATTCAGAGAAAAATTATAAAGAAAATTTAAAATCCTAATGGACATAAGATCAAAGTATTATAAAAGCATGGAGCTTGGAATATGTAATGGGAGAAGATAATATTTTATGAAATAACTTTTAGTGTTAGTAGTTTAGAGAAATAGAAAATATTTTCTCTATTTCATATTTAAATTAGAAACTATTTAAAATAATTTTATCTTATAAATGCATATTCTTTTTCTATCAAAAACATCATTTAATGAAACTACTTACAATTCAGTTTGGGGAATAGTAACAAAATGGATGAAGAGGAATTCATAATGTTGGTGGATCTATATTGTTTTAAAGTAACATCAGACTGCCGAAGTTCAAATTATAAATGGAGGAACCACAAGAGTAAATTTATGCAAAATGTCCTGGAAGATTGGCTTTACCAGTATCATTGTCATCAAAAAAAGAGAAAAGGGAACTAGGACCAGTCATACACCTGAGTGTTATCTTCAGATATTTCATGTTGAGAATGCATGAGAATGAAATGGCCTAGCTTAATCCTAATAGGAAATGCTACTTAAATGGATTCTTGTTTGTATAGAAGCAGGACACATTTTGTTTTATTTAGGGTAAAATTAAATATAGCCAAAGGAAAATGAGTCAGTTCTTAGTTCAGGAGAAATATAAAGAGGATTGGCTTATCTCACAGGGTTCACTGGCCTTGGCCAGGAAGCTGAGGGAGACACCCTCTTCTAGCCTGCTTGCTTATGTTCAGTGTGTGTGGACCCCCAGAAAATGATGTCTGTTTTCATTGTCAACACTTACATTCCTGATTGCTGTCAAACACGACAAGGTAACTAGACCTAATGGACATTAGTCATTCTGTCCTGAGGTTAAGACTCAACTATGATTATTTCTAGTGCTCTCCAATACCAGCTTGTGTAAGATTTTGGGTAGAAAGTACTGGAGAATGAATTACTCAATTTCAGAAACCAGAATGTCAGCCTTTGTGGTAGAAATGTGTCATGTTCTATTTCTGTAAATAACACTAATTTCTGTCCTTGCTGAGTTTCAGATTTACTCTATTTTTTAAAATAAATTACCATTAAATTGTGCCAATAGTGGCTTCCTAGATTGCTTTGGTTATATATATCTATTCAGTCTCTACTCAGATGTCACATTTATAAGGGAGGGCATTTTAAAATTAGGTGTCAATCTTTATTTTCGTCATTTTCACCTATTTGAAGGAAAATTACCTGTTAACTTTCAGTTCTAGCCATCTACAATGGATCTAAATATGCGAAGAAAATGTAGATATGATATATAAATCTTTATGCAAATACAGCAGAGAAAATAGGTCCATTTTTCTTGCGTGTACTAGAATTTTTATATTTAAATCATTCTTAGAGAATTTTTCTAGTCCCTTATTTTTTGTCACTATCACATGCAATTATACTAGGTTATTAATGGTCCTTTTAAAAATACAACCTAATACTACAAATACTAGTTTCTTTATGGAAAAAATAGCAACTAAATGAAATTTATAGTTTCTCTTTAAAAATAAAGCTTTTTCAGGCTCTGTACTAGGACAACAAAGGGCATTAGCTGTTACTTTCATATAGCTTTAAATGCAAATTCACAAGCATTATTCAGTTTTGCACATTTTATAAAATAAGTGTATTTCGTGTACAAACTACATGTTTTTCTTAAGCAGATATGACATATATTTACTCAATCTATATTTGCAAAACATAATGCAGATGCTTGGATTTTATCGCAGATACTTAAGTTTTATACTTCCTTTGTAATAAATGTAATAATTGTCAGGTAACTGAACTTCTGAATCTTTTTTCTGTAAATGATAAAAATCATGCTTCAAGAAAGGAAAGGGGGAAAATATTTGATAATATAAGCCTAGCCCAGTCTGATATAATGAGCTGATCAATAAATGGTAATGAAAATAATAGATGACTTATTGTTGTAGTACTTCCCTGTGCTTCACTGTCTACCATAGAGTTGGATAAAAATGAGAAACTCTTATTTATGTTGCAAAAGCAGGAATGAATTGGATCCTTCAGGCAGGTTTTATTCCATTCAGCCCCTACACAGAAATTTACCCTCAAACACCTAGATTGTAAGAACTTAAGATTTCCTTCCACATGGGCTATTCTCTGTCAAGTTTGCTACCACATCTCTCCTTTAAAATCCTGTGAGCATCCAATGATCAAGGCTTTATGTTTATGCAGCTTTCCTTTGTCACTAATTCCAAATAGGAAATGAAGAATACATGAATGCAGGTTCTCTGTCTTTTACACACACACACACACCCTAAAGCAGGTAAAAGGAAAGACTTTTTAAAAATCATCAGCAAACAGCTCAAATGCAGAGAAATACACATGCATATAGAATTCAACTTTTTCTTTTTGCTCTCTCTCTCTTTTTTTCTTTTTCTCATGGGCGGCACTCTGGAGCACTCACCCACTGAGCCACATCCCCACTCCTGTTTTGTATTTTATTTAGAGATAGGGTCTCACTTAGTTGCTTAGCACCTCACTTTTGCCTAGGCTGGGTTTGAACTCTCGGTCCTTCTGTCTCAGCCTACTGAGCCTCTGGGATTACAGGCATGCACCGCCACGCCCGACTAGAATTCAACTCTTTCTAATAAAATTAGAGTCAAGTTACAGACTTTTGTGACTTGCAGTGTCTTTTCTTCATTTTAAGCTAATTGATTCTTTCTACAAACTGGTTAACTCTCTACATGTATCAAACACTACGATATACACTCAGAGTTGGTTATTGCTATAAAGGTAGAAGAAATAAAGTGTAAGAGCTCCAATCCATTGTGTTATATTCTAGGTCAAAATAGGTATGAGAGAGAAAGTGACCATTGTTATTACCAGAAGTTGGGGAAGGGTGACCAGGGGAGGTGACATGTGAGATGATTCCTAAAGTGTTAAATCAAAGTTTAATAGGCAGAGGATAGAAAAAGTTTCTTTCAGATTAAAAAAAAAAATTGAAGACACAGAAAAGCATAATGTATTCAGATCAAAGAGAAGTTTCAATGATAAAAGTTAAGTATGCACAGTATGAAGTAAGGAGCAGAAACAAGATGATAAACAAATTACAAAGTTTCTTAAGTTGAATACCAGAATATTGCTTGGAACTTAGTAGCTACTCAGTAAATACTATTTCTGAATAAATAAATGAATGATTTTTCTAAATATGAACTCATAGTTGCTAAGGCAATAACTATGGGCATAGAATAGAGAAGATAAACTTAAGAAGCTTTTCTAAATTAAAATCAACAAAACATATTCGGTAACAAGTTAGATGTTATAAGGGAATAAAGAATAAAGGAGTTTATTCCCTTGCTCCATGGGGTGATAGGGTGAATTATGATGGCTACCAGCAAGATGCAATGTGATAGGAATAATAATTCTGTGGGGGAGAAAACAAACTCAAAATCAGACATGTCAAACATCAGTTGCCCATCAGCTTCTTGGGAATGAAATTATAAAATTGGGACCTGGGAGAAAGATTCAAGATTGAAGTGGAGATTTATATATCATTAAAACTTGATACTGGTAGATGACACAAGCATAAAGGCCATGTAAAGGACATAAGAAAATAATATACTGCAAAATTCAGACTATTGGGAAAAATGTGAAGATGAGGAAGGAAACTTACAATTTTAAAAAGGATGTAAAGAATATCTAAAAATCCCATCATCGTGAGCCAAAGTGATTGTAGATTTGGAATTGACCACTATTCATCATGGGGATTTAAAACATTCTTTTTTGAATGTAAATGTATGGGAACAAAAAAATAACATTTCTTTTTGCCAGAATACTTTGTGGGTTTTTGTACATTAATATCAGGTCCAAAAATTAAGTCTTTAGATATAAAAGAGATGTAGGCCAATCTTTAGGCTCAGACTCAGTCAGATGGCCATAAGGCAATGGTGATATTTCCATAACACATTTTTGTCTTTAGCTGACTCCCTAATGGGGCCAGCATCTGAATGGCACCTGGGAAGGCTAAAGCCTATACTTCCAATGGTTTGTTCTCTGTGTAATTATTTCCTGTTTACATCTCCAGCAGATGTAATCTAACCTCTAATCTCTTTTGCTCATGTTAACATGTAGCCTTTCTCAGGAGCAAGCCCTGTCCCCTCCCCTGTAACTAGCCACCGAGATTCCAATATGGTCACCTCAACAATGAGAGCAACATGATGGTTACCACCTCTGAATATTTATCAAGAAGTATTTCAAACGCATTCATGATGAATTTCAGTTGACATATGGAAAACTGTTCCATATTCACTCCCAATCCATTTTTTTTTAAAGGAGAGTGATGGATCTTTTGATGTGTGTGGGGTGTACCCATGCAGAACTGAAGCTATTCTGGACTTGAGATTTCTGAGGGAAAACAAAAAAACCAGACACCATCGTCATCTTTTCTGAGACAATGTGAGCAGCAGCTGCTGCTTTCTTATAATCGGAAAGGCAAGAGTCTAAGAATGAAGCCAAACAGAGAGAATATGAATCTGAGAAGCAACAAGAAAGAAATAGCTGTGAATAAGCTCTTCATAAAGCTACATGTGGAAGCTGGGTACAGTGGTACACACCTAAAATATCAGCTACTCTGGAAGCTGAGGCACAAGAATCACATAGTGGAGGCCAGCCTAGGTAACAGACTCCAACTCAAGAAGGAAAAGAGCTACATTATTCAGCTTATCTAGCCTTCTTCCACAAACACTGGAGTTCTAATTAATACCCTTATTACATACCATTAATTGTGCTGTACAATTTGTAAACATTATTTAATACTACAATCGGAGACAACACTATAACCATTTTACAAATGAGGAAGCTGAGGGACAAGGAGGTTGAGAAATTTACTTGAAATTACATAGTTAATTAAGATGCTGATGCAGAGCTTGAAATCTAACCCTATCCTGAATCCTACATTTAATTGCACACAATCTGTCTTGACCAGAACTTGGCAGCACCTGAGGATTTTCACTGTAATTTCTGGTATAGAGTTTCCTCCAAGATCTGTCTCATAATAGTATCCTGTCTACATCATCTTATATCCACAAAATGAATCAAAATTATAGGATTTCTCTCTGTCTATATACAATGACTAAAGTATTTCCATCTTATGGAAAAGAATCACATAAGTAATAGTCCTTGCTGCTCAAGAGGCAATTAGGATATTCTCCAAAGACTCATCCTATCCCCAGTACACATCTTATTCTGTGGGGCATATGGAAACTTAGTTTAATCAAATTAATAAAATGAAATAGCTAAGGATTCAGAATGCATCCAAGTCAGTACCAGCAACATTGCTTACATGATAATCACACACTTTATCTGTTTATGAAACCTCATGTAACACTGGCATCTTTAGAAATGCTGTCTTCATGAATTGAAACCTTATCCATAATCTAATTCAGTTTTTGTGAACATAAAGCCCTCCATTAATATGTGTGCATGTGTGTGTTTTCATAAATCTAACAGGAATTTTTTAAGTAAAATAAACTTTGAACTTGCAGTTTTTAGTCAGGCACATGCTCCTTACATAAGGAGCTTAGAAGTCATAAACTCCATTCTTACGAAAAAGTAAAGATTTTTCTTAGATCCATCAATAAGTCAGATCACATGGCAAAACAGTGCTCCCCAAATTGGAGAGAGACACAGGAGGGCACAAGGAATCAACACCATCTGAGCAGAAACCTACTAGCAGAAGCATCTGTGAGAACCAATGCTGAAGAAGGAAAACCCAAACTGTAACTGATGAATTAATGGAGGTCACTGTGGACAAGCTTGAGAGAGAAAAACTCCAGGGAACTCAGGCATTGCCGCTTCCCACCCCACTTACATGAGTTTGCTCTCAGGAACTACACCAGATCCACATAGTGAATATTAGAGAGAACTGCCTTTAGTTTTTGGCAGGGAAGGAGGAAATGGAATGATTTAGCTGAACACCAGAGCATCCTGTTTTTTCTTAACAAGATCGGAAGACCTGTGCTCAATAAGTATTTAATCAGATGAATCTTCTTGAATTTTATCAAAGCTTTACTGACCAGGAGGAAGGGAAATGCCAGATCCAGCCAACCCTAGTCATCCTGCTGCTTTTACGGGGTGGGAAGACTGAGAAGCACTGGTAAGATTCACATCCAAGGGCTCACCAAGACTGAAGACTAACCACAGAACTACATAGAGAGCTTCTTCTTTCCAAAACCTTACCACTGTATTAACAAAGGCCTATTTACTGCAGTTATTTCTATCCAGCCCATCACGTCTGTCTTTCAACACGAACAAGTCACAGGCTTATTACAAAGCAATATATAAATGTTGATGATGCAATATAAACATCAGAATCAGAGTTAGAAATGGCAAGGATGTTGGAATAATTAAAGCCGGAATTTAAAAAAACTGTGATGAATATAAGGGATTTATTGTAAAAAACAGACAACATACAAGAACAGATGGATAATGGAGGCAGAAAGATGAAAATTCAAGGACTCAAAAAGAAATTCTAAAGAATATTGAAATGATAAATGCACCAATGGGTTCATTAGCAGACTGAACATGTCTGAGGAACAAATCTCTGAGCCTGAGTATGTGACAATAGAAAAATGAAGAGAACAAAAGAAATCAGAACAATATGGGCATAGTGATGCATACATTTCATCCCAGCTGCTTGAGAAGGTATGGCAGGAAATTGCTTGAGCCCATGAGTTTGAGGCTAACCTGAGCAATATGTTGAGACCCTGTCTTAAAAAAAACAAGAAATCAAAAGAGAATATCCAAGATATATAGTACAAACAAAATACACAACCAAAACCCTAACAGAACTAGGAGAAATCACATTACTATTTTTATTAGCAATTCCCCCAAATTAAATACTTATTTATGAACCTAACAAAATAAGTACAAAATCTTTATGAGGAAAATGATGACTTATGAAAGATAAAAAGAATTAAATAAATGGTGAGTTATACTATATTCTTAGATAGGAAGACCTCAAAATATTCAAGTGTTTTAATGATATTTGTGTCACTGTGAACAAATACAACAACAAGACCTACTTAAAGGAGGAAAAAATTATTTGGACCTCAGTGTCGGAGGTTACAGTTCATAGGTGTCTGATTTCATTACTCTGGGCCCAAGGAAGGCAGCACATCATGGGAGAAGGACCTGGGGGAAGGAAAGCTGCTCAACTCATGATGGGGTCAGGAGGAAGATGTAGATAGGGGGAAGGACCACAGGGGGAATGGGTCCCTAGGGTAAAGCCCCAGTGACTTCCTCTACCATCCATGCCCCACCTGCAGACAGATACTACCCAGTCCATGTAGTCAAATTAGGATGGACTGATCATGATATAGCTCTCTCAGTCCAATCATTTTACCTCTGAATATTTCTGCTTAACACAGTAATTTTGATGGGACACCTCATATCCAAACCATAACATTGCATCCATGGTCCCCAAAATCTCATGTCCAACTCAGAATGCAAAAGGAATTTGGTCTATTTTTAATAATTCCATAGTATTAACAGTTCCAACATTTTCCAAAAGTCTAAGTCCATAGTCCTCCACAAATCAAGGCAAACTCTTAGCTCCAAGTCCCTGTAAAAAATTAAAAGCAAGTTTAATTTGTCCAATATACAGTGGCACTCAAAAAGGGAGGAATCGAGGTACAGAGAGAAGGCATAGAACCAAAGAAAGATCAAAACCCAGCCAGGCAAACAGATTCCATAACTCCTTCTACAGAATGTAGGACCAGTGGTGGTAAAATGTTATTTCCAAAGAGCTTTGGTATCCCTCCCCTTTGGCCTACGTATGTTCTCTGTTAGCCTGGGTCTTTCCACAGCCAGCAGCTTTTATTATCATCCAGTCCACATTACTGGCATCTCTTAATCCCTGAGTTCTCCATTTCAACTTCAACTTTGCTTTTACATCTTCACACTTTGCCCTCACATGGCATCTCAAAGGGACTCCTATTCCGCTACACTTTGCCGGGTCTCCTAGGCCAGCCTTTGAAACCATGACCTCTTAAATTTTAGAATCCTATATTCCTGCAGGACCAACACCACAATGATGATGCCAAGGTATGCCACTACCTTGAGGAGTAATCAGACCTCATGGGACCATGACTTCAATGGACTGAGTCCCTGCATTGCTCAATATGATAATACAACTTCCTAGACATCCCCGTGTGATCAGAGTGCCCCAAAATCTCTTCTCAAAAGGACTTTCCCTTTCACATTCTGAAACCTACAATGGGTGTGGTCTTGCAAATTTCTGAGATGCTCTCAAGGCATCTTTCCTATTGTTTCTGTGCAGAGTACTTAAAATCTCTTTCAGAGCCATACTTTCTTCAACAAGCATGACTTCTGTGGCCTTATGCACTGTTCTGGTGGAACTTCAAGCTTTTTAATCCTTCATTGTGTTTTTCTGTGCTCCTGATTCTCAGAGTAAACCTGGATGAAAGCTACCAGCAGAATCTATGTCACTGATTGATGCTGTATTTTCTCGAAATTTCTTCCCTGAGTGTAGTTAGTCCATCACTTTTAAATTCAGCATAATGAAAAGTATCATTACATGGGGAAAATGTAGGAGAGTTCTTTGCTAGAATAAAACATAAGGGACTTCTAAGACAATCTCCATTAGAGTCCTCAATTCCCTCTGAAACCTCATGAGATCAGACTATGTTCTTTTTAGCATTTTGGTCTTCTGAGCTCCCACAAGGATCACCAATTACATTCTCCTTACAGCATTTTAAAGTTTTTCTAATTTCCAGCTCTAAACTTCTAAAACTCCTCCCACAAACCAGCACCAAACATCTCTAAACTGCTTCGTCATGTTACACACAGCAACAACCCAGTTTCTCAATAGTATTGCTTTATTTATTTTTTTTTTTAAATATTTTTAGCTGTAGATAGACACAATATCTTTATTTTATTTAGATTTTTCTGTGGTACTGAGAATCAAGCCCAGTGCCTCACACATGCTAGGCAAATGCTCTATCATTGAGCCACAATCCCAGCCTAGTGGTACTGTTTTTAAAGTCAGCTTTGCATCACTGTGACCAAAACACCTGACAAGAACAACTTGGAAAAGAAAAAGGTTATTTGGGGCACTTGGTTTCAGAGGACTCAGTCCACGGATGGCCAGTGACACAGATCTGTTTAGCAGAGGAAAGCTTCTCAGCTCATGGTGGGTCATCAAGTAGGGGGATAAGAGGACCATAAGGAAGATGTACCCTTTCAGAGCTCACCTGAAGTGACCTGCCTTCTCTAACCACATCTCACCTGCTTACAGTTACTAGCCAGTCAATCCTTTCAGAGTAGGACTGACTGATTTTATTACAGCTCTCACAATCTAATAATTTTACCTTTGAACATTTCTGCATTAACGCAGGAATTTTGGCAGACATCTCATATACATACCATAACAGACAAATTATAAGTTCTCCTCAATTTGACCCATAATTTTTCAATATGATCCCAAATAACTCCAGTAAATTATTCTATGAATATCAAACTGATTCTAAAGTTTATTGCTACAAGACAGAATAGCTTATTCAATATTGAAGGAGAACAAAGTTGAACGAATGATACTAACATTCTAAGACTTTCTATAAAATAAAATATAGGTATAGACCTTACATCGCTCACAAAAATAAACTCTGATTAGACCATTAACCAAAAGATAAATCATAAAATTTTGAAACACCTAGAAGGTAGTACAGGGGAAAAATCTAAATGTCTCCAAGTATAAAAATGACATTTTAGAAACAAAACCAAATGCAAAATCCATGAAATAAATATACATTTCTCAAAATCTATAAAATGAATTAAATGATGCTGATGATTAAATAATTAAAATGAATCCCAGAAAGTTATTGCTTGTGCTCCTGAAAGGCACATTCAAGAAAATGAGAAGATAAGGGACAGACTGGTAGAAAATATGGTAGTAGAAGACATATTTAATAAAGTATTACCAACCAAAATCTATAAAGAAGTCTTAAAATTCAACTATAAGAAAACAGCTTGTCAGCAAAATGGGCAAAAGACTTGAACAAATAACTCGCCAAAGAAAAGATAAAGATAGCAATGAACAGATGAAAATATTCAGCATCATATATTGTTAGTGAATTGCAAATTAAAATAACAATGGCAAACAACTTTTAGAATGGCCCAAATCCAAGACATTGACAACACTACATGATCAATTAGGAATTCTCATTGTAAGACTGCAAAATGGCAGAGCTACTTTTGAAAAGAGTTTGGCAATTCTTACAAAACTAACATACTCTTACCATATAACCCAATAATTGCATTACTTGGTATCTATCCAAATAAAATAAAGACTTATATCCACATAAAATCCTGCACGTGAATGTTTATAGCAGCTTGATTCATCAGTACCAGTACTTGGAAGCAATCAGGATTTCCTTCAGTGGTTGGGTTCGTAAAGAAATTGTAGTAATGGAGACAATGGAATATATTCAGCAATATAAGGAAATGAACCACATTATACCTGGGAAACTCAAGTGTGTATTACTAAGTGAAAGAAACAAATCTGAAAAGTCTACTACTTGATTCCAACTAGATGACAGTTTTGAAAAGGCACAAGTATGTTGGCATTAAAATATCAGTGGATACCAGAGAGAAGAGAGTAGGGAGAAATGGTTAGGTGGCACACGAAGAATTTTAGGGAAGTGACATTATTCTATATAACACTCCATAGTGAATGTATATCATTATACTTTTCTCAAAATCTATACAACACCTAGAGTGAACCCTAATATAAACTATGAACTTTGTGTGATAATGATGTATCAATCTGTCATTGTATTTCACTGTTTGCTTGATCCTAAAGGTGACCAAATTTTTAAAAAATCAACTCTTTCTTTATATTTGTTATTGATTCTACATATCTCCCCAATCATGTAATCTGATCAACCTTTCTCTTACATAGCTGTTATACAGGGTTTGAAATTAAAGGGAATGGCAAGTCAGTGTCAAAACTTTTTTGGGGGGAGTAGCAGGGTTTGAACCCAGGGACACCTAACCACTAGCAACATCTTCAGCCCTTTTTATTTATTGATGTTTATTTTGAGACAGGGTCTCACTGAGTTGTGTAGTACCTTGCTAAGTTGCTGAGGCTGGCCTTGTACTTGGAATCCTCCTGCCTCAACCTCCCCAGCCACTGGGGAGGTAGGCACCAACCCTCCTGGCAGTATCATAACTCTGATGCTCTAGGTTAAAGAATTAGGAAAGCTTTAATATGTAGCCTCTTAGTACACCCATTTTGTCTCTCCTAGGGTCTATATTGTTGTTTTCCTCTGGGTACCCCAGGTAAGCTACCAGATGAACTAACCAGACTCCTGCGATTTTAACTTGTTTCTGTTAGAACTATTTTCTTATTTTTACTAGATCCAGTCTCTTCAGCTACCCACTTCATGAAATTTCTTGTGAGTGATTTTTTCCCTTTGTTTAAGAAGAGTTATCAAATAGTATTTCTTATGTAAAGATATTTCTAAAAAATTGATATTAAGATTTGTCTATTTTCAGAATTAGTAGAAAATGCAAACATTCAGTGACTCAGTCAACCTTGACAAAAGAGCAATTTAAAGTAGAAATCACTGAAGACTTCAACTTGTGCATTCATAATGCATCTCTCTCAAATCACATTTTATTTAGTGTTCTACTTATGAAGGTATTTTGCATCACAGCCCAAATGGAGAAAACTTATTCCCCTTTTATTGTTGAGTAAAACATGGTTGATTAGGTCTGTTTTGGGATACTTTTGAAATGTAAATTTTGGTTTGAACAAAGGAAGTTGATTTGAATTTTCTAGTCTTTTTATTTGTCTTCTGGTGTAATTATCATTGTGTTTTATTGCCTTTATGCAAATGACACCAATTCTGCCCATCTCAAGATTTAATACAGTCATGCTTCACTTAATGACAGGGATACATTCTGAGAAATGCATTGCTAGGTATTTTGTCGCTGTGTGAACGTCATAGTGTATTTACACAACCTGTGCTGACTGCAACATCACTAGGCAATGCAGTCTTAAGGTACCACCATCAGATGTTGTCAGCTGTCAACTGAAACTTTGCTATGTAGCATCAGTCTATGCAATGAAAGTCCATGGCCCATCATAGGCTTGTGTTCCTGTTTTTACCTATGGGGGATCAGGCTTGCATTTACCTGCTTTGTGTCTGGGTGTTTTTTCTTTTCTGTAAATAACATTAAGATAGCATTCAGATTATTTTTAGATAGAGATTATCTTCTCAAAAACAAATTTTTCCATTGGTTATTCATAAGATTTCCTTTAGGTCAGATGTATGGTAAATATTTACTGAACATTGATGTAAGCCTGCTTGGAAACTTAATTCTGTTGTGATATATTGACCTCAATATAATACATATCATCATTATATACTTAACATGTATTTATAATATGCATATTATATATAATATATTCTGATAAATTGATCATTATATGATTATATATATGTACACAATAAATTGTTTTGAACCATTTTTTTTAAAGGTGAACATCCTCCAATTTCATTTCTTTCAAGAACTCAGGAAGTTTTTCCAACACTTTATGTCCTAAAGTGTCCATTTGGGCTTTATGTAACAATGATTTCTCTATTTTAACTGAAGAGGGAAGAGCCATACATATAAACATTCAGTCTCACAAAGGTTTATAATCAAGAACTAAACTTGGAGAAAAAATACAGTGGGAATAGTGATAATCTCAAGGAAAATTTATGTCATGTGATTTTTGTTCTAACTACTTCTAGCATGAGCATCTTTTTCAGGATCTGTCTTGGTCAGCTTCACTGGCAGAAGAGTTTGCAGCAACATATTCAGAAATTTCAGTAGGATCTCCTGATTAAATTGTCAGGCATTTGAGGTATCTGAATTATCTTTCTAGATTTATGAATAAATTAATTGTTATTGGTCTAGCATGTGCTAGACCAGGAAAGAATTCCTATTAATCATAGATGTGGGAATTCCTAAGGAAGAATGGTAGCAGAAGTATTTAGAAAATCTCTCTTGTACACATGCACACACTCTAAAGAAATAAACACACCACCCAATGGACCACTCAAAAACAATCTAGAGGTGGCTCCTCAAAGCTCTCACTTTTGTGTACCCACCCCATAGTCCTGGACCATTTGGTGATCAGGTGGATGGTACAAAACATTCATAATCCTCCAGTTGGGAGGTACTTTTTAGGGCAGTTAACCCACATTACTAATTCTCTGACACATTTCCCCAATAACACAATGCCACTAAGTTAGAAATGTGCTGGAGATTGTTTTCACAGAAAAAAAAAATTGATGATAGGGCTTAAAAGAGCTATGGGGGAAGAATGCCCCAAGTGTCCATCTTAGGTGAGTAAGAGAAGGATTAAGTCTTCTCTGGACTACCCAAAGATAAAATATACTCCTCCTTGTAAAGTGAAACCTTGTTCTCTCAAACCAGCATATTTGCAATAAAATGAAGTCTGAAAAACTCCAGAGAGGAAAGTATATTCTCTGTCACTGAATAATAAGCGTGTATTAACATCGCTCATTTCAAGGTGAATAAATAGGAGAGAATGGGGAACTATAAAATCAATCAACACACTAAAAAAATGGAAGATTTCCAAGACTTCCAAGACTTTGAAGGAAAACTTTGTTCTGATAATGGCAGTAAATTATAGATGTATTGACTATCACTAAAATTTAGTAAGTTGAAGTTCATGAAATAGTAGAACAGATAGAATGACAGACTGATATAAAATATGATATATGAGTTAGGTGGCAGGAAAGATTCACAGTACAAATAATAACCATAGTATTGATGTAAGCATTAGAAGCAGTAGGAAACAGAATTAAACTGTGGGAAAATGTGCTGTGGAAGACACACTTAAGCTCCCTCACAATGACTGCACAGGGGTAAGAGACTAAAACGCAGAAAATGCACAGGGAGAACATAATGAGAGAGAAGAGAAATGCAAACAGCTTTTTGTTTTTATAAAGGTGAATTCAGAACACAGCAAATATAAGAAACAATGAAAGATACAATAAAAATTTAGCTAAAGCCAACTGAGTTGTAAATTCAAAAGAAATTTTTAATAAAAAAATCAATGAAGAACTGCTAGAGAGGCAATTTTTATTTTAAATAATAAATTTTATCTCTGAATCAAAAATGAAAAATAAGGACGGAAAGAAAATCATTGTGAACATTTCTGCACCAGTAAAATAAGAGAAGCATATGTCAAGCTGACCATTAATACTTTGATACAAATGTTAACCCCAAAACACAAGTTCAAGCCTCAGTATTTGTTTATGCATGAAAACACTAACCTATTCTTGTAGAATCTCAAATAGGGGTCACTGAATATCAAACTTCAATTCAATAAAAATAAAATTCTGCCAAGAACATACCATACAATCTTTTCTGTTTTTAATTTATGTGCATAATGCCTGTACTTGGAGCTGTGCACAAGACACATATTAGATTTAGCACACACATGAACAAGACAATTATTTGGCCAATTGATTGAGGAAAACATACACAAAACAAAATTAGAAATGAAATCTGCAGAGGCAGAAATTTTAAAAATAGAAAAGCTTCCATATTTAATGTAAGCTAATAAACTTGAAGATTTAAATGACATTAATGATTTTCTAGAATAATTTAGCAAACATTGACCTGAAGAAATAACATCATAGGCACAATAAGTTTTAAAAATGTTAAAAGAAGTTCTTATTTGTCATATAATAAAGTAATCTTACTCTCCAAAGGGCTAAAAAAAAAAAAAAAAAAAAAAAAAAACCCTTTACTAGCCTCAGTGTATATTTACCTCTGGTGCATGAATGTAGGAGGCAGACCTGAGGGTCTGAGAGTCCTATGATTCTGAGCCATCTTTATTTACAGACCTCAGGTTTACTTAGGCTACTTTATGAACAATTATATTTTAAGAAGATCTTTCTGACCTGCATTTTCAGCCTGAAGGGCTGAAATAAATTTGAGATTATAAATTACCCAACATCATAATTTGAGTGAAAAGATTATTTAGCAGTAAAGTACTTTAATGTAAAATACGCTAAATTGATATTTTTTTAAAAATTTCCCCAAAAGTCTGATGCATTTTATGGAGAAATTGTGGCAATATTTCAGAAAGAGCTCATATTCTCATGTTTAAACTTGATTTGGGGCAACAGAGAAGGATTTTCAGCATGACTTAATAATAGAACCTAATATATTTACATGTTCATGTATTTCTGGTTATTTTTAAGAAACAAAGATATGATAGAAAAAATTAGCTAAAGCAAACTGACTTGTAAATTTAAAAGGTCCTTATGTAACATGAAAAATTAATGAAGGAACTTCTTGGGAGAAGCATATAATTTTATCTCAAATAATACATTTATTAAATCTGTTGTTACTTTTAAATTTGTCAATTTCATTATTGTCAACAAATAGTAAATACTAACAGTATTTATTTAGTATTGGTAATATTCAAGGCATTCTTCTGAGTATTTCGTCAGCTTTATCTTCTTAATCCTTACAATAACCTGGTTAGATTCCATATTGTTATTGTCTGCAATTTGTAGAAAAGAAAACCAAGATGTATTCATTTGTACAGCAATTTCACTACATCTCAGGCACCGTTGTAGAAATAAATGAGAAGTTTATATGAACAAAACAGACATACATCCTTGTTTTTGATGTTTACAGTCTAATGAGAAAAACACATTAGAAAAAAGTAGTTGTGGGAAAACATGGCAAATATTTTCTTCTAGCTTTGTGAATGCATACTTCATTATGGTTTTTATGGTCACTCCACTGCACAACAGCATGCCAGAACTTCTTGCTCCTGTTACTTAGTCCCCATTGATCAACCTCTCCCCACCTTTCTCTCCCTCCCTCCCTTCCTCTTCTCCCCAACCGTTCTACTCACAACTTCTATGAGATCAACTTTTTATATTTCACATAAGTGATTTCACTTGTCTTTCTATGCCTGGCTTATTTCATTTAATGTAATAATTTCCAGTTCCATCCATGTTTTATGGCTGAATAGTATTCCACGGTATATGTGCATTTCAAACACACAGTCAACAATTAGCAAAACCTGTTACAAGAGAATCTCATCTTCAATGAACTCTAATTCTGTTCCCTTAGAAACCCAGTAAGCATGCCTTCTCTTCTATATTATTCAGCAACATTTTTATGATAAAAAATAATTCAGATTGGGCCAGTGCATCTAGACTGATGGGAAATATAAAAGAACTAAAAAATAATTGAGGGATGTCATACTTTGGGCTGTCCTGAGCATAGTGCACCTGTAGCAGCATGTTCTTTGTACTGCAAACACAAAGTTGTTAAAAGAAATGTCAGCTTCTATGGATGATGAAGCTATTAGTCAGGGAAGTCTCTGTCTGTTCTTGATGTGGATCTCATTTCCTGGCCCCTAAATGGCCTCAGGACTGGTGTATGGACCATCCTAGGGCAGCAGTGCAATCTCCTGCTGAGAAGAGCTCTTGATGCAGTCCTTTTGCCCATCTGTGGTTCTTTAATATCTTCCTGTGTGGACATGTTCCTACTGTGCCATGTGGTAGTCTTAGAACTCAGAATATTCAGTTAAACCTGAGAAGACGCCCCAGTGAGCATTGCTAGAGTCAAGATACAGTTGACAGATGGTGATATGTGTTCTGATTGGGAAAGAGTTAGGAAGTGCCAACGAAAGGATATTAATGGTTTAAAAAAAAAAAAAAAGACTAAAAATTAACCAGGTGGTCAGGGAGAATTTCATCAAGAGGACCTTTTATAGAATACAGGTTGAACATTCCTAATCCAAATTGCAAATGCTTCAAGTCCAAAACATTTGACTGGCATATCAATGCTCAAAACGTTTTAGATTTTAGAGCATTTCAGATTTAAATTTTGAGTTAAAATTTAATGTTCAACGTATAAAGTCTACAATATTCTAAAATACAAAAATATCCAAAATTTGAACCAGTTCTCAAAAGAATAGCAATTGATTTCACTTGTAGGACACAGGAAACTGAATATGAAGTCCATGAGAGTGTAAGTTCTGTGAGGTTTCATACTGTGTTGCTATGTCTTCAGAATATATTTCAGTGCTTGATATGTATGCGCTTAAAAAGATGAAGAATTTTTCCAATGTCACATTGCTAATGAGAAGCTAAGGAATCCATTAGACCTAAATTCTGCTTGTCTTTCTATATCTTTCCTAGGACAGTTAGGAACTAATCTAAACCTCAGTAATGAAAAACTGAACATGGTAATATTTGGCATTGTTTTAGTCACAGCTTTATCGCCACTGTGACTAAAGGACCAGACCAGAAAAATTGTAGAGGAGGTTTTAGAGGTCTCAATCCATAGCAAGGCTCCATTCCTCAGGGCTCAAGGTGAGGCAGAACATCATGGCAGACAAGTGTGGTGGAGGGAAACAGCTCACATGATGATCAGGAACAGAAAGAACTCCACTTGGCAGATACAAACATGTACCCCAAAGTCATGCCCCCAATTCCCACCTCCTCTAGCCACACCCCACCACTTTGGTTACCACTCAGTTAATTCCTACCAGGGGATTAATTCACTGATTGGGTTAAGACTCTTAGAAACCAATCATTTCTCCTCTGAACTTTCTTGCATTGTTTCACTGCAACCAGGTAAATTTTCAAAAACACTAATTCACCAGCATGCAAAATATGCATAACTATGCATAGTCATGTTTTTGGGTTTTTATATTACATTATGAGTGTGATTTTTGAAATCTAGAACTTGCATTTATTTTCCTGTTATATTTTAAGTGCCAGCCTATAGTATAACAACTACTGATGAGATAGAATAAGTGATCCTTACATAAGCCAATTTATCTAGATCCAGATATATTTAAAATCTGTGCAGAGACCAACATAGATGTTCTACAAAGACTAGTGAGATCATTAACTTCTTTGGTAAAATAGAAGTCAATTAAAATAGAAACAATTTTCACCATAGACAATTTATACTTTTTACAATATTTGATTGATATGCACACACACTAAATTATTATTTAAGACATAGATAAAATAAGACCATAGCTTTAATTTGAGAAATACAGGTATTTGACAAAGTGTAGTTTATGATCCAAAAGGTAGTGACTACAAATGGTTGTTTTAAATGCTATGGCTGTGGGTTCATTATTTTTTGTGCATTAAATAATGATTTTAATAAAAGTCTAGAGTTCATGTTCTGAAAGCTATTACCTTTCAGCTATTGCATACACCTCCTTGTCTAGAGGGCAAAGTGAACAACATCTCGTATTTTTCTTGGGCACGATATGAAAGCATTAATTTCCTTCTGCTGCTTTGACGGAATGCAGCGCTGTGGGGCAAGCCAATGCAAAATGATCACATTTGCACCCGTGATCAATATAGCTAGGTGACAGTGAGCATCTATTTTTCATTCCAGCATCCAGTAAAGTAAAATGATATGTGGATTTTCTCCAAAAGAGGTGCTTTTAGGAAACACAGATGAAAATAACATTCTTAGCAGGCCACTGAGAAAGTTGGTTATTACTGCAGTTCCTTGGCAGCTGAGACAGATGTGAATTTAGCCTTTCCTTTCCTCCTCTTCTATCTCTCTCAACGGGATAATTTGAAAATCTGTAACTTTACTTAAGGAGTTGGCTATGAATCATAAATGACAGAATTAGTTTTTAAGGATAATATATTTAGCTCTTGTAGTGTCTCTGTGGACTTCTTGACTTCTAAACACCCATTATGTTTTAAGTGAAGAGCATAGATCTGCATTTTGTACTAAAAAAAAATGTAATTACCAAATCGCTGCAGGTCTGTTTTTTTCTGAAGGCACATATTTCTTACTTGTAAGATTTTCTAAAATATGAATGAGCTAAATTATAGAAAATGTTTCAAATTGCAGTTAGCTGGCTTTGACTTAAAAGTAGTAGACATGTGATGTTGAAATGGAAATGTTAGAATGCTTGGAAAAATTGACTAACAATAAAACACCTAACATTTGTAAACTCTATTATCAGATCCTGTGATTTCATGTGCATACCAAAAAGGTACATTCTATTCAAATTCTGACATTTTTCTGATTCTCTTTCTACAAATAGATTTTACATTTACTCAAATAATTGGAATATGGCTCACCAAAAATAGGAAGGAAGGAGACAGAAAGGAAGAAAGGAAGGAGACACCAGATTGGTTAGGACATATGACTCCAAGTACAGAAATTACCAGCCTTTTGCTCAAGTTACCATGGATTCTCTTATTGACATATTGGCCAGTATTTCAGCAATTTTTCCAGGATAGTGTTCATTTGTAGGTGAGGAAGAGGAATTATAAAGATGTGTTTATTTTGTTGTCTGAGGGTCCACTTTGTAAACATCTGCAAATAGCACTGGCTCGTGGGCTTATGCATACTCCTATGCATGTTTTAATCACTAGAATGCATATTGAGAAGATGAAATAGAACAGATTTCTGTGATTTTTTTTATCATTCAGTTATTTTGAACCCATGAATCCTTGGGCAATTATTTCTTGATCTGATTTTAGAGTCTAGATTTTGACTAATAGCATTATACATGTTCATTGATTCCAGAATCCAGTTTAGAAGATAATCATCAAGAGTGATTTCAAGTTCACTGAAATCACTACAGTTTATTTTGAGCATTTTAGAGCATTATAATTACACAAAATAGTGTGATTCGTTGTGACATTCATTTAAGCATAGAGCCTAATTTGCTCTACTTAATTCCCTAGTGTTTCCTCTTTCTCCACTTCCTCCTCCCTTATCCCTTTCCTCTACTCTACTGGTCTCCTTTATATTTATTATTTTCATTAGTACACTATAATTATACTTAAGAGTCAGATTCATTGTGGTATATTTATACATGCATATAGCATAATTGGATTGATTTCATTCCCAGTTGCTCCCATTCCCCTGCTCTGTTCCCCTTGATCCCCTTCATCTATTTTACTATTCTGCCTTCTGTTTCCATGAGACTCCTCTTTTATTCCTTTTTTCTAACTTATGCATATGAGAAAACACTCATTGACTTTCTGAATCTTGCTTATTTCACTTAACATGTTATCACATTTCATAACATTATCTTTTATTTATAAATGACATGCAAATACATTCTACTGGGGAAGGAGTCAACCTATAACTGTCTATGTATAATTTCATATATGAACTGCTATTTATCTGCTTTCTATAAATTCAAGACTCTAGAGTTAAATATTCTCCAATATTGTATATCTTTCTAGGCTTGTTTCTGTGCATTTACAAACATTTGCATTCACACACAGCCTGTATTGCTTATGGAAAAAGAAAAGGATCTTATTACATGTTATACAAATTTTCTGTTGGTATAACAAATTACCACAAGTGTGGTTGCGTACAGCTCAAATTTAGTAGCTCATAATTATGTAGCTTTGAGATCTTTCATGGTTTAACTGGCTTCTCTCCTTTGGATATTTCAAGGCTGAAATCAAAGTATTGACCAACATCAGCCTTATATGAAGGGATAAGAAAATAATTTGCTGTGGATTTCATTTAGATTGTTGGTAGAATCCAGTTGCTGTTAGATCTTCCATCTCCTGTTTCCTTGCTGGATGTCAACTAAGTACTATCCTCAGCTAATGCTATGTGAGTCCATCCATATTTCTTTTGACATGGCCAAGTTCACCTTCAGAGCAGCAAGAGTATGTCAAGCTCTTCTTGTGCTTTACATCTCTCTGACTTTTCTTTTCCTATCAACTTGGAGAACACTGTGCTTTTGAGAGCTCACATGACTATATTAGACTTTTGTGCTTAGCCAGGATGAACTTTTTCATGGTCAGCTGATTAAAGGCCCTATTGAACATGCAAAGGCCCTTTTACAATGTTACACAACATTTTCCTGGGAGTAATAGAGAGAGATGATAATAGAGACTGAAATTCTCTTCTACACTTGCATTACTGTATAAATTGCTTTATTCATTTATCAAGAAATCTTTCTGTGGATTGAAATTTGTGTTCTTCCCATTAGAAACAAATTATTTTGGGCACAGTGGCACATGCTTATAATCCCAATGACTTAGGAGGCTGAGGAAGATGATCGCAAGTTTAAGGCCAGACTGCCTCAAAATAAAAACAAACAAAAAAGAACTGGGGATGTACCTCATTGGTAAAGCTCCTTAGGTTTCAATCCCCACTACCAAAACAAAAGGCAAACTTTAATGACATTACTGTATTTCTTCCATAGCATGAATATGTATGTGGTCATTTGGTCATATCCGTACATGTGAAAATTACAGTTGAATGCATGCTTAGTGAAAACCCCCCCACACACACTTGTGTCAATAGGAGTTAGTGGTTAAAAAAAAAATTCTGGAATCTAATTTCCAGAGTCAATTAGTAGCCACCTTATTTTATTCAATATGTAACCTGATTTAGCTGTTTTTACCTCTTTGGACTATATGTTATGGTTACTTATAAAATAAGGACAATAATATCTATTTCATAGAATTGTTTGGGATAGTAAGTGAAACAGTAAAGAAATAACTATCATGCTGGCATAAAATGTGCCAAAGCTACCTAGTTCTTACTATGCTATATAAGTAAAAGTGCTTCTTTGGCATAATTGCCTAGAAGTGGCATTTGAATCAAAGAACAAATGCACTTTTAAAAAACATTAGAAATATAAGAACAAATAATTATATGATAAACTACCCCAATAAGGAAGATCTTACTTTTCTGATTTTTCCTGACCCATGAATACTGGGTTAGTTTCTCCTCATTTAACATGTATTTTTTTTTTAACATGCCTATGGTATACCAGTTACCTGCCAAGGATGTAGAATACTATTATAAGCAGATCAGTTATGGTCCTTGCTCAGTACATTTCTTAGTAAATTAACAAGATAATCAAATTGTAATTGTAAATGGTGATTTATTCTAAATAAAGGAGCAAAGAGCTAAGAGGACATGCAATAAAGAACTAGTACTTATCTAGAGAGTCAGTAGTCATGATAGTTAATATCACCTTGGGTCACAGTGAAGGCAAGATGTGATAAAATTATTTTTCAAAGGAAGTAAAGTATCAAGGCTCAATATTAAACTGGATATAGATACAAAATAAAATACATCATTGTGGGTGTTAGAGGAAATTATCCAAATAACAATTAGGTCTGTACCCCATGTGACTATTTAGATGGTAGTGACAAACATCAAGATAAGTGGCAACTGAGGAAGTTCAATTAGTGAGGGGAAAATTATTCTTCTGGACATAGGCACACAGAATTTGAGACACAAAAAGGGAGCTGTCATATACACACTTACCTGTTTATTGACTCAGAACAGGTCTGAGCTGGACATAGATATTTTGCTCATTGCTTTAAGGTACTGATGGAATCCATGGGGTGGAGATTATGGAGCTCTTTAAAGTCTGGAGCTGCATCTTTTAGCATAAGAACCACTACCCAGTGGGGCTGCTGAGTACTTAAAATGAGGCTGCACCAAATCTGAAATCACACAGATATTTAAGACAAAGGGAAAACAGTGAATGTGAGGAATCAAATTAATACTTAATTGTACTGATGGCATTTGTAGAAATCATTTTGGATATTAGATTATTAAAATTTTATTTTTTGAAGATTAGGAAGTGACATTTCTGACTTTTATTGGATAGCACTGGCATAATGACAAAGAATAACACCTACACTTGAGTTTTTAAAAATTCTAGTTTAAAGCTTAATTACTGGAAAAAAAATTATAAGAGTGATCAGAGAAGTAAGAAATATCAGAACTTACTTGAATGTAGATGTTATGGTTTAGATGTGATGTCTCCTGAAATCTCATATGTGAAACGCAAGAAAGTTTGGAGGAGAAATGATCTGATTTTAGCTTTGACTTAGTGAATCAAATCCCCCTCCCCATCCACATTGGATTAACTGAGTGTTAACTCAGGGCAGGTGGGCTTTGGCTGGAGAAAGTGGTTCATTGGGGGCATGACTTTGGGATATACATTTGTATCTGGCAAGTGGAGACCTCTCTCTGCTTCCTTATCATCATGTGAGCTGCTTCCCTGTGCCACACTCTGCCACCATGATGTTCTGCTTCACTGGGAGCCCTAAGGCCTCAACCCCTGAGGAGTGGAGTCAGCCTTATATAGAGTAAGACCTAAACCATGAGCCCTCAAATAAACTTTTCCTCCTTTAAAATTGTGTTGATCAGATATTTTAGTCACAGTAGCAAAAAAGCTGACTAAAATAATGGAGTATATTTTAAGGGAAATTTTTCTATGTTAAAGGACATTCAGAGATCAAGAACGATAACAACTGGGAAAGTAACCATTAGATTTAATGAGCAGAAAAATTTTTGAAGGTAGTGACATTTAGGTAGGAGGGATGAGTGGAGACAGATTTCTGAATGTTGATGAATGAACTGAACATAAATACTTGAATATTGGAAGAGTAGACAAATCTTAGAAATGTGTTTCTAAAGGTAAATGAGATAACAGGATATGTTACTGAAACATTTACTGAAAATGTTTAAAAGTCAAGAGAGTTATCCAAAAGCAAGAAAGGTTGCAAATGTGGGTGAGAATAGAGATAATGGATAGAATGAAGTAGGGGGAGTGACCTCTCCTATCAGAACAGTTATCACATTTTAAATAGCTCTGTGGTTTTTCTCTATTATCATTAAACTATGACCTCTAAGCAGCCAGAAACAGTCCCTTCCTCATTGCTTAATTTACAATATCTACTTTGAAGCGTTGTTCCTAGTATACCTTCAAGATATATTCACTGCCTGAAAACAGGAATATTGATATATATGAGGATTTGAAATGTATATTACAATCAAAATGGACAGTTCTCAAATGTGAGCTGTTAGTTAATGAGGAAAAGATAATTCTTGGAATTCATAATGCACAATGGTAGAGAAAGGAGGCAGGATCATTAGGTACTATGTTTATATACTGCCTATGTTTCCAGAATGTATTTAAACGTTAAAGACTTTAGGGCAAAGGTTGTGACTCAGTGGTAGAGTGCTCACCTGACATGTGTGAGGCATTGGGTTCGATTCACAGCCCCACATATAAATAAATAAATAAAGGTCCATCAGCACCTAAAAATAAAAACTAAAAGCAAAAACTAAAAAAACAAAACAAACAAACAAAAAAAAAACAAAAACAAAAAAAGACTGCAAACATTGTGAATGCCTAGAATCACAGGAAACTTAAGAAAGAGGGTAAATTAAAAGTGAACAGAGGTTTAACTATAAAGAAGTGAACAAAGTCTAAGGCATCTTTCCCTTGCACTCTTCAAGTTTAGGAAGTTGGTGTCCCTGGTTCTTGCTGTCCATTTAACTAGATTAAATCACTTGTGACTTTCCATCTTAGCAATGCCTTTTAGCCAGGCCGCACTGTTTGAGATGGTGCATATGCAGAATTACCTGCCAGGACTAGGCTACATGTAAGCCATGGACTCTTCTCATTTCCCCCTTTCCTCTGATTTAGCATATCCTACATTTCCTGGTAATGTATCTTCTCTAATGGGCTTAGGTAGACATGGCTGGAACATACAAAATTCAGAGAATGGTGTTGTCTGAACAGTAATCTCATATTGTTTTAGGTTTGTATATTCATTGTTTCCTAGAAATGAGTCTAGAGGAAATATGAAGTTGTAAAGACATAGTATTTTGAGTAGACTCCATTTAATGAATTCTAAAATTTTCCATAAACACATATAAGTATTTTAGAGGATTAATTCATTTAATCCTAAAATTCTTAATCATAGGATTGATATTATTGTTATCATCATCATCATTCTTGGCACAATTGTCAACTTAATGGCATGAACAAGGAAAGGAAGGCCTAGAGATTTTAAGTAACTTACCTAAATCATGTAGTTACTTAGCAACAGTTGGGTTTTGGGTTCAGTTACTCTGACTCTACATCCCCAGCTTGTAACTTCTAAGTCATTTGGTTTTACTAAAGTCAGAAGAAAATAATTTCTTACTAGTTAAACTTACATGATAGCAGGAGCAGCAACTCAGAGATCTTATGGGATATGATAATGGTTTTAAGATGTCTTTATAGCTGTAAAGGGGAAAAGGGTGCAGTAGATGGAGCGTTGCCTGAAGCCCCAACCTTGGGTGCTTGCACTCGTAGTAAGCTACCATGGCTTTGTCCAAAACCAAACCTCCCTTGGTTTCAATTTTGTTCTCTTTAAAGCCAATTAGTTGAACTAATTGTCACAAAGGCCATTGGGAGCCAGAAAAATAATTCCTGATAAATTCCAATCAGGAAATTTTTACATTAAAAATAACCATCTTGGAAAATAGTCTATAAGATAGTAAATGATGAATATGTGAGTGGAAAAGGACTCTGTCACACATTTTCAGTGAAATCTTTGGGAGAGAAATCTCTTTAATTTTCCTTTTAAAACATTTCCAGCAAGTATGATAGATGACTAATTAGATGTTAATTGTTCATGTCTACTGATTAGGAAATTTAGGATTTTAGAGCTTTGATTTAATAAGGAATGACACTTGAATCTTACTCATAATTAGCTTATTACATTTGGCTGCAGTTTGAATCTATGCTATGGGAATGATTTAAAAAGATTAATTCTTTTCAAGGACTAAGTAGGTGCTGATATACTACCTGAGAAAACCTTCCAGAGTGACAAAGACAAGGATGTCCCTAATTGTCTGTGATGCATTGATGTTTTTTAGGTTAAAAGAAAAACTTGGAGATTTAGTTTAGTTAGGTCAAATACTCTCAAAATTCATCATTAAATCACTCTACAGTGAATACTCTTGTATTTCTTTTCATGGGAGATGTTTGATGATGCCATAGAATGAAAACTCCATGTTATAACCTGTACCTGAGAAAATAAGCTATTCTGTTTTTTACCAAAATTCATTGAATAGAAACCCCCTATACCAACAAAGCTCTGACAACAGCAGGGATAACAATCAAGTGAGAGTCATTCAGCTTAAACACAGAAAACTGCAAAGTATTTTTCAGGAATAGTTTAATAAATTCTTGCATACTTAATATCCACTTTAAGAAATGGAACATAATTAACATGATTAAGCCTTCATTTTTGCCTGAAGTTGGAATGTATCTCATTCACAGTCACATCTTCATGTTTCTACTACATATATCTGTATCCCTAAATGATATATTTGTATATTTTCATTGTTGGAATTGGAGTTATTTTAATAAACATCAACCTTTTGCTCTGCATGAGTCCAGAACCAATTGAGAGATAAATTTTACGAAGTCGGGTAGATAGAGATATAGTTGTTTTAGAGAGTAGGACTTCATTGTGCAGCAACAATGAAATCCAAACAAAGAGTAATCTACTCATTCATTAGAAGGACAGAACAAAGGAGGAACTTCCCATCTGGAGGGAGATGGTGCTGCCCACAGGAGCAGACCATACTGTGTCTCCATAAAGGCAGTCTATTCCCAAAGAGGAGGAATATGGAGCAAAGGATCAGTAGAAGCCAAAGGAGAGACACTAGCATTAGCCAAGTAAGCCTTTGTTCATAGTTAATAAGAAATGTCGCCCATATCCAGTAAGGAGGAAGGAAAAGTTAATTCCTAACCCCATTGTGTAATTTAGGCATTGTATGTATAAATTCATACCTGCTGAAGTTCTGGTAATAGAGGCACACTTTCATCTCAGGTTGGAGGCTTAATCATTCTGTGCCACCTTCAGAAATTTCTTATTTGAAAGATCTTTTTAGATAATGTTATATAATGGAACAGTGAACTGAGTGGACCCTGTTTGGTAGAGACACAATAGAGTTAGAATAGACAAACATGTTAGACTATTTACAATATTCCATCTTATGGGACTTATTTTTGCCTAGCCACACCACATATTTCAGTTGGATAACACAGAGCTAAACATGTTTATTCCTTGCAACAAAATTAAGCCCACAGATATAGAAACAAAATTATCATACTATTTGAAATTATATACATTATATTGTTATCTTAATAAAGAGTACAGTCACACACATGCATGTGTGTGCATACACATATGTTGATAGATGAATTATGCATTGATTGAAAATAAGAAAAATATTTATATACAGGTCTCAAATTTGCCATTACATCCATAGATTTTGGATGTTTGCTAAGGCTTGAATAAAAAGTTTTCATTTTTCCACTGTTCCATGTCACTCATAGTTAATTGGCCTACTGAAAAGTTCTGAGTCATGAATTATTGCTTTCATATACATCACATGGATTTGCTCTCTTTAATGGCCTCAAATAATCCTCTAAACTTGAAAAGTATTCTGAAATCATAAATTGAACGAGAAAAGGTAAGTTGAACCAAACAAATCCATAATATTTGAAGAGAACATATAGTACTCACATTTTGGAAAGGGATATCAGGACAATTGACAGAATTATGCAATTTATAATAGGTTAATGGAAGTATAAAGTGTTAGTGGAAGGATAAAGCAGTTCTTGTAGGCTGAGGAATGGAGAACTTCCTATAGACTTGCTGGGCTTTGTCCATGATCTTTCCCTTGCCTGCTTCACAAAAGAGATTCTCGATGCCATTTGAAAGCTATTCTTAGATGTGGTATCTGAGTATCATCCTGTTGGGTATCTCACCTCAGTGTGAGTATAGCCATGGTTGTGTAAGTATTCATCATTATAAAGCAAAATAAGTTCTACAGTTGAACAAAAATCAAACTGAAACACCAATCAATGGAAAGACTACTGCATTATATATCATAAACAGTTTTCATCCAGAATGAAATGAGCTGGTGTTACTTTGATTTTGGAGGAGGAAATGAGCAGGGATGCATTCATGTAGAGGTAATGATCATTATCGCCCTCATCCTAAAGATGAACAAACTGGTTGACAGACACTTGAGTGATTTACCCAAAGTCACACAGCTTGAAGTCAGTTATGAAGTCAGGTGGTCTAACTTTGGAGCCAGTGTGCATAACCATTACCCAACACAAAAGGAGTAATAGGAAGACTTCTTTATACAGGTGCAAGTATACTCCCATGCTTGTTCAAAGCATTTTCTAAAACAACTCTCAAACCTGTGGTCAGTGAATTTTCTCCTTGGTCTTTATTTTAATTCCACAGAAGCAGTTGGTGTCTGTTATGGTGTGGAGGTGAGGTGTTCCAAAAAGCTCCCATGTGAGACAATGCAGGAAAGTTCAGAGAAGAAATGACTGGGTTGTAAGGATCTTAACCCAATCAGTGAATTAATCCCTGATAGGATTAATTGAAGTGGTAGGGTATGGCTGGAGAAGGTGTGAATTGAGGTGTGGCTATGGGGTATATATTTTGTATCTGGAGGGTAGAGTCTCTCTCTGCTTCCTGATCAACATGTGAGCTGGTTCCCTCTGACACACTCTTCCACCATGATGTCCTGCCTCACCTGGAGCCCAGAGGAATGGAGCCCACCTTCTATGGACTAAAATTTCTGAAACTACATGAGCCCTCAAATAAACTTTTCTTCCTCTACAATTGTTCTGGTCAGATCTTCACAGCGGTGCAATAACTGACTAAAAGAGTCTTTGGATGTATTCTTTTTTTAAATTTTCTTTCCTTCCATGTTGACAAAAATATGCATGTATCATTATTTCTTAACTATTACTTTGTCAACACTCATTTCATTTTATATAGAACTTGAGTTGTTTGGGGAAGAATTTGTTGTGACCATTGTAGAGATGAAATTAAGAGGTATAGACAAGCTCAATGACTGACTCACAATTACACAAATGAAGTGAAGAAATGACATCTAAAACTCCTAACTTACAATACCTGGTTGTATACGTGTCTTCACAAATTCAAAATTTTATTATTTTTTCAATAGGACAACTTGGATACTCTTAATTTTAATATCTATTTTATTCACTTTTATTTTTGTATCATCTCTGCATTTGTTAATTATGATTGAATTTTACTGAGATCGAGTTAAGAGTAATTGTTGCCATCCTATATTTTTTAAAAAAGTATGTGTTTGTGGTGTTCAGGAATGGTTGAATTATATCACAAAACAAGTGTAGAGGAAAATGCACTTAGGTATGTGGTATATCTCGTATATTAGAAAGAAGAACACTCTTTGTTCATTAAATTCTCTATCTTCATGTGTAATTTTGCAATGTATAATTTCCCAGTCTTCTGATGGCTTTGTAACAATCTATTGCCATCTACTGGGCTCTGTTCAGAACTGTCATGCTAACCACTAAATTAGAGCTACTGCTTTATGAATTTAAAATTTGATACTGAGACTTCAGTGACTTTTAACCTCTGTTCAACTTATAGATGCTGACAGTGTTTATTGAAAGACCAGTTTAGTGGTTCTTATTTAAAATTTGAGATTTAGCTCACTGGCAAATTAGAATTCAAATCTCACCAATGGATTACCTTGAAGGTCATTGCTATAATTCTTGTATTCATATCACTATCACTTTATTTAAGTTAGATTTTAGGATTCCTTTCATGCAATTTTGGTCAAAATTTTCCCTGTGTTTAAAGTTGTATATACCATGGTTCCTTCCCTTATTAAAAGTGAAAGGTAAGGTTTTAAAAATAGCACAATATCCACTTCATGACTAATGAAGTAATGATATTATGTTTTATTCAGAAATAAATATACTTAAAAATGGTATTTTATCTTTTGTATATGAAAATGTAAATCATTCTTGGACTACAAACTACTGGGTATTACTATATTTTGCTAATAATTAAACTTACAGAATTAAAATTCTGTTTTTAAGTGTCATTTCTTTTTAAAAAGGATTAAAATTCAGATCAGGTTTATGCACATATGTGTATTTTATTTATTTCAGTTATATTAAGTAAAATAGTAATAATTGTTACATCTTGTGTGTGTTATGTTTTTCAAGATACTTTCTTATATCTTCTCTTATGAGTAATAACTAAAATGGGGAAAACATTCTCCAAAATCATTAATAATGCTGGCACTGGTTTTTAAATAACTCGCAATACTGAAATTATTGCCAGAGGGTTCTCAAATACTACTCATCATCAAACTCATAAGCACAATAGAGCCTACAGTATAATAAACTATCATACAGAAAAGTGCTTCATAAATGGATTTTGTAATTGTATTTTCCCAGATGAAAATGCCTTTTTTTTATATAGCTACATAGAATTCTTCTCTCAAGTTGCAGAGAAAACCATGACCAATTGGTACGAACAAAAATCACGGCAGTCATGGAATAAAATTAAAAGAAAAAACTTTAAATGATAGAAGTTATGAGTTTGAAGATTTAAAAGGCTAGAGAAATGCAGTAGTGCAGGTACTAATAATACCATATGTAACTTTGAGATAAAATATACATAGCAAAATACTATCACCCTAAGGAACTTGTTCTGCAGAAGACTGACTCTGCTCATTCCTTGCTTTGCCTTAATATGTGAGGCTGTGCTGACTGTGCCCCTGATTGTGGTACTTTCCACTCTCCTTCACTGACTCTCTAGTCTGGGCCTCTACTATGTTGAATTCCTCGCTATCTTCAAGCCTCCAGCCCTCTGCTCCTCTATTTCTTTTCCCTCACTTCCCAAAGCTGATTTTGAGGAATGGAAAGGGGAGGGATTTAACTGTACAGAGAGCTCTTCATTTGCCAAATATTTCTGGAAACACATTATTCAAATTTGCTCAAATCTCACAAGATAGTGCAGTCCTTATCTGAGGACATGAAACTGAGTACCATAGGATTTCCACAGTTAGACCCAGTTCACTTAGTACGTCTCAGGCATAGGACCCATTCCCAGGTTTCTGTTCCAACTAATCTAAACAGATAGGAAAACTTCTTAAAGGTACACAGGTGGTCATATTTTTGCATCCATTTATACTTAATGAGATCACACTGGAGTAGGGACTGGAATTATGGTTTGGATATAGTTTGGGTATATCCCCCAAAGGTTCAGATGCTGGGAGATTTGACCCCCAGGCTGGGGATGGTGAGAAATGGTAGAAACTTTGAGAAGTGAGGTCTAGTGGGAATGGTGTTTGGGGCATCACCCTCAGAGAGAATTAATGCTGGTTTGTGGAGAGAGTCCTAGTGAGAACAGGATGTTAGGAAGCCAGGGCAGCTCACAGCTCTTTCCCTTCCTGTTTCCCAGCTGCATCGTGAAGCAGTCAAGGGAACCCTCACTAGAGACTAAACAGATGGGGCTACTGATCTTGACCTTTCAGTCTCTAAGACTGTGAGTTAAAAGAAATCTCTCTTCTTTAGAAGTATCCAACCTTCAGGTATTTTACTATATCAATAGAAAATAGACTAATCCAGCTGGTATCATTGTCAAAAGAGAATGACAGAGGCAGATGCCATTTAAAGACATAGAAGCACACAGGGAGAATACCATGTGGTGACAGAGGCAGAGGCTGGAGAAATGCAGCTGCAAGCCAGAGCAGACCAAGCACCCATGGCTCCACTAGAGGCTAGGAAGAGGTAGGGAGGAGTTCACCCAGACTCTCAGAGGAACCACGGCCTTGTTGATACTCTGATGAAGGGTTCCCAGGCTCCAATACCATGAAAGAATAAATTCTTGTTGTATTAATTCACCCAAGTGTGCTATTGTCTAGGGTTGCCCCAGGAAATTAGTCAACCTAGCATTTTCTTACATGGAGATTCTTTTCCCAGCCAGCAGGCCCTGGAGTCTTCTTTGTCTGTGGGCCTTTTGCTTCTGTCTGTTTGCAGTTCTGTGATATTTCCCAGAATACTTTTATGCAGGGCAAAAAAGTCCTTTTTAGAATGGGGGGCACTTTTCTACATGTAAATGGTTAAAGGCAGTCTCATTCTCATTGTGATTTGAAGCACATCTGTCCTGAAAAGATTCCCCATGTGTTTCTGCTTTTCAGTTATTTTTCATTTCTCCATCCAAAAGCACAAGGAAATATGCCTACTCCAACTAGAATATAGGCAACAAAGCTACAGAAGGTTAGCATCTCTCTTTCTCTCTCTGCCCCTCATTGAATCAATTAATGGATAAATGATCTGTCAGAAAAGGAGGGCCTCATGGAATATCAAGCTTCCTAACCACTCTGAATACAACATCTTTACAGAATTGGTAAAGACAGACATTGCTGACAAGGAAATATCTATATTCTGAGGCATTCTGGAAGAGTGAACTCCTCCAACCCCACCCACCCTTATACTGTCACAAGCTGAGAACCCACCACAGCTCTCTATTTCTCTATCTCTTTACCTCTTCTTTTTCTTTCTTCATTGTAGCTCTGGGGATATAATCTAATTTCCTCTTATTGTCAGAATCTTGGAGGCTTGCAAAGTCTTGGAGTCTTTTCCAAAGTCTGGACAGAAGGAAAATAAGTATTCTCAACTATTCTAGATCTTATTTTTTTCCCATTTATTTTAGGGGTTTGGAGAAATACATTACTATCATGGACATCCTGCAAAAATTTCAGAATTCACATATGAGTCTTATAATGAAATACAAATAACATATTTTTTTCTATCTTTCTCTTATCAATCTGCAGACTCTCCTATATCTTAATAATATTATTAAATATTCCTGGGTTTTAGGTGCATTCATCTCTTTACTTCATAAATTAGAGACTCTCTACCATGCTGCTTTCCATCTATGGACAATATATTATTGAATTATCATATAAAAATGGATATAAAGTTCAAGTACACCATGCTTAAAAGTGTATTTTGTCTTTCAGAAGAACTCCTGGATGTAGAAAATATTTTGAGTTTTTAATCCCTGATTTACTTAGAGAAATTCAAATGAGATTATTTTTAGTCCAGAAACAAAATAGACCATTTTCAAATAATTCTAAAAATATAATAAATATTCATGTGATTAAAATTTCACAAAATAGACCATTTTCAAATAATTTAAAAATAAATATTCATGTGATTAAGATTTTGCAATTTATTTTTACATCTATTTTCACAGCTGTTTTTTCTTCTAAGTTTATAATGAAACTGCTATATTTTCATAAAACAGTATTTCATGGTTCTGCTTTATGTTTAGCATGCGAAATTTTCATATGTCATTGAAAACTCTGAAATGTAAATGGATGCTTTTTCTAAAAGATAGAGTACTTAAAAAATAAATTTTCTGTAGACTGTGATTGATTGACTAAGGAAATTTGCTGTTGGAAAAATGTTTAGAAGAATCTGTCAGTGCAGTTAGCTCTTGTTATTCTTTAGTGGAATAATGTCCACAAATAAATTCAATGCCATATGTTTTCTGGGTTGCTATGTTCATAGATTTAAAAATAAATGAGAGATAGCAAGATGAGAAATAATAAATTGTGTTTACTCTTGGTATAAAAAGAGTTCACATCATTAAAAAGAAAGAAACTAATGAATCTAGAAGGTGAAAAAAGATAAAAGAATCAACTCCCTAATGCAACTGCTTTGGTGTATTCCCTTATGATCATTATTCATAGACATTCTTCACATTTTTAAAAATAATTATAATAGAGGCTAAGGATGTAGCTCAGTAGTACAGTGTGTGCTTAATATGTGCAGGGCCCTGGGTTCAATCCCCAACACTAAAAGCATAAATAAGTATAATAATTATTATTATATTTTATGGAACTTTTTTCTATAATTTCTTTGATACATGATTTAATTCTTTTTTATTATATTAGATTGAATAGCTATGTCATTTATTACCTGACCATTCCTCTATCATTGATTGTCTCATAAAATATCCTTTGGGGATATTTAGGCTTTGAAAGATGATTTCCTTTGAATAGAGTTGAAAACAAATTAGTTTTTACATGTTCACAAGGCAAAACATTTGTTAATACATATTTCCAAAATTGCCATACACAATAGGGCTGATTTTTATTAGGCAGATTGAACCTTTTTCCTAATCATTACTCAATAGAACAACTTCTTCTTTGCATGTGGAATGCTTCTGAATGATGATTTGGGTGTTCTCTATTTGATTAGTTTATTTAAATGTTTATAAAATGGTCTGGAGGTAAGTTTTACCTCCAGTTGAAACTATGTAGCCAAATGAACATCTAAACTTGTGAACATCTAAACTTTAAGCATTTCATGGATTTTAATACATTTAATGCCTAGGGTATCATTAATGAAATGAATCAATTCTATTAAAAAGCTATTGTCATATGTTTGTGATCAATAGTTGCAACGTCTCATTGAAGCATTGATAGTCATGAAAATATTCATAAAAGCAACATCAGCATCAATTAATATTTAATGACTGCTTAAAATGTCAGAATATTTATTTATATGCACTATTTCATGCAGTTTACAGAAACTCCTGAGCTAATTATAGTCACTATTTTAAAAGATGAGGAAACTGATCATTAAAGTGGTTAAGTGATATGGTCAAGGTCACCCAGCTGGTAAGAGATCAAGCTGGAGTTACGATACAGATAAATTGACTAGAGAGCTCACATTCCTTTTAATTTGTTATAATAAATGTTCAAAACTTAGTGTCTGATTAGTCAGGGATGTGATTGAGGGAAATTTTGATAAAAATAATTGTCCCCACACTTTATCAATTTTTACAAAATATTGTAAGCACTACCCCAGATACTGAAGTAGTAAATACAAATCATCCTCCGCACACAGAGTACGAAACTGCTCCTAGATTGGCTTTGCTGGGATGTGACTAATCAAGATGACTTTCTCTTCAGTGAAGTTATGATTTATGATAGTTCCTGGATTTCATTCAAATGGATTTTAAATGACTCATTTTCTTTATGCAACACATGCTTGCGTGGAACTAGTACACTAATATTTCGACAGCCTGGAGGACTGTCAGCTTACATCTTGGGAGGTAGCTGTTACTGAACTCATGAGCCCTTCTTCTGGATGACCTGTGTGTGCTCACTACTTGCGGAACATGTGCCCCTGCGTCATGAAAAACATTCATGTTAGAAACAGTTCACTGGGTTTCTCTGTTATATAATGATGAGTTACTACAGATAGTAATATTAGAAACTTTAAATATGATCTTCTAATTCTATTTTTGGGTTAGTCAGTAGTCCTTAAAAGTAGATTGAGTTCAAAAGATTTTAAAAGAAAATATTTCCCTGAAATAGCCCTAAATTCATTCATTTTTTTTTTTCTTTTTTTGTACCAAGGATTGAATTCAGGGGCATTTAACCACTAAGCTACATTCCTAGTCTTTTTTATTTTATTTTGAGATAGATTTTCACCAAGTTACATAGGGCCTTCCCAAATTGCTGAAACTGCCCTTGAACTTGCAAGCCTCTTGTCTCAGCCTCCCAAGCCACTGGGATTACCGGCCTGTGCCACCATGTCTGGCAGTAACTTCAATTTTTAATGTTAATTCTTATGGTTAGAGATCTCAGCTTTACATAAACCACTGTAAGATATAGAGAATAAGGACTGTATGTTTGAATTAAGATTTGTTTTTAGGCAGGGCACAGTGGTGCATGCCTGTAGTCCCAGCAGCTTGGAAAGTTGAGGCAGGAGAATCACAAGTTCAAAGCTAGCCTCAGCAACTTAGTGAGGTCCTGCCTCAAAATAGAGCATAAAAAGGGCTAGGGATGGGCTACGTGGTTTAGACCCCCTGGGTTCAATCCTTGGTACCAAAATCAATCAATCAATCAATCAATCAATCAATCTTAGAAGCACCATCATTTCTTGCATGATTATAGGTATCAATTGGAAATAAAAATAAGTGAAAGTAGCAGATAAGAACAATTTGTGACCACTTTGTTAAACAGAACAATTAGTTCTACTTTTTAAAAAATGCCTTTGATATTAATTACCTGATTTTTTTTCACCTATCACCAAGGGAAGAAGCTCAAATTGGTTTATAGGTAAAGATTTGTATTCAAATCCAGGCTCTGCTGTTTACTACTTGTGTGAGTTGGAAAATCCAAACTTTAGTTCAGTCCCAGGTCCTTAGTCTGTAAAACTGATGTAAAATAGTTGTCTCTAAATGATTATTATGGGACACAAAAGCAGTCACATAGTAGTAAAGTCTATGTAATTATTAGTTTTGCTAATACCGGTATATCTTCCATTTCTATGGAAAAAACTTACATGTCTCTTCTATGCTACTTTGACACATTAACTATGATTTTCAACACTTCAATTCTTGGCATCTTTTAATTCTGCTACACAGATATCTTCCTGCACCTTGATTTCAGCAGCTGTAGATGATGATAGACTATCTCTTTAAGTTGCCCCAGGGACTCCAACATTGGATTTCAAGGATGTTATGCCACACTGATTTCAAATTATGCCATCCTAAATGCCTCCACATTTGTTGGAATTTAATGCAGTCTTATGAAAAATGTTATCTATCCCACTTAAATGAACACAGTGTCATTTGAATTTTAAGCAAAGTCCAGCACATCTGCACTGTTGGAATTCAGTCTAGGTTTTAGAGTTGGGACAGCATGGACTCTGGAGCCGAGACCCTTTGTTCACATCCTCACCCTGCAACTCATTTAGTATGTGATCTTGGACAAGCTACAAACCCTCTTAGTGCCTACACTCTCTTAATAATGAAACCTCAAGAATGTCCCCAGGATAAAAAGAATTTGTATTAAAAGTGTAATACCAAGCTATCAGATGTGATGCAAGAATTAAATGCATGCTTTCTGTTATATCTGTTCTTCAGTTAATCATTCTATCACCTATCCTATGGATATATATCTTAATGTCTTAATGTAATCTTTGGTCAAAGCATGAATCAAAATACATAACTGTCCCAGTAACTCTGCTGCAGCCTTCTCCATATTAATCTCTGTTAAATGTTAGCAAGGAACTTCAGAGATTGCAATGTCCAAATTTCACTGATGTCGACTTAGAGGATTAGCGCCAGGAGGCAAACCTAGAACTTTTCCATTCCTAAATTCATTCTATTTTCACTGAGTCTAAGTCTTGCTATGCGGGAGCTTTTGGACATCACTCTTTTTATAGACGTTCCAGTTTCTTAGCTGTTGATCCTTCTGTTACCAGAGTCAATCACTCACAAATATGTGCACACTGATTTTATCTCAGTTTCTTTGATGCTAGAGACATTGGAGCAACATTCATGAATTCTTTAAAATAGTTTTGCAGATGTTACACTGCTAGTAGCCAGAAATGTTCACTAAATTTTATGTGTGAGTGCATGTGAACACAGCCATTTTTCTCACCTTTAATTTGGCTGTTGCTTTTTTATTCTTCGATTTGAGCAATGTGAGTTTAGAGAAAAAAGAAAATTTTAAAAGCAGAAAGTAGATACTAAACTTTTGTCCTCAACAAGTTTCCCTAGCTGGCAGATATCTTCCATAGGCTATGCAGCTTCATGACAAGACTCAAGGAAAGAAAAAAAAAAATAAAAGACAACCAGCTTATGAAATGTTATGGAATAATTAACTTCTTTAAAATGCATCCTTTAGAAGTTAGTTTATTCCAAAGATTAATAATAATTGACTATAAACTAACACACTTTAAAAATAACCAGCAAAGAGTAGAAATAAAGGATGTAGAATAGGTGCTAATGATGGGATGATCTTAAAATGCATAGAGAAGCTTCATAGGGAAGATCTAATGTCACAACACACTTCACATATTGTGAAATCTTTTCTGGAAAACATCTATTTATTCATAGCTTCTTTTACCATGATGATAATGCCACCCAATTTTCTAGTCCATTACTGTGATTATTTTAAGAAACAAGTTGAAGGAGCTGATGAAATGAATTGAACTCTATTTAGAGTTTAACCTTACCTTATTTGAGAATGTATAACATTTATTTAATTCTCCTAGGATAAAATTTAAGCAGTGATTATAGATTGTTTGAATTTATTGATTATAAACAGCAATTACTGGCCACTGACTAGTAATGACAAATATGTTAGGTTTTATAAACTTGTCTAAGATCTTAGCATTTTGTTCCAACTTTGTTTTCCTCTTCATATAGAAAATTTTGTATTCTAAACTTGAATTGTTCACTTTCCTCCTTCTACTCGTTCTGTAATAGTCATCATTTGACAAACTTAGATGCTGTGTTAGGTTTTGTAATTCAGTAAGTAAATTCTATGTTCCTTGATCTCATGAAACTTACATTTTAGTGGGGAACAAAGATGTCAAAGGCAACACACACAAGTTTTAAATAACTATAATAAGCATTTTATGAATTTCATAAATATATTTGATAAGCAAAGTACACAGGAAAAGAAACACTGACATAGTCTCAGTGGTCAGGTAAAATTTCCCTGAAACCTAAAATATGTAGCAAGAAAGAGCAAAATGCTTGTGTAACATAAAAACTTATAAATAAGAAAATGAATAGCATTATTTTTCATTTTATACTAAATACTCAGGGCTAAGCTAAAGGAATGAGAGAGAGACAGTGAAAGGGAGAAAGACAGAATATGTCTTCAATTGTAGGTAAAAAAGAATACCACTTTGAGAACTATTGAGAAAACTTTATCAGTTGTTTATAGCAATGTTTCCCAACTATTATCTACTATGTTCTTCTATGAAAAGATGAAAATGTTTTGTTAGATAATTATTTTCAATTTATAGTTTTAGGAAAAGTATATCAGAATCCCCATTTGTGTGCCTGTAGGGGGAAAATTCTAGCTGGAAAAAGTTCATTTTGCTATTTATTGTTTATGGGTCATGCACTATTTTCCTAAGTGAGAAAGACTGAATTTGTCGGAAATACTATTGGCCCATACTCTTTAAAGGTTTTGGCATGAAGATGCATGGATGTTTTAGTTAGATTTTTCTGAAAGACTTGACTAAAAGATGTAACAAGAACAACTGCAGAGGAGGAAATGTTTAATTTGGGGGCTCATGGTTTCAGAGATCTAAGTCCCTAGTTCCATTCCTTGGGGCTCAAGGTGAGGCAGAATAGCATGGTAGAAGAGTGTGATAGTGGGAAGTAGCTCACATAATGATCAAGAAGCTCAGAGACTCTACTCTCCAGATACAAAATAAATACCCCAAAGTCATGCCCTCAGTGCTATGCCTGGCCACCAAAACATTCTGCTCCTGGCCCCCAAGAGCTTGCACTCATCTCACAATGCAAAATGCATTTAGTTCATTTCTGAGAGTCCCTATAGTCTCAACAGTTCAACATTGCTCGAAAGTTGAAGTTCAAAAATCTCTGAGATTCAGGGAAAACTCACATGGTGATCACTTGTAAAACAAGTGATTTACAAGTACCCAATACATAAAGGTACAGAGAAAACATTTCCATTCAGAAAAGTGAGGGAAGGGGCATAGAAATAAAGGATAGGACCAAAGCAAGACTGAAATCCAGCTGGGCAAACAAGTCCTATAGCTCCACGTCTGACAGCTGGAGTACATGTCATGATGATGTTCTGTCCAAAGGGCTTGTGTTGCTCTGCCTCTGTGGCCTTGTGTGCTGCAACCCAAGTGGCTTTCTGTTGGCTTGTCTCTGGTCTATTCTTTGTCTTTCCTAGGATGGTGTTCCACATTACTGGCATTTCTTAATCTCCATTGCAACTTCAGCTTCTTCTTTATACCTCCACACTTTGCCTTCTTAGCAGGTGCCTGCAGAAACTCTGACCCCACTTGCCCCAGGTCCAGCCTTAGCAGGGGTCGTGGCACAGCTTGGTGAGGGGGTCGATGTTGGTGACGAGGAGAATAAAGTGACACAGACTTGAAGATCTGGGGCTAAGCTCTAAGTTTACTGTTTCACACACAATTTAACTATTTTCGTTCACCTTGAGTACAATCTCTTGAGGTTACATAAAAAGGAAAGTATTGCAAACTCTGAGGGAATCTGATGGGCCTAAGTATAATCAAAATAAGATAAGTTCTCCTATTCCTCTAAGAAAAACATCACAAAACCTTTAATTGGTTCTGGTTTTTGTCTTACCAGGAACAATAAGAGCAGAAGCCATTCTCATAAATTATATAGGTTTAGCGCATCAAGTTGAGTCAAGAATAACAAACAGCCATACCAATTAACCACACTTTTGGCATTTCTCTCAAAGGCAGATATGAAGCACAATACCTTTTAATCCATCTATTGTATATAAAGTGGAACTTCTTTTTGTTAATTAAATAACCTCTAAGAAAAGCACTTCTTATTTTCTTTTATAACTTCTGTCTAAAGGAAAGGGCGACCTATATCTAAAGGCTTTAAAGATTATTCTTTAGGGGAAAGTTATAGCTTCCCATCAATCTTACATGCAATCCACTGTGGTCCCTGAACTGTGGAAACAGTTTCACAAAGAGGAGGGCACATCTTGGTTTCAGCTAAATCAGCCAGGCAGTCTGGCTGCATTAGGCTAACTGAGAGTGGTGGTCATAATTCTAAGGACAAACAATAACTCTTGTTGATCAGCCTCATAGCACTTTTCTTTTGCTTAAGGTAATATTAATATGAAATCAATTAAGACTTGAGCAGTGTTATTTTTATGTTCCAAATCACTTAATGTCTGATTTTCTACCAAAATCTTTAAATGCAAACCTCCAAATATTACACCATTAACAGTAAGAAATAGCATAAAAACAAGAAGGAGCATGCCATGTCCACATTTTCCAGAAGATTAGACCGTGCAAGAATCTTCATTATTCCCAGTGGAATCATGTCAAGGACTGAGGGGAATAGTGGTGGGTGTGGCACCCCCTGGTCTCTTCTCAAGAGAATTTTTACTTAAACTTTCTTGAGTCTGAGACGGATATGATCTTGCCAATTCCTGAGATACCCTCAAGCCATCTTTCTCATTATCCCTGGGCAAAGTCTTTAGTGTTTCTTTAGTGGCCATGATGCCTTTAAAAACACAACTCCCCAAAACCCAGTTTTACTCCCACCTTTCAAGTGAAAGATTTTTGAATATTTCTGCTCTGCTTTCTGCTCCTTATACTCTACCAGCAATATCCATGCCACTGCCTGAATGCTATGCTGTCTAGAAATTTCTTCCACCAGATTAAGAAGTCCATTGTTTTTAAAATCAGCTTCACAGAAAGTGTCAGGACATGGATAAAATGAAAACAACATCTCAGCCAGACCATAACACAAATGGCCTCTATTCCAAATTCCTATACAGTTCTCCCTCTCTGAAACCTCTTGAGCCCTGCCTTCACTGTCCATGGTCCTATTTGGCATTCTGGTCTCCTGGGCTCCCACCAGAATCAGCCATTAAACTCACAACAATCTAAAGCATTTCCAGGTTGCACTGCTATACATCTCTAACCAAATTCCTCCAACCAATTCCAGAGAATTCCAAAAGCTTCTGAACCACATGGTCAGTTTAGTCACAGCAATGACCCCACTTCTTGATACCAATTTGTTTTAGTCAGTTCTTTTTTTTTTTTTTTTTTTTCCTACTGTGACCAAAAGACCAAACCAGCACAACTGTAGAGGAGGAAAAGTTTATTCTGGGGCTCATGGTTTCAGAGTTTTCAGTCCATAAAAGGCCATTTCCATTTCTCTGGAATCAAGGGAGGCAGAACATCATGGCAGAAGTTTGGGGTATAAGTAAGAGGCTCACATGATGATCAGGAAGCACAGAGATAGAATTCACTTGCCAAGTACAAATATATAACCCAGTGCCATGCCCCTAATGACCCACCTCCAGCCACACCCCACCTACTCCAGTTACCACTCAATTAATTCCATCTTGGGATTCATTCACAATTGGGTTGAGGTTCTTATAGTTCAATCATTTGCCTTCTGAACCCTTCTGCATTGTCTCACATGTGAGCTTTTGGGGGACACCTTACATCCAAACCATAACAGAGGGTCACCACATATCTAAACCATAATACATAGTAAACTCAAAAGACCAAAGACTGTGGTAGAATCTCTATTATTGTTGGATCACCATGCCCATATCGTTATGTAATGCATAGCAAGAGTGTACTAAAGATGGAAACATTCATTTAATTTGATTGTTTCTACTAACTTTTCCCATATGTAAAAATATATATTTTTTTAAAATGGTAAATCTTTTTAAAACAAAACAATTTATGATTTATTGAGATATGTCAAGTACAAAAACTAGTATTATCATGAATACTTTTGGCACTACTATCAAAAACAATATTATCAACATGAGCACTCTTTAGCTGAAGAATTTGTGCCAATTTTGATTCTAGGTAGAGAATGCCAGAGTTCTTTGCTGTTCCAAAATATAGGGCAAAACCTGTTTAATTTTAGCAAACTTTTTTTTTTGCATGGGAAATAACCTACCAATAGATGAAATGAAGGAGAGTCTACTTCAGATGCTTGTGTTAAGCAAACACTCTGGGGAAATGGATGTGGTGTGAGCAAGTAGAGGCAAGAGAAATAAAATATTGTACATAAATTATTTCTCACCTGAACAAAATGAACTGTGTTAAATTACTTATATAAAATAGGAGGACTGCTTTTGTTCATGAATAAATAGCACTTACAACATTGTTTCCTAAACTAATAGATAAATTCACTGTTGTCTCATGTACCAAATCAATTTTAGATATGTCAAATGAATTAGATGTTTCACTATTATATTGGCATGTTCACTATTCAATTCAAACAAAACAATGGATAAAACATTTCACTGTGAATAACTTTTATATTTTTATACCATAACTCAGTTAACAAAAGTCTTTTGACTTGAACTGGGGATGTAATTCAGTTGGAAAAGCACTGTACTAGGATGCACAAGACCATGGGTTCAATCATGAGCACCACAAAAACAAAACAAGTCTCTTGAGCTTATGGCCAGAATACAAATAATATTGCAAATATTCCAAATTGTGTTTATTAACTTATTCAATTGGAGGGACACAGCAAGAAGTCCGCCCAAGTAAGATGCTTAGATTATGATCTCTCCACAGATACACAGAGATTCATAGCTATTCATGCATCTGATATAGTCAGGAGAGGTATGCAAGCCATATAAGAGACCATAGTTCCTGCTTTAAGTATAGTAAAAATGAAAAGACATGTTGAAGAAGGCAGGGAGAAAGACTTTCCCACAACACTCCCTCCACCCCCCCAACTCAAAGCAATGCAGGTGGAAACACCTTCTAATTGGGTGAAGGAGAGGAAATTAAGTTCAGGTCTAACAACTAAATCACTACACTCAACCCACCACATTGACACCAGGTGCTGGGTAGAGCTGCAAACCCCTACTACCAGGTCAGTGGCTGCAAGCTGAACCACCAGAATTGTGTTAGGTAGCAAGGAGACTGCCTTACCATCTACTCAAATTCAGAGAGTAGAGCTAAGGGCAAGACTCACCAGCTAGGATCCAGCAGGGAAATTACCATAGAGTTTGTCTAGGAGCCTGAAGTCAGGCATGCTGTGGTGAGATGCAGCACAGAGATGAAATCAAAGATCCTATATGCAGACCTGAACTCACCTATGGAACATGGAGACTTACACAGCATGGGGCAGAGGTCTCTGCATGAATTGAACACAAGTGAGTTGAACAGGTTAAAACTCAACCAGCTGTATCATGGGCCTCAATGTACTCCCAAGGCTGTATAGGTCCTTGTGGCTGTGAGATTCAGGTACAGCCCAGATTGCTTCAACCACGGTGACCAAGTGACTGCCTTCAGCAGCAGTACCCCAACCTCAGGCAGGTCAGTATGAAGCAAGACCCCATTCACTGGGGTTAGAAAAGAATAGAAAGCATGAGAGTTTGCCTTGTAAGAGTGTTGAAATGGTGAAACCTACCACTGGGCAGATCTGAACAGTCTCCCTATCCCGGGTCTAATTGTTAATGGAGCCTCTGGAATAGTGCTGATGCCAATGAAAGAGTTGCAGCCCCAGTCTATTGAACTCCTATTCCAGTCAGCATCACCTGAAGAGCATTCAGCAATCATAAATCCATTTTAGCATAAGGCAGCCCATCACAGTGTGGGTCCTTGTCATTCCCCAGTGCTGATCTTAGAAAGCTTTAGGCACAGCATGTGACATAGTTTCGTGGTGTATGTGGCCAAATGCATGGCATATGAGCCTGGTGACTCATCCATAGTGACAATGCCCAGAACTGGGAAGAATCCTGCAGTGCCCAACTATAAGTCGGTAACTACAAATGAGGCACCCGGTCCTACCCTGGCCCCAGGGAGAAGCTTGTGGAAATGGATTCATCTTTCTAGATATTGTCTGGTTCATTCTGAATAACACTCTAATAGTGGATTGAGGGCAGACCTGGACTTAGATCACCCTCTAGTACTCAAGCAGTGAGAATACACCCACAGGAGACTTGAAGAAGCCTGGACCTGGTAACCATTCAGTGATGAAATCCTAAAATAACTATAAATTCAGAAAAAAGCATACTGCTTAGAAGTTTTGAAAGAATAGGCACAAAGAAACCCAGATAATGCCACATGTCAAAAATCATCCGAAGCTTTTAGAAAACTATGGTCTCACCCAGCAACCAAAACAAGGTGCCAGAAATGGATAGTAATCTGCAAACAAGAGCAGTATGAGGTGAGCCATAAGCAGATAAAAGAGGGAAGTTTATAACAATGAATGCGTACCTCAAAAAGCAGAAAGATCTCAAAACAACTTATCACTTCATCTCAAGGAATTTGAAAAAACAAGAGCAAATCAAACCCAAATTTAGTAGAAGGAAGAAATAGTAAAGAACAGAGAGGCTACAAATGAAATAGTGTCTAAAAATTACAAAAGACCAATGCAATTAAAAGGTGGCTCTTCGTAAAAAAGTAAAACAAATCAATCCTGCGATAAACTAAGAAAATAACTGATAATAGTCAAATAAAGGCAGTTGGAAAGGGAGACATTATAACTGACCCTATAAAAACACAGGATTATTAGCGATTGTTATGAGCAATAATGTCAGCAAATTTGATAATATTAAAAATTAGACAAATTCCTGAACATACATATCTTAATCATGTTAAACCATGAATAAACAGAAAACTTGAACAGACCAACTGAAGGTATTGAGTTTGAGTCATTTATAAAGTTTCCCATAAAAAAAATGCTCAGGACAAGGTGACTTCATTGCTGAGTTCTACCGAACATTTAAAGAACAAATGCCAATTCTTAACTTGTTTCAAAAGTCAGAAGAGGAAGGAAGTCTTCCATCACATTCCATGAGGCCAGCATTACCCTGATACCAAAAGCCAGATAAGGACATGCACAAAAAGGAAATCTATAATATCCTTGATGAAAATACTAAAAAAGAAATAAATACTGGCAGACTGAGTCCAACAGCAGAGTAAAAAATATTTTTCACTACAGTCTAGTGTGGGATTCATTTCAGGGATGCAAGGATAGTTCAACAAAATTATGCAGCATTTATGTATGATTTATCAAAATGCATAAATGCATTCTACTGTCATGTGTAAAAATTTTAAAAATGTGATCATTGTATGAGGAGATTGGAGTACAAAAAACATGATCATCACAATGATACAGAAAAGTGATTTGATCAATTTCAACAAATTAGATATAGAAGGAACATAACATCCTAAAGACCCTTTACAATAAGCCAACATTTAACATTATACTTAATGGGGAAAACTGAAAATTTTCTAAGGTCTGAAACAAGTGAAGGATACCCACTTTCACTAGTTTTATTCAACACATAACTATAAGTCTTACTTAGAAAAATCAAGGAAGAGAGGAGATAAAAGTGGCAACCAAATTGGAAAGGAAGAAATTAAATTGCCACTGTTTGCAAATGACATGATCTTGCATATAGGAAACCATAAAAACTCCACCAAAAGACTACTGTAACTAAAAAATGAATTCAGCAAAGTTATAGAATACAAAATTAAGACACAAAAATTAGTAGCATTACTATATGCCAATAGCAGTTTATCTGAATAAGAAATAATTACAACAAAGGTGCTAAGAGCATGTGTTGGAGAAGGAATGTTTTTTTTTTTTCCAAAAAATACTGCTAGGAAAATAGGCTACTCACATACCTAAGAATGAATTTAGACCCCTATCTCTCACCAGTTACAAAAATCACCTTAAAATGAAGTGCACACTTAGACACTTAGATGTAAAACCTGAATCTATGAAACTTCGGAAAGAAAACAGGGGAAATGCTTCAGGCGAATGGAATTGGTAAGGTAGTTTTGACTCTGACTCCAAAAAAAATGTGGTTCCTACAGCACAGGAAACAAAAGCGTCAGGAGAGAAATAGCATTACATCATCCTAAAAATGTTCTGCACAGAAAAGAAAATAATAAATAGAATGAAAATGGGAGGAAATATTTGCAAAGTGGTTGATAACCATAGTACATAAAGATATAAAAAAAAATTGGAAAACAAATACTTAAAAAATGAGCAATGTACCTATATAGACATCTTTCAAAAGATATGCAAATAGCCGATAAAGTAGAACATACTCAGTATCACTAATTCTCAGGCATATGTAAATCGAAACAATGAGATACCAACTCTCTGCAATAAAAATGATTTATCAAAAAACTAGAAGATTGTGATGGAAGATGTGGGAGGAAAGGGAAGTCTGGCCCATTATTGTTGGGAATGCAAATCAATACTCATTATGAAAAATATATGGAGCTTCCTCAAAAATTAAAAATAGAACTACAGTATGACCCAGCAATACCACTATTAAGTGTATATCCAAAGAAAATAAAATCAGTATATTGAAGAGACAACTTCACTTCCAAGTTGTTTATAACACAATTATCATGAAATGGAAATAATCTGAAAGGTCTATCAGCTGATAAGTAGATAAAGAGAATGTGGTACATGCATAAAGTGGAATAGTATTCAGCCATGAAGAGATTGGAATCCTGTCATTTGCAACAACATGGGTGGAACTGAAGATCCTTGTATTAAGTGGAATAAGCCAAGCACAGAAAGACAAGTACTGCATGATTTCACTCATACATGGAATAAAAAAGTTGATCTGCTAGAACATGTGAGTAGAATGGTGGTTACCAGAGTAAGGTGATGGAGGGATAGGAAAAGGCTATTGAGAGGTAGGTATATGTGGTAAGGTCCTTGAAATTCTAAAGCGGAAAAAGATTTTAAATTGTACATTGATGACATTGAATAGTTCAAATGAGAATTAAAAAGCGCATGAACGTCTGTTTATAAATGAAGTAATTTAATCTACATGTAAATAATCTATAGAGGTACTGGAGGTGGAGTTCAGTTGTGGAGCACAGGCTTAGATGCCCAAGGCCTGGGTTTGATCCATAGAGACAAAACCTTAATAATAACCTATAGAGGCAGTTGGAGTATGCTTGTTAAAGATAGGATCAAGAAGTTTAATGTGCTATTTCACAGTGACTACAGATTATAAGAGTGCTGTAAAATTCAGAAAGCTAGAAGAAAGAACTTTGAAAGTTTTCACTGCTGGGTGAGGTGGTGCATACCTGTAATCCCAGTGACTCAGGAGCCTGAGGCAGGAGGACTGCAAGATCAAGGCTGACTTGGTAACTTAGACTCTGTCTCAAAATAAAATATAAAAAAAAAGCCTGGGTATGCAATTCAGTGGTAGAGTGCAACTGGGTTCAATCTCTAGTACAAAAAAAAAAAGGTTTTAAACATTAAAAAATGTATATTTGAGGTGATAATCATTTAATCTTATTGAAATATCACACAATGTTTTTACATTAGGTGTTCCAACACATCACATTATCCCATTAATATGCATGATTTCTATGATTTTAACAGTTAAAAATAAATTTAATTAAAAATACTTCTAAATTTGTTCCTTAATTCCTCCAAATTACTAGGATTTTTCTTGTCAGAATTGTAGTTTAAATTATTATAATTGCCTCATGTCCCAATAATATAAAAGATCTCATATAATTATTAAAATCATAGGAATTTGGAGGCAAGCTTAGGGTTAACTTTCTAACAAGCATTTGCACTTTTAACATTTGCAAAATGTCAAATTATCATAGAAAAAATTACATTAGAAAGAGAAGCTAACTTTATTTTGCAAGGGTATGCTCTCTGAGAATCTTGAGTAGATATCATCAGTTATAGTCTTAGGAAAGATTTTGTTTTGTTTTGTTTTTTGGTACCCAGAGTTTAGCCCAAGGGCCCTTAACCACAGAGCAACATACCCAGCCCTTTTTATTTTTTATTTTGAGATAGGGTCTCACCAAGTTTTTTAGGACCTCATTAAGTTGCTGAGGCTGGCTTTGAACATGTGATCCTCCTACCTCAGCCTCCTGAGCTACTGGTATTACAGGTATTACCACCACACCTGGCAAGAATGTTTTTTAAAAACTAATTATGGGTTGGGCGCAGTGGTACATGCCTGTAATCCCAGTGGCTCAGGAGGCTAAGACAGGAGGATCTCAAGTTCAAAGCCAGCCTCAGCGACAGTGAGGTGCTAAGCAACTCAGACCCTGTCTCTAAATAAAATACAAAATAGATCTGGGAATGTGGTACCTTAGTTGAGTGCCCCTGAGTTCAATCCCCAGTACCAAAAAACAAAACAAAAACTGATTATGACCTGTTTTCCCTTCAGTGTTAGCGTTTGATATCAGATTATTTCATCACTAGTGTTCCATCATCATACATTTTGAGTGGTGGGGTACGATTAAAACTTAAGTTTACAGAATGACACAGTCCTTTTTTATTCCACTACATAATTTCATTCTAACTTTAAATACATGAGTCATTTTTTAATAAACATAATTTACATCTATAAATTATATAGGTTAAATCCTGACTTCTACAAATTATATCGGTTAATAAACAGACTTTCATGTACTTTTTAATTGTCATTTAAAATACTCAGTGTTATCAATGTAGAGTTTAAAGTCTCTTTCCCTGTTAGATTCCAAGAACCGAGCTACATGTCAGCTCTAGGAAGCATTCTGTATAGACTCATAAGATGACTAAGATTCTGTCCTTCAATAGCACTGTCAGAGCAACACCAGACAAGAACCTACCATATTGATTCTGCTGTGCTCTGCGTATCTCCAAATATCTCATTTATTTGAACCCCTGAGAAATTTCTTATCACAAGGTGTGCAGGTATTGTGGAAAAGTTCCATCTACAAATACCTACTTCTTCCCACACCTTGTTTTTCTTATATCTCATCCCCATTGGAATGACATTCACCTGGAATATAAATACTTAACTCCCTAGCACTGTCTTATTTTACACCCTGTGGCATGTAGACATCATCATAGTGGCAAAAGACATCAAAATTTAAGGAGATGATTTAAAGGAGGTGTAGCAGCCCTCGATGAGATGGACCAGGATAACATGAAACACTTTATTATTAGCTAAGATCTGTATTCTGGGGATGAAAGAGTGGCATTAAAATTAGTAGGCCTCTAAGATAGGAAAATGGTGGTTTCTCCACTAAGGGTCAAGCCTACCATTCAACGAGAGCAGCAATTTCACCATCAATGGAATAGAGTCCATATGCTAGAATTATTCCCCCAGTAGCAGCAATTTGGGTGATTACTGTCTTTAGTATGTTGGCTTACATTTACCTTTCCCAGTTCAATTTTTAGGTTCAACATAATAAAGAAATATTATTGAATAGTAAGGAAGGAGGAGGAAAATAATTGTCTAACTGTACATAGCAAAGCATCTGTGTGATTCATTTCCAAACTCCTTATAATCAGGGAAAATAATTACAGTACTCGATTCTAAAAATGGTGCAGGAACGATTATTAAGCAGATGTACAGCTATTTGTCATCGAGGTTGGACAATTTCATTTATAAACTAACGTGTTTATGTAACAGCTCTGGATCAAATCTACACCATCTGCGTTGGTTAGAAAAGCTTATTTGGGACATGTGCTGCCTATAGTATTAAAGCAGTTCTTTTGTTTGAGTAACAATCGGGTGTGCTGTTCTGTGTGATTGTACTCCGGCATTTTACTCTTTATTTACCCTGGGGAAAACTCATCTAAATACCCTTATTATCTAATGTAATTCACTGAGAGTGCTACAGTGTTCTGTGTAAAATGATTTCAAGGATTCACGGCATGAATGCTCAGGCATGTGGCTTATTGAACTCTGGGGTTACAAGGTACCTTACAGCCATTACCTCTGCCTTTACAGACAGACAGACAGACTCCAGGTTCAGATTCTGATTGGGCTGTTCAGTAGCTGTGCAACTGGTGGAAATTATTTGACATCTCCATGCCTCAATTTCTTCCTCTAAATTAGCACAGAACCATTTGAATATCCCTTATGGGGAATGTTTGAGAACAGAAGTATTCTAGATATGGGATTTGTTAGAATTTTGGAATATTTCTGAATTCATTGTGGAATTTGTTGGGGAGAGTCTAAACACAAAATCTATTTCATACATACCTTATACTTACAGCCTGAAGGTAATGTTCTACAATATTTTTAGTGTTCCTGTTTTGACTGTAACTTGTCACATGAGGGCAACTGTGGAAATTTCCTTTTGATGTGTCACATCATCACACAAAAAGTTTTTTATTTTGGAGCATTTTGGATTTTCAGATGAGGTTTGCCTAACTTGTAAAAATATTTACTTTAGACAATTGACATCAGTATTAAACAGGAATGCCTGGAAGTTACAATACCAGCCCATTGTAAGCAGCATACTAACACTGGCTATTGTTTTCTAATTCAGCTCTCTCATAATTTGATGGCAAATGTGAATTTGGAGTCAATCAAGCCTGAGCTGAAATCCAGCTTCTCCCCTTGCTAGATCTGTAGCTATGTGACTCTTGGACCTCACAGTTCACCAACAGTGAAATAAGGCAAAGGCACCTGTTTTTAGGAAATGATTTGTTGATTGTGTCTAGAAAGATATTTAGAGTTCTCTTCATTTTTACTCTTGTGGATATTTTTCAATCTTGTATAGTATTTCCTTGGTGACTAAAGAGGAAGGATTTTAGTTTTTAATTTTCAGATAGTTTTTTTTTTTTTTTTAAATTTTTTTTTTTTTTTTTTTTTTTTTACAGACTGAATTTCAATTCATTGTACACAATATGGTACAACTTTTTGTTTCTATGGTTGTACACCATGTAGATTCACGCCATTCATGTAACTACACATAGGGTAATGATGTCTGTCTCATTCCACCATCTTTCTGTTATTAGTTTTAGAGTGGTGAGAGAATTCCTGCATGTTTTTTCAATAGTGGAATGCATTTTATTTTCTTTGTGGCCTGCAGTATGGCCAAGTTTTGTAAATAGTCCCTGGATACTTGAAAGTCCATGGATATTTCTTGTTTTCAAAATATAGACTTCATTATACATGACTAGATGTTTATTTTTAATTTTTCAAAAAAAAATAGGTGTTTAAGTTCTTCATTTATATCTCTTTAATTTTCATGGTTGAAAAGAGAAGGCTAGCGCATCTGCCTGTTTCCCCTGAAGCTCTCTCTAGCTTGCTAGGACAGTCAATGCTATGGCACTGTGGGTGTAGCTACGGAAGGGGATGGAGATCCCTTCCCCCTACCCCTGGGTTAGTTCTTATATGGACTCTGGCTAGATCTAGGTATCCAATTACTAGAAAAGCTGATAAACAAGAGAAAAGAATATACACTTTGCTAACAATATGTATATGGGGATCTTAATTAGGGAAAAGTTTGAAAAAATGAACAAAGCAGGATATTTCCACACTTTCCTTCTGCCTTCTCTTCCCAGGCTCAGTTTTTGTTATGCTGGTTCTAAAATGCCATTTCAAAGTATGCTTAGATTCTCTTCTGAAACCCTAAACCCCACATGTGTTTTAACCATAGACTTGAAGTTAAAAAATGCAATGTTCTACACTGAGTCAATGCCTTCAGCAAATAAAGATAGAGGGTGCCCAGTTTAGAGTTCCAGATAAATACATATAAGGACGTGCTAAGGACGATTTGGAGCATGATACATCTTGTATTTTTTCCTGCTTACTCTGAGCAGGATTCTTTGGCCTAAAATTTCTAGTCATTTCTGGCTTGTCTGCAGTTTAACCCTAGTCAATCTTTGGAGGACTTACCTAACAGTGGACCTGTTAAAACCGCTTGCTTGGTTATTTAGTACTTGAAATGAAGGTTGACTGTGTAAAGACCTTTTGCTTAATACTTATTTTCCTTTAGGACTTTGCCAATGTCCCATTCCCTTCTAATATCTGAATGATGCCAGAAAACACCAAGATTTGATTTTTCTTTGTTTACAAGAGGCAAAAGTTTTTACTGTACACAGAGGATCTTTAAATTTGAATTAATGGCCTTTGCTAGGAGGTGTCTGAGTTGATCATCTGGTGAAGTACCTAGAACAATATGTTACCTTTAATTTTAGAAATCAACTCCTTTGCTTCTGAAGTTTTCTTGTACTACATTTTTACATTTTTGTTGTGCTCCATTTTCATTTTTCTTAGAGACATCAACCAAGTTTATTATTAAGTTCTTTTTTTAAAAATTTTGTGGACTATTTCCTTTATTCCCTTTTCTCAATGTTTGTGTATTTGTTCCTTACTCTCATTTTAGTTATGGATATTTTTCCATGTTTTTAATATCTATCTTTTCCTATTTTCATATTTAAAAGAAAAAACAAATTCTCACAGCTCAGTTTAAAGCCTCTCCCAATTATTTTGTCATTTTGTCCTTGTTGTCTTGACCTCTCTCTTTCATTCTTGATTTTCTGAAGGAAGGATTCTTTTGAATTCATGTTAAAAATTTATGGGTACCCCATTTACCTGCTCCCTTGCCACACTTTTTCAGTTGGAAATGTTTCAGTTTCTTTATATTTTTTATTATACTTTCTCCTATATTTGAAAAAATTTTTTAAATAATTGCACATACCCAATTCACTTTTATATTGGCCAAAACTGATGGATATCTTCATGGACAAACTGTTGTTCAAATCAGAGTCAAGGAAGCATTAAAACTAACTGGAATTTTTGCACAATATTAAATTGGTTGTATGTAAGTCCAATTTTCATTTACTTCTCCCTAACCAATGAGTTGAATAATTTCAAGTAATTATCTGTTATTGTTGGGTTTTGCTTGTTTCATTGCTTTTCTTTTTTTCCTTTTTCTTCTTAGTGGCAAATTTCCTTCCTCTGTAATCAAATAGCATGTTAGTGACTTAGTTTCTGGAACTGCAGCTTGTGCATTAATTCCCTATTTAGCCTTACCGCCTCTGTTTTGGGGTTTAAAATAAGTTTGAGACTTTATGCCACTAGCCAGTCCCACTGCGATAAAAAGAAAATTCAGAGCTTGTTTTTCCTGGAATGCCCCTTACTTCAAGGAGGATCATTTCTGCTTTTTAGGTGCTTGGTCTTCAGTTCATGCTCCCTGGTAGTTAGCCTCTTCCTAGAGCTTTCCTGCCTGATCTTTCCTGCTTTGGGTCACATATCTACATATTGTTGGTGGGAGGTAGGGATAATTTGTATTCCTAGTTTTACTAACATATGAAATAAACTGCTTTTCTTTTGCTGTTTTGAGTAACTTTTAAAGAATCTTTATCATATGTGGAAATTCTTAGAAATATATTTTAGCTGATATAACTGTTGGCAAAAAGTTCATTCAATGAAAGAAATAATCACTAACTTCTCTTAATGACACTTGCCTTTAAAAATAATGAGGTAGTTCTTCTTTGTTTAACAAATAGCTTGGATTAATACCAAGAAAGATGAATAAGAGATTTATCATGCTTAAAGATAAAAGTCATTTTTTAATTAAAAAAGCTAATTCAAAAATGTGGAAACTATCCAGAGAAGCCAATTAACATTGTTCAGAGTTTGAAGAATTTTTTTTTTGTATCCAATTAGTGTCACTGCTGTATTCTTTCCTGATTTCAAGGAAACATTTTAGTTTAGTTTTGTTAGCTAGAATGGCATTTATAATCGATTGTTGAATTCCAATGGGATTGATTATCCCATGATGACTCTCATCACTTATATCAGCAAACTTCATCTGGTACTCAACACTCCTAATATGTCCTTAAATTTGCTTTTTGGAACTATTTCTATGCTAAAGTTGCTTGACATAAAAAATCAGGACATGCTCACAGCCTCTCCTACATATCAAATTAGGGACCACATCAATGATTATCATAAATTTTAATATTCACTAATTGGCATAATATCCATGGGGCACCAGAGTCAGTGGAAAATCTTCTTTTCTACACTTTTTCTCAATTTCTATGACTCTTTTGAGCAATAGTAGTAATGTTGGTAAATATCAGATGGACCTATATACAATGAGATTGTCTTAAGACCCTTCATGCTAAATCAGTAAAGAAAGTTACAATGACCTATTTCCTCACATGAATTTTGAGAAATACTTTAAAATTAAAATCTAGTGTCTAATGTTGTTTTCTTGATCTAACAAAGAATTTTTGAAAAAGCCATTTATTCTAAAATTTATGATTCTAAATACAGATAGAAACTTTTTAGTTAGGATTATTACTTCTCTTTGGGCTTTATACTCTATGATTTCAACAATTTTGTCACTTTTCGCCCTTAAAAGTTTGGGTATTCAATTAATCTAAATTTTTTTAATCACAAGTAACAGTGTCTTATACCATAAAAAATAATTTAAAATGGGAAAATAGCATTGTTGGTATTTAAGACCAAAGAAAACAGAGTAAAATGGTCCAAGCACTTTGCTTTTAAGCTTAAAAAATACAGTTATCTATCAAACAAACATTAACTTAAGAGAATTGTCGCTAAAGATCAGTCTGTTGATTTTTTTAAACAATATTTTTTGTAGTTGTGTAAGGATAGCATGCCTTTATTTTATTTGTTTATTTTTATGAGGTGCTAAGGATTTAACCCAGTGCCTCACACATGTTAGGTAAACACTCTGCCACAGAACTACAGCCCCAGCCCCGTCTGTTGATTTTTAATTGTTACAATAACTTGGCTTCAAAATATTTCTTAAACCAGGGGAAAGCTTTAAGTTTATCATCAACACATTTATTGAAGAGGCAGTGGTGCCTTCATGGTTCCTGATAAACTTAAGTTTAATTTTAAAATAGAAATATAGTTCCTATTCTCTATGTAATTAGTAATTACAGTCTCCTGACTTTAGGAAAAAAGAGTATCATGTGCAAATAACTCATAAATTTAGACCTATTGGATCCTATTAAGTATTAATCATTGTTACCTGCTTTATATTTACAGTTATTAAAGACATTGAAGTGTAGTTCTGGAATTGTTGAAGCATAATTATTTCTATCAATATGGATTATTTTGGGAAAACCATAAATTCTTTTAGGTCTGAGAATCTGTTTAATATAATTTAAAATGCCCAAACACAAGCTCTTTCTATATTACATTCAGATAGTGATTGTTTTTGATGGAGGATGAGACAGGACAGATCCTGGTTAAATTCTATCATCAGAGATTCTTAGACACAATGAGGGAACTTGGACACTCAGAACTTCCTGGGGCAAAGCTTTTGTGTACAGGTAATCTGGCACCATGATTTCCTATTTCCCTGTGGGAGAGGTTGCCAGTTTGAGGGACACTCTGATCTGAGGCCTTCAAATACAATATCAGGTACGCCCTATAAGCAAGGAGTGTGGAGGCAACTTCTAGAAACTGAAAAAAAATACTCTGTGACCTTTCATAAAGTGATGTGTTATTTCATTCCTTGAGAGCTATCAAGTTAATAATTCTACCTCATTTTGTTGGGCGTTTCTTAATACATGTTTTCTTTTTTACATTGACAATATTTTATTACTAACAATGAAAGGAAGTGGGTAAATTTTCACCAAATGGTATCACTGAAAGCACATAGATTATAAAGTAAGATAGACCTATTATCTTGCTTACATGGTTTTATTTTTAAAATCAAACAATTTGAGTTGTATGATCTAGTTGGACAAGTTCATTTAGAAAACCAGTGTACATCTTTCTATGTTTGTTTTGGCTTTCCTAGTAGATTGATGAAATAAACTCACACAAATACAGTACCAACATGGTAATTTGAAATAAATAGAAGAGAAAACCAATCTGAAAATAATCAAATTTATCAAAGAATGAATTTTACACTTATGGAATTATATAATGCAACTTTTTGTGGGGTTTAATGTAAATAACCTCATTACTTCAATGCATAAATCTGTTTTACCAAACTAAAACAAAATGCATGAATTATGTGTTCTCATAGCATTTTAAAGAAGGGAATTGTAAAGCAGCATCATTGATGTGGATGCCATTTACCCACAGTAATATGGTGTGTATTTGATTATTTATGCTTAATAGAAAATCTGTCCTTCATAGCAAGGGGTCTCTTCAGATTTCTCTTGTTTGAGAAAAGGAGACATGAATTGAATGATCTTAAACAAAGAGCTGCTCGGTTTCTAGTCTTTGGAGGTACAGTGCATAAATTTTGCCTCTCAGACCAGTGATGTTATGTTAATTTTCAATAACTGTTTTCTGATTCAAAACCTACTTTGGGAAAACCTTTTAGGAAATTATCTTACCTTGTTGAAAAGATGAGATCTTTAATAACTTTCTATTATGTGTAAATAAAGTTGATTTACAGGCCCATTTTCCCCCAAAGGCTAGGTTATCTCCAAAGGTGTGTGTGTGTGTGTGTGTGTGTGTGTATGTGTGTACACACATGCATGCATTTGTACTTATGTGGATTCCCTGCAAGAAACATTTCCTTGTGTTAGGAATTCACATAGTACCATTCTGACTAGATGATCCAGGTCAAGTCTTCCTCAATTACTGACATTTAGTCAAATTATAATCTGCTTTATTTTTTTTTAAATATTGCTGTTACATTGTACATTTATTTTAAAAAATGAAAGAGTATTTTAAAAACTCAATGCTTCTGATGTAAATGATCATTACTTCTTGAAAACAATTAGCATTCTTTTCTTTAGACTGTATAGAGGAGTGCCAATTATAAAAGTGATTCAGGAGTTTGCACGTCCGGCAACAGCTTGTAAATAATCATTTTTTGTAGCTACTGTACTTCTGAGCCTCAGGGAATTTACAGATACTGATAAATTCATTGCTATCAAGTTATACTCTGAAAATACAGAAGAAAGTAAAACAAAAAGGTTTGTCATTTAAGAAAAAAACTCTCAAGATCTGGAGATGTTTTTTCTCATTGAAGTTTGACAGTGTGATTTCCATAGTTGCATTTTCTGTGACTTTGATAATGATAATATATTTCACACTTCCATGTATTGATGACCAAAGCCTCCGTTCAAATAATGTGAATATATTCCCTGTCATTTACACCCAAAATAAAAAGCAAACAATTTGCAGCCATACACTAGAGAAGAAGGAGATAGCATACATTAAAGCTTCATTTTACATAAGGTATCCCAAGATGAATTTTGCTTCAGTTATTGGTATTCTCAAAAGAAATGTGTTCGCTTCTCATATTCAAATGATTCTTTGTAATTAGAAGCTAGTTGAAGTGCCTACTCAGTCTCCTGGAATTTAAATCGAATAAATCTAGATAATGAGGATAATACTTTATATTTGTCGAGTATTTAAAACACATATGGGTTCTATTACATATAACTTTATATCTATGGCTGAATTGAATTTAGATGAGAGATTTCTTGTTATGTCCTTTGCAAAGGTGATTAAACATGCCCAGGAAGGCACTGACTGTTCAGTCCTATAGTTGGTGAGATTCAATTGCTCAAAAATGTGGTTCCTTCATGGCAGCAGAAGAGAGGGATCAACTATTAGGAGATGTCCCTGTAGAGCTAATAACCTTGATGACTGAAGCCATTCCTCATATACTTGAAAATGTTCTAGAATGCTCATTTAAATCTTCTGGAAATCAATTAACAGATGGTTACTTCTCAATCATTGTCCTCGCACCATGATATTTTCGTATCTTAAGCCTTTACCTCTAGATAATTTTGACTTTAGTTGCAAGTCTCTTTTATGCTAAAGCACCTGACACATCTGAAGTGTAAAAATAACATGAACTAGAAGAAATTTAAAAAGAAACAGGAGAAGGTTCTCAGCTGCTAGTGGTTGGGGAATATATTAAAATGACATTGAAATACCATCTTCATCCTGAAGATTTAAAGAAAATGAGAGTCTGAGTTATCAATTTTGGAAGAGATGTGGAGAAATGGAGACTTTCATATATTTTTGTGGTATGTGTTTTTTTTTGATGGTTGTGTTTTTTTTTTTTTTTGTTGTTTTGTTTTTTGTATAAGCTGTGCAGAGCCAGTTAGTATCTAGGAAAAAATGACATGATTGAAAATTGTGTCCCAGAAATTCCATGCTAGAAACTTTAACCCATGAAAAAAACTGATGTTTATTTGGATATTTAGTGCAGTATTATTTATAAAGCTAAATCTTTTATATCTATAATGGCAAAATTTCATTTAATATTTCTCAAGTAAAAGGAAGGAATATACATCTACATAAAAAAATGAGATCTGAAATTACTGTTGAACATAAAGGTCAGAAGTAGAATGCTACATATGATATTATATAGTTTATATGATTTTTTAGAACTAACAGACAGAAATATATATACATACTGATGTAGTTATAGGAGTCATATGATCACTCTGTCTTCAGGGATGGGAGCTAAGCAAGTAGGGAGCACTACCAACCCTCACTGTATCTCCTTATATCAAGCAGGCCTCATGGCCATCTCAATTAGAAAAGAGACTGAGGAATCAACAACCATGAAGTTAGGAAGAGGATTTCTGTCACTGGTGGGGTCCAATCATGATTCATTCATGTTTCAAACAAAGTGAGCATTCAGTAAAAAGATGTAAGCAACCAGTGGTATCTGGCAGTTGGTATATCACACTTTTGAACCATTACAGATTTGCAATATTTAGTGATGAATGCACCTCTTGAATCCCCTTCAGATTTCAAGCTCTTTGTGGAAAGATTTTGTATTTAATGTTTCCATCTTTGCCCCTGGCATGTTCAATGATGGGCATATGAAAGGCGTTCATAAATTACTTGTGTTTTAATAACCCTGAATAGTAGGCATTTGCAATCTTAAAAATGAGAAATTTAACTTAGTATTTGATAGTAATGTTCTAGAGTATAATCGTCATTTTATAAATGATATAATTAGTATATATGTTGCATGACTGATAGTAAGATTTAAAAAGTAATTTTTACTATTCCCCATTGCATAATTGCTTGAATCATAATTGCTTGAAATGGAGAACTCTACCTACTATACCTTATTAGATCACAGATTATTGCCTATTCATTCCAGTGGAGTTTATGAAAAGAAAATCAAGCCCCGGTTTACCGATTCTTTAACTAGAACTAGTTTAAAATTGGAACTATATCTTGAAGGGTTAGATTGATTGCTTCCTTCAGAGCTTATAAGCTCTTTACAGACTATGACTTATCCTTAGGTTAGAGTTCCTGACATACATCTGGGATTTGTTTGTAGGAAGTTGAGGAGTGAGGTAAGTGTGGTACCATATAGAAGTGAGGGGAGCAGGATGGTAGGGGATGTGGTGATGAAGAAGTTCCCTTTGGCAAAGGAAGTTCCTAGGGAGGGACTCACTGAGACCTGTTAACTACTGGCATTTCTGGGAACCCTGTCCTTAAAAGAACATGGTCCCAGCATAACAACATGTTCTGCACATGTATTGTCATTAGCCAATATTACCTAACACTTCAGGACAAAGAGCAGATACTATTGATGCTTTTTCTCTGATTTTGTAACTATTTGATATACAGCAAGTGAGTATTTTCCATTCTTCCAAGTATGACTTGAGTGAGATCATGTTATTTCCAATTTACAGATCATAAACACAACGTTGTCATTGTGGTGATTAATAATTGCTTATTTCACAATCATCTATCAAAATATCCTTACTGATTAGAGAATAAAGTGACTCATATCAGGAAAATAAAACCACAGTGAGGCAGAAGCATGTATCATTTGCAAAGTGGAAAGTAACTAAATAATTGTGATTATGATAGAAGTTTTGTGCAAACTCTAATAGACTCCTGTGCTGAGGGACTCCAAGACTGCTCCCCATCCAAGTTCAGTGATTGTGCACTCAGTCCTGCCATTGCTCATAGCTGTCAGAGTCACAGCTAAGATGGATGCTTTAGTCAACTCTTTGCTGCAACCAAAAGACCTGACAAGACCAATTTTAGATGAGGAAAAGTTTATCTGGGGGCTCACGGTTTCAGAGGTCTCAGTCCATAGAAGGGCAGTTCTGTTGCTCAGGGCCAGAGGAGAGGCAGGCATCATGGTGGAAGTGCATGGTGGAGGAAAGCAAGTGCGAGTTTGGTACCAGGAAGCAGAGAGAGAGAGCTCTGCTCAACAAGGACAAAATATAAACCCCAAGGGCATGTACCCCAAGGGACCCATCTCCTCCTGCCACATTTGACCTGCCTACAGTTACCACCCAGTTAATCCCTATCAGGGGATTAATGCATTGATTAGATTAAGACTCTCATAACCCAATCATTTTACCTCTGAACTTTTGGGGAACATCCCATATCTGAACCATAACAACAGCAGAGAGCTGAAGGACACAAAGCAAAATCAACAAAGGGAGAAGGCAGAGGTAACCAGATGTCAATTTTCAAAAGTTTTTTTCCTTTGGAATTACACAGAGTATGCTTAATTCCTTCCAGATCAGATTGTGACAACATGACAAAAGTTTTACAGGGAATGTCATTACTACTGTGTGGAAGAGACAGTGAAGAGATTCTGTGACCAGGGTTTTTACTGGGCCTGTCATGTAAGTATCCTCTGCCTATCAACTGCCAGAATTCCAGACTTTCAAGAAAGCAGATGTTCAGCATAAACCACATTTGCACAAACAGAATAGACACAGTAAAACGTGTTTATTGGTAGGAAATGAAGAGAATGTTCTGGAAATACACCTTCCAAATGCCAGTCAAAGAACTATCTTGCAAACAGGTTTTTGTAGGATAGTAGGGAAGTCTTTCAATGTTAGCAATTTTCTGCCCACATCTGATGCTTTATTATTTAGCAGTAATTCTTCATTGCTAGTGCTGGCTGGGGGAGGAGACTGATCCCTGGCTTTAGGCCCTCTTTTAAAATATGTAAGACCTTAATATTATTCAGTAATGAGTCATATTAATGCTGTCACTCACATGCCAATGAAAAGCCACAGAAAGTTTCCTGAAAATAGTTGGAAACATGCCTTCATGCTTTTCTTTCTGTGTGGATATGTCAAGGCGATTGAATGAACAGCAGCCTAAGTCATCCCTATATAGTCCTGGAAGCATGTGAGCTATGGGAAGGGGGAGTGGTATGCGGGTTTAAAGCATAGGTGTGGGAGACAGTCTGGCTGTAACCCAGCCTGTCTGGGTCTCAGTTTTCCTCGTCTGCAAGGTGGGAATATAAACAGTATTTGCCTCACATGGTCCTTTTTGGGGAATGAGTTGGTTTGCTCATTTTTCTAATATATTTAAATATTGCTTGGGATGTAGTAAAACTCACATTTTTTAGTACGTCAAAAATGAAATGATATGAAACAAAAGCAAACTCTTCTAACAGTAGTGCAAAATATGACCTATTCAACTAAGTTGACATTATAAAATTGATGTTGAAAAGTCCAATAATTTCAAAAATATGACAAATAATGTAATCAAATTTCCATTAGCTTTTAGTTTTTCTTCCCAAAAGACCACTCAAAGGTTCCTAAAGGAACTGTCAAATTTACCTCATGCTTTCATGCAGAAATAAATACTTTTCCCAGAAAACCCTTTTCTTGGTAAATAAGCAAAAGATTTACATAACTCCTTTGACCTGCAAATCATTCTTTTTCATGAACTGAGAAAAATATAAGTAAAAAAATATAAATGAAAGAATAAAACCTAATGAAATTTACTTGGCTGTATTTTAATATTTATATTTGCCATTTCATACTTCTTTGTGATATTTATGCATTTCAATAAAAGTAGTTCTAATCTCTTTCCATTACCTATGACATAAGTTGCTCTAATTTTGTTTTTAAATAATTTCAGGCCTGAACTATTTCAGAGCTGTTTTTCACAGCCCTGTATTTCGGATACACTCTAACCTAACCACAGAGACACTGAGAACTTTATATGGTACTTTACTTTTTTTATCTTTACTTCCCAAATAATAAGACTTTCATTTTCTCTGATCACCACTGTCAGTATAGAAAACTGTAACAGACACACTCAGGGACACCCACCATGGCACCCCCACCTTGTGTGTTCACCTTGAGAGTGGGCAGAATTTGTGATGCTTCTGATCAGCTGACTTGGCACAGAGGGTGGGATGTCGCCTCTGAGGTTGTGACATTCAGTTTTGCAGAGGTGAAGGGAGTTTGGAGGTGTTGTTAAGTTGCTTTGTTTGGGGAGGGAGTTCTGGGGATTGAACTTGGGGGCACTCAACCAGTGAGCCATATCCTCAGCCCTATTTTGTATTTTATCTAGAGATAGGATCTCACTGAGTTGTCTAGCACCTTGCTGTTGCTAAGGCTGGCTTTGAACTAGGGATCCTCCTGTCTCAGCCTCCTGAGCTGCTGGGATTACACGGCATGTGTCACCCTGCCTGGCCTTTAAGTTGCCTTTGATTTGTCTTACATGGACCTGACCAAATCAGGAAACCACTTTGAAAGATAATCTGAAGGACAAAGACTCTTTCTTGTTGATGAAACAAGGAGTCTTTAGTTCTTCTTCATAGAACCACATGAACTTGGAAAAAGACCACAAACCTTAGGTAAGACTGCAGCCCTTGTCTCACAAAGACTTGCAAAGTCTTGTGAGAATCTGAGTGAAGAACTTGGTTAGACATGCCTGGATTCCTGACCCCTGGAAACAGATAATATGTATGCCTCATTTTAAGCTACTAAGTTTGTAGTAATTTGTTGTGCAGTGATTGAAAACTAATAAAATAATGACACTAAAATGTATTAATTTTGTGAAGCACATAGTGGTCTTAAAAACTGAGTGAATTAAATTGTGATAACAAATAAACCCATGTATGTAATGGTTAAATCATAGGAAGGTAATTCTTTGATGGTTGATCACATAAAAATGTGCCGTGGCGCCTCAGCAATGGGAAAGCTTTGGTCACTGTCACTTCAGATTTCAGGGAGTCAGCAGCTCTGCCATCTCTGACCTGGGACTTCCAAAGTCTCCCTTACACTTCCTCTAAGATTGGTGGTAAGGTAAAGGAACAAAGGAGGAGTGTGTGGGCAGGTTTTAATGGGGTACACTTCACTCCACATCTCTTTGGGCAGATGTAGTCATGTAAGTGCATACAAGAGGGACAGTGTAATACGATCCAGCTGTGCACAGACTGGACAGGGATCTTAGAAAATATATAGCTTTTAGCACACTCCATAAGCAACACTGGAAAGCCCTGTTGACTGGTTTGAGCCTACATTTCTTCACATATCAGTGACTTAGTCAAGGCAATTAAATAAATAGGATAACATTTGAAAACTGTCTTTGAAGAATATGCTTTGACATTAAAACACATAGCGTAAAAGAAAGTGATGTCACAGATATTTTAGGGTTTTGCTGTTTTTGTTCCTCGAAGATGTTACCTTCAGTCTGTGAGATAGAGGCATACAAGTTATACTGCTATTGCCTCTTCTCTTCCTTTACCTTTCTCTTTTGGGGCACTGGGGATTGAATTCAGGGTCACTCAACCACTGAGCCACATCCCCAGCCCTATTTTGTATTTTATTTAGAGACAAAGGTCTCACTGAGTTGCTTAGTGCCTCACCAATGCCGAGGCTGGCTTTGAACTTGAGATCCTCCTGTCTTAGCCTCCCGAACTGCTGGGATTATAGGCATGCATCACCACACATGACACTTTATCTTTCTCTTGAATGGTCACAGACAATATTTACTCAGATAGAACTCATATGCTACTTTTATATAATTTATTGGAAATTTTTTTGTATAATTTGTTGCAATGAAGTATTCTTAAGATTCTTTGATAATTCATTATTTCACTCACCATTTCGTTCAATAGATGACAGGATAGGAAGAGTCAGACACAAACATTTCTGAGGTATCACATTTACCCTTGAGAACTCAGCCAATGAGGAACTATTTTCCAGACAATGGATCAGTAATAAAAAAACAGTTTGTGATTTGTGAAATTCAAATGTCTTACAAGTAGCTAAGCTGAAACTAGAACTCAGTTCTCATGACTTTTAATATATTTTTGGGGAGTCACCAAACACAATTCCTACTTTGTAAGGAGATGTATCATCTCCTACAGCACCTTGCCATTTTTAAAATTTGAATTGAAAAAAAATCTGTTATGACAAACTCCAGAGATTAATCTTGCATATGTTAAGTAGGAAATATTATTTTAAAGCTACCTCTCGCTTGAGTTATTTTTGAATGTTTCTGCCACTACAAGGCAACATTATTCACACAAAAACATACTATAAGGTAAAGTTGAAAATAGGAATCTGACAATTTGTTACTTAGATAATTTACTTTGAAAAATCACTGCATTACCCTATGTACATGTGATTAACAAGAATGATATGAATGTACATCATGCACAACCATAGAAATGAAAATTTGTACCCCATATGTGTACAATAAATCAAAATGAAGTCTGTAAAAATAAAAAAAAAATTTTAAAAATCACTGCAATGGAAGAAACAAGTTTGTGCCTTGCCATTTGCCACCATCAGGATTTAGAAATAAATGTAAATTTTCTGTGCTTTGGTATTCTTATGTATTAATTGGGATGAATACTTTGATAACATTGCTGGGAGATAATACTGAGGCCATGCTGTTGACTTACTCTGAAGTTGGTAGAACTGTAAGAGAGAAATGCAATCTTTTTTCTGCTTCTTTGGAATTCTGATCATTCAAAAGAAATGCTCCATCTTGGATTTTAGAACTAAACCTCCATCTGAATTTTATTCATGGAAAAGGATTGTGAGTAAAAGATGTTCAGAAATGAATGTTAACAAAAATATAGGGGAAAGGTAGTGATTGTTAGTGATTGGGAGATGAATAAAGATCTTCCCTCTTCATTTCTTTGGTGATTTACTTGATTTTTGAGCAAACAAATGGGTGGAAAAGGGAATTAAAGTGTCTAAAAAGTTGACATTAGGAATGAAGCTCAGTAGGAGTACAACAGGGTCCATTTGGTTCTCTCCATGAGTTCCATACTCCTGTGAATCTATTCAGAAGTATCTTATTTTGTGTTTTTTATTTCCCATGAAAGATCATGGCAACTTGAAAATGTGTAACAAAATATAGAGCATTAAAATAAGTGTTTCATGCAAAATAGGAGAAGGAGAAAAGGAGATTGGGGGGAAATAGTTAAAATTTTGGAGTAAAGTTAGAAAGTGAAGGCAAAAATGCCAGCCCTACCAGAAGCAAACCACAATTTGTACTCCAAACTCTCTAGCCACCAGTACAAGGAATTGATTATGCAAGTCAGTGTCATAAGAGTACCTCAAAATCTTTAATGGAAAGGGGAGAAAGCAAGTCTGCAGGAAAACATGCTAAGTGGGTTCTCCTGGAGAGGAGCTGAAATACCTTTAATAATTGAAGGAAAATGCAAAACCCTCAGATTTTGTGTTAGTTTTATATTGCTACCAGAACAAATCTCTATCAATTCAGAGGCTTAATTTACATAAATTTCTTAATGTACATTTCAGGAGATCAGAAGTCCAACATGTATCTTAGTGGTTTAAGATTAGGAGGGTAATGCCTCTTTCTGGACACTCTATGGGAGAATCAATACCTGGCCTGTCGGTTTCTGGAGTCTGCCCTCATTTCTTGGCTCATAGTCTCCTTTCCTCTATCTTCAAGGGCAACAACTGCAAGTTACATCCTTTTCACACTGTATTGTTCTGATTCTTCTTCTGTTTTTACATCTTTCTTTCCAAACAAAAGCTAGGAAGGGTCTCCACTTAAAAGGATTTGTGCAATAAGGTTAGGTCCTCTTAGGCAATCCAGGATTATCTGTCCTCCTCTCAAGGTCAAAATTTTTATAAATCACAACTGCAAAATTCCTCTGGTCATATAAGGTAACAGGATTAGGCCTGGATATAATTGGGGACCCTTATTCTGCCTACAACAAAAGAAAAACTGTGACCTGGCAATCATATCATTGGCTGTAGGTGATTGATAAAAAGATAAACTTGTAATCTTTTATAGAGATCTGTAATTAGTTGAATCTGCCAAAAGACTCATAAAGGTATGTGACATCCAAGTAGCTGTGGATTTTTAAAGCACCTAGGAGACAAGTAGTAGTATAGAAAATCAATTCATTTCATGTGTTGTATGGTCCTATTTTGTTATTTAGCAAGTGTGGAAAACTAATAAAAAGTTCCAAATACTTGTTAAACTGCAAGAAGAAAATGCAAAAATGTGTTACAAAGTATATCTTTTTATTGATCTAGGTTCACAACATACATTACTTCACTCACCATGTTAAGTGCAAGGATATATACTTTAAAAGATAATGTAGGTGAGAGAAGAATGGAGGAACTTTAGATTATGTAGAGGGAAATGAGAAGGGGAGGGGGCAGGGGTATGAAAAATGGTGGAATGAGAGAGACATCATTACCTTATGTACATGTATGATTAACAATAATGATATGAATGTGCATCATGCACAACCATAGAAATGAAATTTGAACCCCATATGTGTACAATGAATCAAAATGAAGTCTGTAAAAAAATTTTTTAAAAAGATAATGTAAAATGGAAGATGGTACAAAAGTACTTTAAAAGAGAACTTGATGCCTAGGACAGAATGACAGGTTAGAATTTTCAATAAGACATCTGAAAGTTGAGATTTAGTCACATCTTTTGTGATGTTCCCTGAAACTTATTTCAGGCAGTTCAAACTTTTCCAGTCAAGAGTGAAAAACCCAGGCACACACGGAGCAATGCCAAACCGTACTTTTTTAAAGGTAGTCTCTCTGGTATCTATTATTTGTCTAGAATCTGATAATTTGTAGCATTACAATGAAATCATGTAAGCCCTGTGAGAGTTAATCCTTCCGATGTCCTTTTAATGTTTTGCCATGTTCATAATGCCTTTTCCATTTTGTTACAAGTTGTAGTCCTTAATGGCACTTCTCAGATATCTCTATTTTTCAGAATTTTCAAAGTTTTCAAAGTTCAGCAAAGCAAAGAGTTACCTGAAAGGAAAATGCTTTCACTGATCAATGGTACACCTGGGTAAACAGATTTATTTATATGGAATTTGCTCTAAGAATGAGCCACAAGAGAATGTTTTGGCAAGAAATGAGGCTTGCCTCTGATTTCCGATAAAGATTTGAGTCAAAACAGTGTGTGTTCACTTAATCTTGTTAAATGTAGCACAAAACACTAAGTGTATTAGAGCGTGTACCCAAATGATAACAAACCCTGCTGTTAAAGCTAATAGGAAACAGTTCTTTTCTCATTGAGTTGCCACAATCAAGCATTTCTTTAGATATCATCATTTACTATGACTGCCTGTGCTTGACGACAATATGCTTTACATTTTTAAGCCTTTGTCTTATTGCTAAGCAACAGTTTCCTGTTCTTTTTAAAGGGATGAAGTTTGGGGGAAACACTCTGATCAAAAGAATGCCAACTAATATGAAATGTGCAAATACCTAAACTTAAATTGGACAATTATGATTGAAAACTAGTAAGAATAGAATCTACTGATGGCAATGAAGTGAGGCATTGAAATATGGAGACTAACTTCCATTGATTATTTTCTGCTTTTAATTTTCTCTTTGTGCCTTAAGCTCGTGGGGCTTGGAGGGAAGGCTTTGGAAGCTGGTTCTGCAGAAGAGCAGACAGAATTCTTGTTCTTCATCTTTTTCCTCGAGGTGGGTTTAGGTTTACTCTGCCTTGAGGCAGGGTGATGACCTCTGAGTCCCTTCCAGCCTCCACCACGTGTGAAGTAAAAAGAGGTTATAAAAACGTTAGAATACATCTTGAAACATAGTCATAAAATGATAGAGTCCTTGAAGCACATTCTGCACTAAAAACCAATATTGTTTATTGTCTCTTTGTTAAATTTAACAAGAACAATGTCAGAAAAGATAGTAAGAAATTTCATTTCCTAACTCCCATCAGAACTAAGGGCAAGGGCATCTGAATGAGTACCCAAGGCTTAAGACATGTTATAAAACTACCCTCACTGATTATTTTATATTATTATTGAGAAAATTACCATATAATATTTTGATAAATTTATTCTAATTTATTTTATCAATGAAACTGATTAAACCAACATGTTTAAATAACTGATAAATACCCAACTTAGGTATTTTGTTGTTGTTGTTTTTTGACCACTAATAATAGTGAGTACAGGCTCCCTTTACGTCTTGATCAGGACGTTTTAGTCGAATAAAAGTAATCCTCAAGAAGTACCTCAATATTTTACCAATAGCATCTTCTTCATTTCAAAGACTTCTCCAGAATAGCATGTAACATCCATATTTCTACCAACATTCTGTTCATGATTATTTATGTATTCTCTAAGAAGATGGCAGTTTGCCTCCCTTTGTCCTCTCTTGTTTCTAAGCCCTCCCTTCCATCATCCTTAATATCCTAGAAAATACCTCAGGTCCTCCCACCTCTATTCTTTACTCAGTTTCAAAGCTTCTTCCCATTTTTTTTTCTTCTTTATACCAGGGATTGAAACCAGGGGCTCTTAACCACCGAGCCACATCCCCAGCCCTTTTAAAAAATATTTTTATTAGAGACAGGGTCTTACTGAGTTCCTCAAGTCCTCACTAAGTTGCTCAGGCTGGCTTTGATCTCTAGATTCTCCTGCCTCAGCCTCCTGAGCTTCTGAGATTACAGGGGTGTGCCAATGTTGAAGTATTTTTTATAGCAGTACTCTATTTCTCAATACCAAAGTTTATCTCTGCCCTTTGGAAAACTCCAGTAGTTCTTTCAGAATGTAACCCATCTCCCCATGAATCACATTTTACATTCATTTTAGAGGCCTATCAGAGCTCGAGTCCATTTGTAAGCATAATAAGAAATATATTGAAGCAGAGGGATGATGGTAGAAGGTTCTGAGGACAATCGCATTATCTTACATGGCAACAGTCTAAATCTGTTCTAGATCCATGGATGAATTTCCCTAGATGGTCATAGAGAGGCCAGTACCACTGGCAGTAGGAAACCCTGTTATACAGGCAAAGACTTATCAGAATTTAGACACAATGTACTCTACTTCATCAGGGCCTTTCCAAAAGACCTTATATCAATTCATAAAATATTTTTTTCCCAATCAATAACCTGACCTTAATTCCCTGTGAGACTGGAAGTTCAACTTGCATTACAATTGAACTAGTCATAGGATGAGATTGTTTTGTTTTTTTGTTTTTTTCTTTTTTTATGGTGGGGAGCCACACTCAGATAGAACCCAGGGGCACTTCACCACTGAGTCACATCCCCAATCCTTTTCACTTTTTTATTTTGAGACAGGATCTCACTAAATTGCTTAGGTCCTCATTAAGTTGCCTAGGCTGGTCTTGAACTTGCATATCTCCTGCCTCCCAAATGTTGGTATTACAGGCATGAACCATCACACCTGGCCTTTTTCCTTCTTTTTTTAAAGCAATCTGAGCCTTGGGACTATATAGATAAGGGCGTTTTATGGAGACTAAGATGTCTCAAGATCTTCAGTTGGCAAGATGGAGACCTAGGAGAACTAATAGTATAGTTCCAGTCCATAATCAAAGGTCTGAATACCCAGAGAGCTTATGATGCTACTTCCACTTTGAGTCTGAGTCCATAGGCAGGAGAAGACTAGTATCTGACCTTGAAAATAGCCAAAGAAAGCAAATTCTCTTACTCTGTTCTTTCTTCTATTTAGTCCCTCAATGGATTGGATGAAACCCACTCATGTTGGGCTTCTTTACTAAGTCTACTGATGTAAAAGTTAATCTTAGCCAAAAGCATTCTCACGGGCATCTCCAGAATAGTGTTGAGCTGAATATCTGGACCCTGTGCCCAGTAAGATGGGCACTTTAACTATAATAAGTGGTTGGGATATAGAGTCAATTATTAAAACTAATACACACATAAAACTATTCTAGACTTAAAAAGACATTTCTAAGTATCCATAAATAGAAAGTGGAGGGTGGAATGTGTTAAAAATCTTAAAAGAAAAAAATGATAGGCCTCAATATTTGAAGTACTATAGCTATTTATGAATTTCATGAACCTTCATTTGTGAATATATTATAGCAAGAGGGAAGAATTCATCACATCTTAAAAGAACTTGTCTCTGAAAAGTACAAAAAATAGATTCATACTTATCACTAAGCTCTTGGGCTCATTTCAATCAGATTTATAAAAAGAAACCAAGGTAAGCCATTTCACTCAGACTGGTTTATACATCCCTATGTGAATTAATTATAGGTTTTAGACACAATTGGACTTTTAACATTCATGTGCATGTGGGAGATCCTTAGATTACAGAAAAGAAAATGAACAATTCCTTGGGTGGTCTTATTTATTGCCATAGTTGAAGTTAATTTACTTCAAGAGTACAGCCACCCCAACTGAAGAGCAGTCATGCTTTCAATTTCAGGGGTTTTAACCTGTGGAATATGAATGGACTTCTGCTGGGTCTTAGGGCATTCTTGAAATTAGAAACAAAATGCTGAATGCATGTACATATTGCTAAGGAAAGTTCTCATGGCTTTCATCAGGATCTTTCACAACCCATTACTTTCCTTGTTGAGATGACGGTTATCTGCAGTTACAAGCTGGCTTTCAAAAGTAGTAATTTTAGTGCATCTTTGGCTTAGTGAAAATGACCTCATCATATTGTTGTAGCTTAATATATAATCTATATATATACACATATATGTGTGTGTGTATATATGTACACATATACATATACATATGCACACACATACAAAACACATATTCGCATGTACCCCCCATACACATACTATGGAAAAAAATATTTTTCCTCATCATGCTTTTGTTTCAGAATTCTTTTACTTATTTTTAAAATCAAGGCAGTTTCACAATTCCTGTGGTAGATGATTTGAGGTACTTTGATATGGTAACTTGTGAGGAAGAGAAAAAAATGACTTTGAAATCACAAGATTTTTATTTGTAGAGCAGATGAAAAACTGGTTTTCCCTATACAGTAAGCAAAAAGGACCTTCTAACCTTGGAATCAGACTTTTTTTTTTTCTATTCCACATAATAGCTACAGCAACTTCTAAGTTCTGATAAACCTTTATAACATAAATTTTCATGAATCATTAATTTAGAAATATGGGTATAAAAATAACACAATCACACTAGAATACATAACCCATATATGAAATACAAGAATGTTAACAGATACAATTATGTTAAACTTAACAGTCACTGAGATATCATTCAGGTCTTTGAAGACTAATCTGATTATTAACTCATCATGATTTCAGTGAACTGACCAATCTTCATTTTGTCTCAGTGTTTGTAACTAGTTAACTTTTTTTTAAACACAAAAATATCAATTAAATAAATATATATAAAAGAGCAATTTCTATTACATGCCACTTTGCGCATGCATGAACACACACACACACACACATAGGGAGAGTTACCTATATATAACTCACTAGAAATAATACTCAAAAAATCTTATTTATATTTATTATTTGACTATGAATTCATGTATCTTCTAAATAAAATGGTTATTCAAATAAACTCCATTTTTTTTCAAAGTAATCAGATATCCCTAAATTGTTTGGTGATTACCAAAACATATAAACCCCAAATTTTAGTACTCTGTTCATTCATAAATAGCACCTGCCCATATTTGAGTTTTATACCCTGATCTGCATTTTGGCATCTCTGGAACTTGTGACTAGTAGCTTGAAGAAGTTAGAATTTGGATAAAGGATGTTTCTAGTCAGTCTTTAGTCATTTGTTTCAAGTCTGAAGCTGAGAAGAATCCAGCTATTTGGGGAAAAAGCAAACACTTTAGAGTTGGAGACCTGCATTAGGCCTTGTTGGTAGGGAAGATTAGTTTTAAAACTACTGACATTTCATTCATTATCTCTAGTATGCTATTTCTTTGTCTTTCAAATGTGAATAGCATATATTCTATCTTCCACAATGAATAGTGGGAGTATCAAATGTGATTTTATAAATATGGTTTATAATTCATTAAATGATACATAAATGTCCCCTTAAATATGTTACCATTTTCAAAAATAAATGTTTAAAACTTCCCATCCCCACTTATTTTCCTATACCCTCATTTTCCTAAGAAGGCTCCTGCACAATCTTTGCAATGAACTGAAATGGAATCTTTCAAAGTTCTTTATTCTTTCGTGATGTTGGTTAGTGCTATTTTGAAGGTGGTTTGTTCTCTCCAAAACTCATGTTGAAATTTGAAATACTAAGATAGAGGACCAGGTGGGAACTTGAAGAAGTAATTAGAACTCTGTACTCATTAATCAGTGAAGACCTTCATAAAATTAATAGATTAATGGATCAATAAGTTAATGGATTATTTTGAGTGGATCTGCTATAAAAAGCCAGTTTGGGTAGGTAGCTGTTTCAGGTACTCCCTGTTTCTTGCTTTGTGATACCCTGTGCCACCTCAAGACTCTGACAGAAGGAAGGTCATCCCCTCAAACTTGTACCACACATGTTATTCCAAATGAACCTCTTTGAGCTAAAATAAATCTTTCTTCTTTATAACTTTATAACTTACTGAGCCTGTGGTATTGTGTTTTAGCAACAGAAAGTAGATTAACAGCAAGAGCATGAGATGATATGATTTATTGATATAAATGGAGGAATTGCATGGAAACTTTATTCCTGCCAAGAAAATCAGTGGGAATAGGACTATTATTTTAGAGGGGTGCAAATGGTGGGAAAAAATCGTTATCAACAGCTTTTCCATAAACTTCCTGTGTTTTCATTGCACCTGATGAAAGAAGTGGAGAAGCAGGAGGAGAAGGATCAGGAGGAACAGGAGCTGCCAAAGTTGAACAGATCTTGGCAGATAAACCTCTTTATGACTATGGCAAATGTTTGAATGCTGCATTGCTATTTTTATAAATAGTCAATTAAAAGCTTACAGAATCTCTATTTCATGGAAATTTATCAAGAAAAGAAAAAAAAAACATTGCTCAGTTCGAACTTCTTTTAAGATGCATGGATAATCCATACTATCATTCACCTTTCATGAATTTCTACAAGTCAAGCAATGCTGTGGATTACTGTTGATAATAATGGATTACAGTCAAGTTGCATCTCTGCATCGTATATTGCTGCATGGTGGCTGTTCCAAAGGGAAGGGTGGTGATACCAGGATTCCAGACCTGGATTTTTGTCATGCCCTTATATATTTGGAAAATATTTAATCATTTTACTTACTATATAACTTTGAATTCTGATATCTAATATGCAATGAACATTGTTGTTAAGGGAGAGATTCTAAAACAAGACCCTTTAGTTTAAATCTCAACCCTACTCGGTGATAATAAAAGTACCAACGTCAGAAACCTGATAAGAAGCTCAAACATGCTCATAAATACAAAGGGATCATGATTCTT
>JAJEJO010000900.1:352594-429692 GCA_020662805.1 Glaucomys volans
TGGCAATGTGAAGGATGAGAAGATCACTATGATTATTTTAATTAACCACTGACTTAATTCTGGTACTATTTGAATACTTATAGAGGCTAACAGTGTGCTTTTATGTGTATATCAGTAGTTGTTTTCAGTCAACTTTTTTACTGCTATGACCAAAAAATCTGACAAGATCAATGTAGAGGAGAAAAAAGTTTATTTGGGGCTCATGTTTTCGGACGTCTCAGTCCATAGACAGATAATTCCATAGCTCTGGACCCAAGGTGTTAGAAGTGTATGGAAGAGGAAAACAGTTGAGGACATAACAATCAGGAAGCAAAGAGGGAGCTCTGCTCGTAAGGACAAAGTATATACCCCAAAGCCAAGCTCCTAGTGACCTACTTCCTCCAGCCACACCCTACCTGCCTACAGTTAGCACCTAGTTAATCCCTATCAGTGGATCAATGAGCCACTCAGGCTAAACCTTTCATAAACCAATCCTTTTATTTCTTTCTTGCATTGTTTCACACATGAGTTTTTGGCAGACATCTCATATCTGCCATAACCATGACAGTAGTCACATCTATTAATGCTAAAAATTTGGTCAGGTATACATCTGAAGAACTATGAATTTGTTCATGGAAAAAGTAGTGATTGCCTGTTCCCCTAAAGATGAGTGTTTAAAGAGTTCATGTGTTCCTAGTACGATGCATCCTCTCCGAGAACTGATAATTAATTTTGGACCAATATCTTCAGCAAAGATTTGTCAGTTTCCTAAGGTAAAACAAAAATATTGTGAATGAATTTTTAACAAAAAGTCAGTAAAACTTTTGTTTTCCTTGATTATCAGTCATTGGGCTTCCTTCATCACTAATAAGCACAATTCATAATGTTGGTGTCTCTTGTGTGATGGGCATTATTAAGTATTTCTCTTTGGCTTACTGCACTTACCATTGGTAAATAAGACTAATAAAAAATATATCCTGAATATTAACTTTTCATCATTTACTTCATTGTTGAATAGAACAATTAAATTAGATATTCAACATATATATTTAACAGAGAATTCCCCAAGTAGCAAAATCGAAGCTTCAGTTTACTTTTCTAACATGTTCATTGTTGAAAAATGCCAAAGGAAATAAGAAGTAGATTTGGAATTTCATTAGCAAAAAATAAAACTTTTTAGATATTCTTAGATGGAAAGAAACATGTCCTCATAAATGGCACCTTAAAAGAGTAAGCACATACCAGAAGTACTCTAAACTCTTGATAAATACATATTGTATGTACATATTGTAGGATCACATTGGTCATGCAGTCATATATGTACATGAGGTAATCATGTCTGTTTCACTCTACCATCATTTGTAGCCCCATATCCCTTCCTCTCCCTTCAATTCCCTCTATCTAATATAAAGTAACTCTGTTCTTCCCTATCTCCCCCACCCTGCTTATTGTAAATTAGTATCCATATAGCAGAGAAAACATCCAGCCTTCAGTTTTCTGGGTTTGGGTTATTTTGTTTGCATGATATTCTCAAACTCCATCCATTTACCTACAAATGCCATAATTTTATTCTTCATAATTTTATTCAGGTAAAAAAAAGGAATCAGACTCTGCTGTAGGAGACATCAGATTCCACCATTGATATTTTGTAATGACAGTGGTCAGATTCCAAACTAAGAGTTAAAATCAGCAAGAGAAACTGTCACATTGCAGATAGAAACCAAGCTATAAGCCAGCATTAATAGATTTGTGTTTTTCCTCATTCAGAAATGCAACAATCATCTTTTCTTCTCCAGAAATATAGAAAGTAGTTATCATTATTCCTCTTGCACTTTGTTTCTCTTCTCTATCTGGCTGTCTTTTTCAGAGTGAGAAATTACTTATTTCAATTTGAAGATACAGTGACAATTACTTACATGTTTTCAGATTGTATCTAAACAGGAAACTCTCTAGTTGTTTCCCTGTATAAAGATGGGTTATGTATTAAGAAATATTTTGGATAATTTTGAAACTCAAGTAAGTGCAGTTGTTTCTTACTGTACACTTTTTAAAAAGCTCAGAGAAGGGCTGGCTTTGGTGTGGTGATATAACAATGCAGGGCTGATGTCTTAGAATTCTTAGAATTTTCTTGGCAATTTAGAGAGTATTTGCTTGTCAGCTCAGGGACAAAGGGCAACAGCTACAACTCCATAGGGGTGTAAACAGTAAGCAAAAAATAAGCACTAGCCACATTTGTTACCTTTTATGAAAAAAGCAATTACTTTTCCAGAAATATCTTTAGTAGACTTCCACTTGCAACTGCAGAGCCAGACTGGATTATAATAGTATCTTAGTCTGCTCTGGCTGACATTGCAAAATACTACAGGTTACACTGTCAAAAACAGAAAATCATTTTCTCACAGAATTTGAAGAGAGTAATAAAAGATCAAGGTCTCTAAGGGTATGTTTCTGGTGTGGGCCCTTGCTCTGGCTTGCAAATGGCCACCTTGATGTGTCCTGACATGGTCTTTCTTCTGTGTGCACACAGAGAGCGACCTTGGGTCTCTCCTCTTCTTAGAGGTCACAAATCTTATCAAATAGGGACCTATACTTATGACCTCATTTAACCCTAATCTATCTCCCTAAAAGTCCTATCTTCAAATGCAGTCCCTTTGGAGATAATGGCTTCAGCATGTGAATTTTGAGGGGGCATAGTTCAGTCCTTAGCATATATTTACCCACAGCTGCAAAGAAGTCTGGAAATCAAGTATCAGGCTTTTTATGCTTGGTTTAGGCCAGGGTTTCTCATCTGGAAATTCTTTGTTGTGAGGATTATGCAATACACTTTATGTTTAGCATTATCCTTAGCTAGTTGATGGCAATAGCCAGTTTCCTCTTCCTCCCCACCTCTAAGTTATAACAACCAAAAATATCCCCAGACATTGCTAAATGTATCTATCTAAGGAGGTAAGGTCAAAAATCATTCCCCCTGTTTGTATACCTTTAATATCTTTCTTCTGGCTGTAGTTTAAAGGATAATGTGGAACAATAGTGGTGAAAGAGGACATTCCTGCCTTATTCCAGTTTTTAGAGGGAATGCTTTCAATCTTTCTCCATTTAGAATGATGCTAGCCTTAGGTTTAGCATATATGGGTTTTACCATGTTGAGTTATGTTCCTACTATCCCTAGTTTTATTTGTTTTTAGAACATGAAGGGGTGTTGTATTTTGTCAAATGCTTTTCTACATCTATTGAGATGAGTATATGATTCTTTTTTTTAAGCCTGTTGATATCATGAATTATGTTTATTGATTTCCATGTGTTGAGCCAATGCTGAATCCCTGGGAAGAACCCTACTTGATCATGGTGCACTATCTTTTTACTATGTTTTTATATATGATTTGCCAGAATTTTGAGGATTTTTGCATCTCTGTTCATCAGGGATATTGGTCTGAAATTTTTTTTCCTTGATGTGTCTTTGTCTGGTTTTGGTATCAGGAGAAGAACATAAACTGCCACTATTTGTGGATAACATGATTCTATATTTAGAAGATCCAAAAAAATTCCACCAAAAAAACTTCTAGAACTAATAAATGAATTCATCAAAGTAGCAGGTTATAAAATCAGATGAATAGCTATACATTAGCAATTAATTCACTGAAAGAGAAATTAAGAAAACCACCCCATTCACAGTAACCACACCAAACAAAACAAAACAAAACAAAAAAAACCTTGGGAATCAATTTAATAAAAGAGGTGAAGGACCTCTACAATGAAAACTACAGAACACTAAATAAAGAAATTAAAGAAGACCTTAGAAGATGGAAAGACCTCCCATGCTCCTGGATAGGCAGAATTAATATTGTCAAAATGATAATACTACCAAAAATGTTATATAAATTTAATGCAATTCCTGTTCAAATCCCAATGAAGTTCTTCATAGAACTAGAAAAAGTAATCATGAAATTCATTTGGAAGAATAAGAGACCCAGAATAGCCAAAGCAATTCTTAACAAGAAAAGTGAAGAAGGAGGCATCACAATACTAGACCTTAAATTATACTATAGAGCTATACTAATAAAACAGCACGGTATTGGCACCAAAATAGACATGTATACCAATGGTACAGAATAGAAGACACAGAGACAAACCCACAAAATACAATTATCTCATACTAGACAAAGGCACCAAAAATATTCACTGGAGAAAAGGTAGCCTATTCAACAAATGCATCTAGGAAAAATGGAAAGCCACATGAAACAAAATTAAATTAAAACTTTATCTCTAACCCTGCATGAAACTCAACTCATAGTGGATCAAGACTTAAACACTAGAACAGAGATCCTGCAGCTACTAGAAAAAAAGTAGGCCCAAATCCTCACCATGTCGGCCTACGATCTGACTTACTTAACAAGACTTCTAAAGCATAAGAAGTTAAATAAAAAAAAATCAATAAATGGGATGGATTCAAATTAAAAAACTTCTCAGCAAAAGAAATAATCAACAATATGAAGAGAGAGCCTACAGATTCGGAGAAAATCTTTTACCACATGCACCTTAGATAAAGCATTAATTTCCAGGACATATAAGGAACTAAAATAACTTAACACCAAAAAAGCAAATAACCCAATCAATAAATGGGCTAAGGAACTGAACAGACACTTCACAGAAGATATACAATTGATCAACAAATATATGAAAAAAATGTTCAACATCTCTAGCAGTTAGAGAAATGGAAATCAAAACTACTCTAAGATTTCATGTCAGTCTAATCAGAACAACAATTATCAAGAATACAAGCAACAATAAATGTTGGCAAGGATGTGGGAAGAGAGATACACTCATACATTGCTGGTGGAAATGTAAATTGGTGCAACCATTATGGAAAGCAGTATGGAGATTCCTCAGAAAACTTGGAATGGAACCACCATTTCACCCAGCTATCCCACTCCTTGGTTTATACCCAAAGGAATTAGACTCAGCATACTACAGTGACACAGCCACATCAATGTCTATAGCAGCTGAATTCATAATAGTTAAACTATGGAACCAAACTAGGTGTCCTTCAACAGTGAATAGATAAGGAAAATGTGATATATACACAATGGAATATTACTTGGTTTTAAAGAATAAAATTATGGCATTTGCAGGTAAATGGATGGAGTTTGAGAATATCATGCTAAGCAAAATGCGCCAAACCCAAAAAAATAAAGGCCGATATATGGCCTAATATATGGATGCTAATTCACAATAAGCGGGGAGGCTAGGGAAGAATAGAGTCACTTTATATTATATAGAGGGAATTGAAGGGAGAGGAAGGGTTATGAGGGTACAAATGATAGTAGAGTGAAACAGGTCTTATTACCTCATGTACATATATGACTGCATGACCAGTGTGATCCTACAATATGTACAATCAGAAAAATGAGAAATTATGCTTCATTTAGGTATGATTTATCAAAATGTATAAATGTACTCGACTGTCAAATATAACTGGTTAGAACAAATAAAAAATTTTATAAAGAAATATTCCCCCATTTCCACAGTTGAGGAGTCAAGCCTTGGTTTGTTGCCACATTAAACAAAATAAGAAATCTCTTCTTAGAACATTAATAGATTGTGGAGGAACATTGGGAAATAGACAATTAACAGAGTCAGCTGCATGACTTCCGTGGTTTTTACCAAGCTTTTAGGGAATGGAACAATGGCATGCTGCCACTTACCTTCTGTTGAGTCAAATATAGTCACTTTGTCTAAAAACTTCTTTAATGGTTTATCAATGAGGGTCTTTAATGAGGCTCTAAACTTAGCAGTGGATTCATCCATTGATAGGTTCATTATTCAGTGGCATTACTGGGAGGTGGTGGGAAATGTAGGAGGTGAGGCCTAGTTGGAGAAACTAGGCTACTTGAAGTGTGCCCTGAAAGAATGAACCTTGTCCCCAACCCCTTTTTTATTTTCCCTCTGCTTCCTGATTTTCAAAAAGTAAGGCCTTCCTCTTCCACACTATTCCACCATAATGTTAGGTGCCACCACCTCAGGCCCAGAAAAATGGAACCAGTCAACCACGGACTGAAACGGTCAGCTAAAATAAATCTTTCTTTCTGTACCGTTTTTATCAGGTATTTTGCTATAGCAAAGAAAAGTTTGCTACCAAATAGAATCAAAGTTCTAATTTAAAGTATTCAAATACATATAAACAATAAATCCAAGGCTCATTGTCTAGAGTATGGACATCCAGAATGGAGTTACAAGGGAAGATATAGGTAAGATATAGCCAAGATATAGGTAAATCTGTATTCTCACCTCATATCCTAATTTGAAGCTGCTGTGCTATAGGAAGAGTGTAATAAAAATGCCTTCTGATTATGGCGTAGTAACCCAAGCACAGATTTATGACCACAGATATTTTTCAGATATTTTTTCAGAGATAATAAAGGAAGAGAATGTTAATTCAATCCCACAATAAGTAAGTAAACAAAAAACTATGGTGATTTGATTCAGTTTTCCTTCCCTTTCATTTCTATATCCCTCCCCTTCATGCTACTGTTTTTTTATGAAACTTATCTATGATCCACAGCTTTATTATATTTTCAGTACATTATTTCAATACTGAATTCAATTCCTTGTATCATATCAACCCTCTGTCTACCCAGTGAAAGTGGTTGCTCCTCTTGCTTTTTCTTACCTTAACTGCTGAAGGTAACAATGAATTTCTGCAATGGATCTTCTACATTCAAGTGATGACTGTGCTTGGTAATGTAAGAGCGACTACATTGTCCTGCTATTGTACCCCCTTCTAAGAAATCTTCCACCTTTTCTCCTTACGTTCATTTTCAGACTTTTTCTGATTACAGTTTCTCCTTCAATGCACTCCTGCTTCAGAGTCCCCAGTTTTATCCCCACCCCTGCTGCCATTATCTCACTCCATGTTGGTGACATACTCAACCCTACCTAATTAGTCCCTTAACTCTGAAGACACTTGTTCTAGGCTGACACAGGCAAACTTTCTCACATCCTTGTTTGTGACTAGGCCAGCTTCTCCTCAATACAAAAGTTTAATATCCTTATTCAACAACTTCTGGAAAGATTATTTGAGCTAATTGAAACTGTCACTCCATTGATCTCACTATTTCTTTCCCGCTGTAGTAATCTTTCACAACCCACAGAGGAAACATTCTAAGGCCCCCAGTGGGTACCTGAAGCCACAGATAGTACCAAACCCAGAATGTACTTGAACACAAGCACTTCAGCACCAGGATAGTCAATCTTATAATCAAATGACAAATTAGCATGTCACATAGGGTGTAATATTGCACAAAGGTATGGCTAACATCCTGAATAGGACAGAGTAGGACTGCATGATGCTTATCAGAATGGCACACTATTCAAATCTTATGGGTTGCTTGTTTCTGGAACGTTTCCACTTAATATTTTTGGACCATGGTTCAGGATATGTAACTGAAAGCATGAATAAGCAGGGATGACACTGTATTCATCACCTTTACCCCTGGCCTACACATACCACGATCATAGAATATCAAATGCTGTATTATGCTTCTTTTGCATGTCTATATTTGCTTTCTCTTGGATGACTCTATGTATTTCTCTCTGGAAATTAGAATCTGCCTTCAGCAAGTCCCATTTATTTCTACTCTTTTTCTGAAGGTCTGTAGGCTTCCTGCTCTAAATGAATCCTTTTTCCTCTCTAGGTCTCTAATCTAGAGAGAGTCTCTGTTAGGTCAAATATCTCTCACCTCCTTTGAAGATTCAGAAGATTAGATCATTTCTACCAGTATATTCTCATCTTTATTAGTTTAAAATCAATTTGTTAGAGACAAATTTACATCTGCAAAATCCTTTTACTTTTGCTTTCCAGAGTAACATAATCACCATGAATAGTATCCCATCATTTTCCCAGTTTTCTCTGACTCAAAAGGAAGTGATAACATAGATTCTATGAGTGTGTGTTGGGGGATGCATTCGGGATCTTTGTACCATCTTAGAATTCTGTCCGTACCACGGAAATCGCTCTCTAAAATAAAGATAAAAATATTTGAATGAAAAAACTGTTAACAATAGTTCATTGAAATACACTGAGTTTGTGATACACCACAAATTAATATTAATTCCTTTTTGAAATTTTTATTTATTTTTACAAAATGCATTTTGATTCATCGTACACAAATGGGGTACAACTTTTTGTTTCTATGATTGTACATAATATAGATTCACACCATTTGTGTGATCATACATGTATATAGGGTAAGGATGTCTGCCTCATTCCACTATCTACCCTTCCTTCTCCTCCCCACCTCATTTCCCTGTACACAATCCAATGTTCCTCCATTCTTCTCTTACTGCCCCTGCTCCCTCCTATGTATCATCATTCACTTATCAGTGAAAACATTTGGTCTTTATTTTTTTTGGTTTAGCTAATATTCATTCTTAAATTAGTTTCAGGGTATATCTAGGTAAAGTTAATATAAAATTAAGTAAATATAATGAACGTGTTCAAAATTTAACAATTTTATAAATCATACTATTTTCTCATTTTAGGTTTGACTAATATGTTATTTTAGCAATCATTAATAAATATATGTCTATATATGAACTGGAATATTTTGTTTCTTACATGGACTCTAAGGTCAATATATGTTCTTATTTAGATCCATACAATAAGGAAAACTACTTTCAAAGATGATTATTTCACACGTCTCTTATCAAGCATTCAACAATATCCCAAATCTGCTCATCCTTCATAATCTTGCATCTTAACCTCACTTGGAAAATAGAAGAAGCAAGTCAGAAAATGTATTGCTTCCCCATTCACTATCCTCTCCTGCCTACCCCCAACTACCTGCCTTTCTATGGACAGGGCTGCTACCATTCCAACTACAAAGAGCTCTTCCAGTTGGGCATTCTACCTCATCCCCTGTCATCTTCTGGAAGGATTTCACCCATTTCCTCATCACCTACCTCTCCTAAATCATACATCTTTTCTACGTATGGCACAAGTTCCCTAGCATGCTTGCATGTTTCTCAACATAAGAAAACTAGCAACAAAACAATCTTTTCCTTCCATTGCATGCTTCCATTCATCTCCCTTTTCTAGTAAAAATTTTCAGAAGAATCCAAAATGCTATTCTGTTCCACAAGCACATCTTATTCCTTAGCCTAGCTCAATCAGACTTCTAGCCCCTCCAATCTTCTGAAGATGCCCTCTCAGCCACTGAATCTTCCACAGAGTCACGGTTTAATGTGTAATTCTCAGTCCCATTTTACATGAACTCACACTTTATTTTGAGAGAAGAGACTTGTTTCCTCTCAGAAATTCATCCATCACTTGAATTTCAAGACTCCACCCTATCATTTCCTTCTAATTCTATGACTAATCTCTTTTGTTAGATTTCTCACTTTTTATTCTGATTGCTTAAAATGATATTCCTCTCAAGTTCAGTGCTTGTCTTCATTCAAACAACAACAACAAAAAAAACAGTCCATTCTTCCTGTACCCTAAGTTCCATACCCAGTTCCAAAAAACAAAAATATCCTTCTAGATACATTATTTAAAATATTTCATCAATCACCCAGTGTTACTCTGAATGTATCCTGTGTATGCTAATGACATGCATATTTATCTGAGTTTTTCACATCTTTGTACCTAAGTAGCATCAATTATTTTTCATTTTTCTGTGCTGGAGATCAAACCCAGGGCCTTACACCTGCTGTGCAAGCACTATGCCCTCAAGCTACATCCCCAGCCCACTTATTTTTCCTAATAAAAGTCTTGGTTCCTTTCTTTTTTCTTCTACTAACCTCCAAGATATCAGCAGGTCTTCTCATCTCTCCTTGAAAATAAAACTGAGATATATTTCAAAACCTCTATTTCTATCTATTCTCTCCTAGTCCAAATATTCATAACCTTTTTATGAAGAAGTAATCCTCTTAAATTGCAAATAAGAACATTATCTCTCCCTGTGTAAATCCCAAATGTAGAGAAAAATGTACGATCAACAGCATTTGAGGATCTAACTCCTATCCTTATGACTTTAACAAAAGTCCTTCTTCCATGTGACCACTTGGATCTTGGGCATATGGACCTCATTTCTACTGAAGGGCATTTGCACTGGCTATTACTTCTGAAATTTGCATCCCTTCTGTCTCCACCACTAATTCCTGCTTCCCTCACTATCCAAACTAATATTGCCACATCAGGGAGCTCCTTCCTAACCAGGTCCTAAAACACCATTTTACTGCACACACTCTTGGTTTTTACAAATTTGCATTTTTTTCTTCATAGCATTTCATTACTATTTGCAATCTTATATATTAATTGGGTTGTTTGTAATATGTCTCCAAAATTCTAGCTGAGGTTTGTAAGGATGGGTGCTTTTCCAATTTGCCTTCTGATAGGTGATCAGTAAATCTTCTTTGAATTAATGAATCATAAGTTCAATACATCATAGAATAGGAAGCTACTGCTAATTATGTCATACACCATCTGAAAACTCAAGGCCACATTTTTCCAATAATCCTGATCTCACCAAGTTGTTAGGAGGCCTTCCCTTGCCTCTCTTGTATCTTCCCTCTTCTTCCTTATTCTTCCACTTTCCTCTCCACAATAGTGAGAAAAATAATCTTGAAAATTCCAGTGAATTTATTGAAAATTAATCACCATCCCAGAATAGTTATCAAGGCCCTCATTTACATAACCAAAACACATCATTAAAGAAACTTCCTAAAATACGTCTTTCCTCCCTCTTAGGGATGATGCTGGTCTTGGATGAGGCTCATGTGGAAATCTTCATCTCTCCCTGTCCCTTGGCTTCCCTTTCCACTCTAAAACAGGAAACATTAGGATCGAGATGTGACCAGGATGGCTGCTCCGTCAAGCACCAGCACTGCAAGGTCATGCTGTCTCCTACGGCAGCCTATTTCAATTTCCAACAGTTCTGAATTTAAGAATGCTCTTTTTATATGAAGAGCTAATATTTGCCTGGCTGTGACTTTGATCTGCTGGTCCTATTTCTGCTGGCTGGAGTTCCTAAGCATAACTATTTCCTGAGCAGAAATAGAACAGCTGCTTAACACCTCCCATATGCTATTGCTTTATATAGTTGGAAATTGTAAATCCCCCAGCCTCCAGCACCTCAACCATATACTTTGTCAGCCTTCTGTTCTCTTTGTAAATAAATTCAGCTCCATAGCCTTTCCTCAGATGACCCATTTCCTAAACACTTGATGACTGTTTTGTTGAACTCAAGAGAGGGGTCAAAGTCCTTCATGAGCAACTTAGCCATTTCTTTTATTATTCTAATAATATTATTCAGGGAGATAAATATATTATTATGTAGCTGATTGTGAAATCTCATTTTAATAACTTATTATTTTGCTGCTGTTCAGTTAAAGTAGCGTGCGTATTGATTCTTTCAGTAAAAATCAACTTTCTCACTAGGCAGAAAATACTATGTCAAGATTCAGTTTAAGATGTTGCAACTGCTCTTGAAAAGTTTGGTTCAATTTGTGCAAAGCTGAATTTTCTAATGAGCTTTAAAACACCATTTAAATTCTTTAGCAGCCAGTGTTGTTAAAGGATTCATGTGGTGTTTAGCAGCATCCTTAATGTACCTTCAGGGTTACAATGTCCCAGGACTGAAATGAAAGGAGCAAGTCACCAGGCTATCTCCCTGGTGATAGGTCCTGTACTTTGACACCCCCCACAGTCCCTCATGGGTAAATGACAGTTGCCTTCATTTCATTAACTTGTGGGTTATAAGTTAATTTAAGGGGGAAATGCTATTATAGATTTGGATGAGTTCCATTAAACTCCATTAAAACTTTGACTGTAGGACGCATTAATGGAGCTTCAAAGTCAGTCAATCAAAAGATTGATGGAGTATATAGAATGGGATGTTAAATGGAATATTTGATATGAACTATTAAATCTTTCAGAGGAATTCTTCAAACATGGATACACATTTATTTCAATTATTTTTCAACTTTAGATGGGGATTTTGGGATTGTCCCTCTGTATATATCCTTGTCAATGCTTGTGGATAAAAATAGTTTGAGATAATTAAAATTCTCTTTGTGTTACTAATGTGAAGAATTAGTTTATCATTTTAAGCACACAGGAATTTGTATATACTATATTGTCTAACAGCATTAAGTAGGGCATTTGAAGATCTTCAAAATTAAAAATACCTGTAACATTTTATAAAAGGAATTAAGTTCTTATATACCAGGGAATTGCCTGGCGCTTTTAATCACATTTTACTTACTCAGTATAATTTTTAAGATAAATATCACATTTTATTATCCTCATTTGACATTTGAAAAAACCAAGACTCAGAATTGTCTTCAAATTGTCAATATAATTTAGCAAAATAGTACTTAGATATATATCTTCATTATTTTAAATCCAAGAAATAGAACACCTGCTATTAACTTAATAAACCATGCTGTTTGAGCAGTAATGATTCTAGTATGATAATCTAATCTCGGTTCTTACAATATGTCCTTGGTTAACTATCAGTAGATAAATAAGGGTAGTGAATAAATGATCTTTTATGGATTTTAGTCCCATTAAAATGTAATTCAAGAGTGAGTAGTATGTAAAAGGGAAGGAAAGAATGTATATTATTTTTATCTTAATAGGGTTCAAAACATTTAAGGAAACACATTTATTCCCAGGCTAGTGGAAAGAAGCTACATCCCAAAGAGGTTAAATAATTTTCCCATAGCTTCCCAGTGGAGTAGTATAGAACTGAAATTCAAAAATGTGTCTACCTGTCCCTAATTCCAGTTTCCTTTTTATACCAGAGGAATTGTCCTGTTTCACTTCAATTTTACCTTCAGGATACTCACTTTAATGGACAGTCAAACATCAATTAGGAAAGATGAATTTTCTTATTTAGGAAAGGCGATGAGAACATAACTAAGGAATGTACCATAAATTAAAGCTTCTCCTGAAATTCCTCCTTCTTCTTAAAAATTGTACTTACTGTCAGGTGCAGTGTTGCACACCTATAATCCCAGCAGTTTGGGAAACTGAGGCAGGAGAATTGCAAGTTCAGAGGCAGCCTCAGCAACAGTAAGGCACTAATCAACTCATTGAGACCCTGACTTTAAATAAAATACAAAAAAGGGCCAGGGATGTGGCTCAGTGGTTGAGTGCCCCTGAGTTCAATCCTCAGTACTAGGTTACCCATCCCCCCAATATAATTGCACTTATTAAACCCTCATCTTTGTTTCAGTTAGGGACCAATGGTAGAAATTGTAAAAGACAAATCTTGCAATTCCCACAGCCTAACACAAAAGTAGTTTTTTTTTTTTTTTCCCTAACATGGAATTTTATGTGGATTAGGTTATTTCCCTGCAAATGGTGACTGAAATCCCATCTTTAGGGTATGTCATCTGGAATGCACACTTCTGAAGTCCCTACAGAAAGATCTTCCAATTTGTGATTCATGCAGAATGAGTTTTAGCACCAGAAAATTTTAGCATGTCTCATTGGCAAGAACCAGACCAAATGGACCCAACCCAACTTGTGTAATGAACTGGTGCCTGAACAGGAGCATGTGGATATTTGGATAGTACTTTGAGTCTATTTCACATCTCAAAAAGAATTGGTTTCACTGTTTCTTTCTTGCCATGTATCTAATAGACCTTCCTAGATGAACTAGAGAACTAGCTAACCCAATGGAGCACCATAACTGACCTTGTGGTCTAAGTTGAAAGGAGAAAGTGTGAAGTGTTTTAAACAGAAGTTAGAGTTACATGGACAGATACTTCCAAATCAGAATACTAACTTGGCAACCTCACTCACAAGCAACTGCAGCTTTGCCAGAGCAAGAATCTGGAATACTCAGTTGGCCTTCTCTTTTGTTGTTTGGCTTCTCCATCTTGAGGAAAAACATGGATGAATTAAAGAGATATTCTTTTAAATGATCAGGTTTAAAATTTTTGATCTATAAAGATATTTATGAGGTGAGCCCATCAACTTCAATGATTTTTTTGGGGGATAATTATGTTACTTTGAAAGATTAAGTGGAAAAGTTCACAAGAGCACAAAAACTATATACAATATAATACCAAAAAGATCGTGAAGTGCAATAGAGATGGATAAAATAAACAGAGGTGTAAAAGTAAATTCGTATTGCAATGATGAAACAACTATTTAGAAGTTCTTTTGCCAACTGAGCCATTTCCAGATTGGATTATTACTAGAGAGTCCTGGAGGAGTTGAGATTTGAGTACAAGTGATTTCATTTTTCAAGGTACCCTGCATGCTTTCTATTGTATATGAAAAAGGAATCAGCCTGTTAGTGGGTCACCATGGATAAGTTAGTGAATGATGCTAGTGAATTACAAGTACCTTTGAAACATTCTGGCAACATGGACATTTAACTATCTCCTCTCTTTTACTTTAGAAAGCAAAAGTGTGTATTTTCCAAAGAGACAAACATGCATTTTAATGGTAATGACACAAATATATTAGTTTTTCTTTTCACCAACTTTGAGTTTTTCATTAAATTTTATATTATATGCTTTCTGGACAAATACATATTGTTATTTCAGTATTGAGAACTTGAAAATTTTAGCTTGACTGGGAACACAGATAAATCTGATTTGAAAAATTGAAAACTGCAACATTACAGATATCTGAAAAACTGATAAATAAAGGAGAAAATTATTCTGATTTCCTGTAGGAACTGTGCCATTAACCAAAGAGTACCTGAGACATGTCTCTTGATAAAAATACCAGAGGAAAACATCAAAAGAATATTGAAGCCGGGCACAGTGGCGCACGCCTGTAATCCCAGCACTTGGGAGGCTGAGGCAGGAGGATTGAGAGTTCAAAGCCAGCCTCAGCAACTTAGCAAGGCCCTAAGCAACTCAGTGAGACCCTGTCTCTAAATAAAATACAAAACAGGGCTGGGGATGTGGCTCAGTGGCTAAGTGCCACTGGGTTCAATCCCCAGTACCCCCCCCCCCCAAAAAAAATTGAAATTTGAACATCATCATCTTGTACCAGTGCATTAATAGAAATCAGTACAGCTATTGATGGCTTTTCACATTGCAAAAAGATAGGCAACTAGACTTTATATGCCTTTGGATGAGGGCATGCAATGCCAGGTATAGTCACAGAAAATTGATAGAAATTTAGGCTGATCCAGTTTATGGATCAAACTTCCAATATGCTAGATATGCAGAAAGCAAAGGAATATATTAAACTGCACATGAGATTGCAATCTGCAAAATCCAGACTATGGAAAATAGTATCAGGAGAGAAAGATGGAGGTAAACTATGAATTACAAGAGACTTACAAAATAGAAAGTTTAAAAATGTATAGAAGAAGACTGTTTATGTAATCACATTTAGGGAATAAATCTTTTTTAAGAAAAAGAGGATTACAATAGAAGTTAAAGCCATAGATGCTTTTGGGGGAAGGAGAGGGACCATGATGGGAATGTGATCCCTGGAAGTTTTGGTGTGGGCAGCAAAGTCCTATTTCTACGTGAGCTATATTCATAAATGTGCAAGTCTTTGATTCATTAAGATATGCATATCTTTTGTGTGGTTTAGTGTAGTTATCTTCATCTAGTTTGCAATAAAAATATTTAACAGCACATTTAATCTCCAGTGTAAAGAATATCTGAAATATTCTGAAATATTCTGAAACCTTAAACAAAGATGCATGTGAGTAGGTAACTGCTGCTTAAAATTATTGTAAAGTAACTAGAAAACTACTAGATAAGCACTTCCATCACAGATAATTTTCTTTTTTACCTTTCCCTGTCAGAGAAACTGATTGGCTATTTTTTTTTCTTTTTTTATCCAAAAACATATTGAGTTCACTGGGAGACTAAGCAAAAGCCATTTTGTTTCTTCCAGTGTATTTCTTCGCTATGGTTCTAACTTTCAGATATATCATATGTGACAGTATTTTGTTTTGTCTGCCTTACTCTGCTAGTCTAAATGTCCTTTAGGATTACTTTCTCGGAGTCAGAACCTCATAAGTATTGTATTAAATATTATAGAATGAGATGAGGTTTTAAGAGGGCACCATGTTCTCATAAGAGAGTCATGCACTGGAAATAAGAGGAAATAAGAAAGCAGGGGGAATTTCTTCCAAGAGCTGCAAGTGACAGACAAACAGCATTTCAAAGGTTATTTGTCTAGGCTACATAGCAATGTTATTTATGAAACTGAAAAAGAAGCCATACGGTACAAAATTAAATGGAATAATATATTTGGAGATATGTTTTTACAGATATGTTATAGACTTCTTCTTATGTAGGCCCTTTCTGAATTGGACCCAAGAATGGGAACTTATAAATATGAATAAGTTTCTGTCATTAGATAACCAATGAATGTAAAAATGAACTGAAACCACCTCAGTGCTAAATATTAGGTATAGGGGTGAAAGGGACAGAAGTGTCTGTCAATGCAAAGACACGACTTCATGCCAGGCCTTGGTCTTAATATCAGCCCTAATCAGGTAATATTCATAATTATAGAATTAATGAACATTTATCTATTCATTTTGTAGTACTGGAGATTGAACCCAGGGGCACTCTACCTCAGAACTGTATCCATAGCCCTTCTTTTTAATGGTCATTTTGAGAAAAGGTCTCAGTTGCTGAGACTGGCCTCAAACTTGTTATCCTCCTGCTTCAGCCTCCCAAGTCCCTGGGATTATAAAGGTTTATATCACTGTGCCTGACTAAAATTCATAAACTTTTACACAAGTTATTAACACATATATTTCTCTGTATGGGTGTGTGGCATTTGTGCATGCATCTGTGGGTATGTAAAATCTTTATTTCTGAATGGAAAGGATTGAAATCCTCTCAGTCCAAGGAATGATCATTTTTTCTTGGCTTAGGTAACCAACTCTACATACTTTGGAAAATGTTTTGATGTCTTATCAACTTAGCAATAAGATCCTGTGTCCATCTAGTTTTAAAACAAAGTTTTTCTTTTTTAGTTCAGACTTTCTTGAAGCAGTACTACATTTTGTCTAAAAAGGGATTTTCTGGGGCACCTAAAAGATTTGTTGGTCAGTTCAGCCAGAAAATGGAGTCTAATGTGTGTCAACACAAGTAGATTAACATAAATAACAAAAGCATTTATTATAGCACACTAAGCTACAATGAGTGCAATCTGTGGCCATATAATCAAAAATTGTTTCCAATTCTCATTTCAAATACAAGCCACTCTGAGCTAACTATAGAAAAACATTTCTGAATATTTGTGGGAACTCTTCCTATTGGAATGGAAGTGGGTAAATTTGGAATGTTCCCACTCCAGGCTTATTTCAATACCTGCCTTTCGTGGAAATAGCACAACTAAATTTCCAGGAGCCCATGATACTGTCAAAACGCAGCAGCCCAATGCTTATATTTTCATCTTCTGGGTAGTGTTGGCTATGCTCACTTGGCTGAGAAAAGCCATGTTCCACTCCCACAGGTTTAACGACTGCTCAGTGTTGTCAGTCCCCTGAGAAGGCACAGACTGTGCACTCAAGTTGCACAGCATCCCCTCCCCTTCTGGACCCTGGGCCTTGGCAGAGCCTCTAAGCTACCACCTCTGACATGAAACTTTTTCTCTTTCCCTCATATTGGAAAATGCCCTTAACTTGCAATTTTTTTGTGTTTATAATTTGAGAAATCCCCCCTAACCAGTATTTGTTCATTGACTCAGGAACTTGGAAACCAGAGTTAACAGGCAAGAAGTTTGCTTATATTTCATATGATGCAATATGCTGAGTTAGCAATAGATAATCTATTTTATAAACATGCTCAACAATTAATGGGGTGTGGGGGGAAGTAAGAGAAGTGATTGAAGTGATCGAAGGCTTTGTTGATGAATGAGTGATGGAAACGTTTATACACTGAGTCTGCTAAAGACATGTAGCTTGATGTGTTCTCCTCCTCACTGGAAATTGGCAGTTTGGTGAGAAAGATTTGTAATAAGCAAGCTCCCTTATTTGCAGACTCCAGGATACTATTCTTTTTTTGTACTGGAGTTTGAACCCAGAGGTCCTTAACCACTAAGCCACATCCCCAGTCCTTTTTAAAATATTTTATTTAGAGACAGGGTCTAGCTAAGTTGCTTAGGGCCTCCCTAAGTTTCTGAGGCTGGCTTTGAATTTGTGGTCCTCCTGCCTCAACGTTCCAAGCCACTAGGATTATAGGCATGTATTACCATGCCCAGTTTAGGATACTTTTCTGATAAGTCTAATTCTGTGAACCAAATTACAATGGGGCATTCCATTAAATGGTGAGGTTATAAAATCAGGATACTTACCTTTTCCATAAAAGCAGAGAATGTTCTATATTATGTGTAAATTTCTGTATAGTAATTATTAGTTACAGTGAGTTTGAGAATTGCTAAATTAGACAAAAGGAATAAAAATCATGCCTTGTGCCTAATGCCTATGGGCATTGAAGTCATTGCTCATTGAAGATAGCTATCATGTTTCTGAATTTAAAAGTAGAATGTGTATTTAATCTGGTCTACACAGTTAACTCCATTTTATCTGACATTTATAACCAATTAATAAAGGGTAAAGAATTTGGATTTTGCTTAGTAAGAGAGAGCATGGAGTCATAATGCAGTTGAACTAAGATAATACTTTGAGACTCTGCAGTATTTTATTGAAGACCAAACAGAATTGAAGGCCACAACAAACACCTGCTTAGCCTGACCTTTGTTAGCCCCTATCTTATATTCCATATTTATATTCCACAGTGAAACTTCTTTTATGAAGATTCTGACATATTACATTTCTCTCATGCCATTTGAAATTATCAGACTACCTCATAACTAATACCAAGAGCGTTTAATGTGTACCTAAAGGGAAGTACACTCAAGTTTTTATTTCTTCTGAATGACAGCAATTGCACAGAATCTTTTATAAAGCAGAATTAGATTCCCTTTTGGAGTAGTAATTAAAATTTTTTTCATCTTTCGTCAAGACCACTGAATTAAAAAATACATATTGTGGTTTTGATAACATTAAGGGTGAAAAAGTCAAAGAGCAAATTTAATGGAATGCATTAAAATTTTTAATCAAATCTGATTCCTGAGGAGGGGAGGCAAAACAGATTTTTATAAATGTTCTTATTTTGTTTATTCTCAAACAAATTTTGTGTATTAGGGTATGCTTTTATTTTCTCTTGTGAGCATTATTAAACATATGTTAATTTATGAAAAATTCTAAAATACATAGTTGTCAAATATAATGTGAAATCGTTTAACAGCATGATGTCTGAATGTGAGCTGAAATGTTGGGAATTTCAGGTTGACATCACCAGTATCTCCAAATGGGAGTTACCTGAAGGAACCATCCTTGCTGGAGTGCAGTGTAACCCAGTAATTTAGGTCATGGGAGAGTCATGGTATCTTTTGCTTTCTATCTGATAGCCTTTCTTCTCTGACTTCTTTTCTCAGAGAATTCCTTATAAAATAGGAGTACTCTATTTACAAGCCTTTCTTGGCTGTCCTGGGCACACAAAAGCATCTCCCATATTTTCCAAATGTCTGCTTACATTATTGATCTGTGTTTTCAGGTAACCTGGGTTTTTACTCTGGGTAGAACTGATCAGATTTCACTGAGGGTTTTCACTTGCCTTTCTCTCTCCTATTCAACTATGAAATTTTTAAGATGATGTTTTCCAGACATACCTTGTCAAACTTCTTGATAATTCATGTGCATTTGAGCACATTAAATCAATCCTACAGATTTTTTTTACCTCTAAATATAATGTTAGATACTGGTTCAAGAAGATTACATTTACTAGGTTAGGGTAGGGGTTTATTTTTCTGTGTACTGGGGATTGATCTCAGGGGCACTCTACCACCTAGCTACGCTCCTAGCGATTTTTAATTTTTTTAAATTTTGAGACAGGGTCTCACTAAGTTGCTAATGATCCCACTAAATTGCTGAGGCTTGCGCCAAATTTATCATTCTCCTGCCTCAGCCTCTCAAGTCAGTGGGCTTTCAGATGTATGCTCCTGCACCTGGATAGGTCAGAGAATATTTTCTTATTGCTATGATGATAATTTTCTAATAGTGAAACATCCCTAAATTCTTATTACAAACCTATTTAGAAATGATGAGAAATTATTATTATATGGCATTAAAATTTATAGTAAATTATATAGATATTCACATGTAACTGACTTATATACAATATATAAATATGTATAATACATTAAATATCTTATATTTGTTTTATATGTGTGTGTATGTATATATATATATATGTGTGTATCTTTTGGTTTGACTTTGATATCACTTTTGCTTTTGTAATATGAAGTGTGAATTTTTCAAAACATTCTTATATGTAGGACAGTGATTATCCGATTATAATTTGAAAGGCCAGTTTCTAAAATCTTAAATTTTGGTATATTCATGTTTATCTACTACATTCAGCCGATACAACCCTCTCATTTTCTTATTCTGCAACCAGTTATTTTGCTTTCATCATCTACTTTTATGGTTCCTTGAATCAACCATTGCCTTGCAATTTCATAGCTTTTCCTATTTTCTTTCCCATTCATAAACGGCCAATTATATCTAAACCAATCCTAGTTTAGCCCAGCTCTCCAGCAGCCTAACTCCAAAACTCTGACAATTGAAAATGAATTATAGCCCCATTCAAGAAATTTCCAAATTGCAAATGGGTCTGCAGAGCTATCTCACTATATACAACACTGACAACAAATATGAAGTCATCCCAGCAGAATACACGAGAACCTGCTAGAGTAAATTCAAGGGAGCCGTGTAGTTTTGCTTCCTACCCTCAGCACAGGGAAAAGTCCTTGCTCATAGTATATACTCGATTAATCTCTTTTTAAAAATTTTTTACAGACTTCATTTTGATTCATTGTACACAAATGGGGTACAACTTTTCATTTCTATGGTTGTGTATGATATAGATTCATACCATTCATGTAATCACACATGTACATAAGGCAATGATGTCTGTCTCATTCCACCATTTTTCATACTCCCACCCCTCCCCCTCTCATTTCCCTCTATGTAACCTAACGTTCCTCCATTCTTCTCTTATCCCCCACCCCCCCAACCCAATTATATGTCATCATCCACTTATCAGGGAAAACAATTCGCCTTTGGTTATATGGGATTGCCTCCATCTTCATCCTTAACCTGGCCCAACCTGTGCAATGATAAATCCCTAATCTCAGTCGCTGATTCCCCTTCACACATTGCTCTTGAGTTTTGTTAAATTCATTAAAATTCTCTGATTTCACCATTTTAGGCTAGAGTTGTTTATTTTGCCTGAAACAACTTTGCTGGTGGGTTCTTTGTTTTGTTGTTTTGTTTTGTTGATTTAGCTCCTCTTATTTCTCCAAATGCAGTTTAAGAACCAGATGTTCTGGAATGTCTCCCAGTGACTATGTCCCCCTGGGGTGAATTCTTCTCCTTTGTTCTTCCCTCACATTCTGCAGGCTGTGGTTTGAATGTGGTTTAAGTGTTTCCCCCAGAGGTTCATGTGCTAGAAGCTTGGTCCCCAGTGTGGTAGTGTTCAGGTGTGAAGGTGTGAAGCCTTCTGGAAGGGCTTTTAGGTCATAAGGCAAATGCCCTAGGAAAGGACTAACGCTCTTCTCACAGAGAGGATTAGTTCTTGGGAGAACAGATTATAATATAGTAAGTTCAGCTGTTGTGGCTTCATCTCTTGTTACCTGTTTTATCATGTGACCTCTTTTGCCCCTACCATTGTGATATTATCTGCTAGGAGGCCTTCATCATGGCATGGCCAGTATTTGTATTATAATATTGAAATTCTAGAATTATGAATTAAATAAAATTTTTTACTTTGTAAACCATGCTACTTCAGGTATTTTGTTACAGAAACAAAACAAAGACTCTATGTATCCTCCTAGAGTAGCATTTATACCACTCTGTTATACACATACATGCACTTCTTTGCCCTTCCTATAATTTGTAAACAACTCAAAGACACAAACCTCAATGATAGTAATACCTCAAAAATTGGAACTTCACATTCATCTATTTTGCTTTATATTATTCTCCTTTCAATGTATTCTTTGCACTTTTGCACAAAAGTTATTAAATTTGTGAAAATGTTGACTTGTTTTATCTATTATTTGAAATGTGTAAGTTAAGATACTGCTTATGAGTGAAGATTTTTTTGTAAAGAAAATGTGAATTCCAACAACAGAGTCACGTGCAGAATTTTGGGGGATTGCTTGTTATACATCTGGCCTGCTTATGTAGAATTTCTACTTCTGCATTAGTGTGTGAGCTGAGCATTCCTGGTGGGTTGCAAGTTCATTAACAAAGGCTCTGAATGTAATGGAGCACGTCGTGGCCAAAGGCTTTGCTTGCTCTGTGTTAAATTTTAGGCAAAGTAGATGATCCAGTCAACCTTGGACTAACTCATGCTGTTTTCTGTTTCTTTTGCCTTTTTTTGCATTACCAATCTACTCATTAAGTGCTGAAGAGAAAGGAATCCAGAGAGAAAAAATGCAAGTTGGTGTAGAGTTAAGGTCACTGTCTCTGAATGAAGAATGATCGCAAAGGCATTCAGAGTACACCTGTGTCATCCCAAAATGAAACCTCAGATTAGCATTTCTGAGACTTCTGCCCTTCTTATTTCAAATAGATTTGATGATCTCTTCTATCTACCACATACTGTACCTAAGGGGTACTAATCTTAGAGGAGAGGTGTCCTCGAAACAGTGTGTTTAAAATTCCATATATTTCTTATTGGAATTTCATATACTTCTATACTGCTCATTTTTCTCTTCTATCTGATCCATTTTCTCTTTTAAAGTTTGGCCAATAACACATGAATCTTTTCTGTCTCTTGTTCTTTTTTACATTAAACTCAATTTACTGTATTGACAGTTTTAATTCTCCTCAGGTAGCAATATTTTCTCTCTATAATCTACATAATAGATAATAGAGTTTAATGTTATTTTATGTTTTATAAAATAGAATTAGGATTCAAATATGTTTTTAATGCAAAGTAAAATTTGCAGAAAACTTAAATGGTCAGAAGAATAACATTCTGTGGAAATTATGAATATTGCTATGCCACTATGCCCAAGTCACTGCTAAGGACTGAGGTGTGTGTGTGTGTGTGTGTGTGTGTGTGTGTGTGTGTTTGTGAGTGCACGTGTGTGTTTGTATATGTATTTAAATATATAAATACATGTATTTATGTAAAGGGATTAGTATGGGGTCAGCATAACCATATATATCACAATTTATCATTCCAGTAATGTTATTACAAAATAAAGGTATATTTCAAGCTATTCATTTTGAACTTTGCATATTTTGGTGAGCACATTAGCATATAGTTCTTCTAAGAGTAAATATTTTATAGTTATGTAGTTAACATCATCAAGTACCTGCTCTTCATCAGGCACTTTTAATAAGTGCTATATATATATTCAGTTATTTTTTACTTGAAAAAATTCAGTGAGGGAGAGTTTACTGTCCATGGTATGGATGAGACAACTGCTTTCAGAAATGTTGGTAAGGATCCAAATGGGAATTCATATAATATTCTGATATTTAAGTGTCCACTCTCTTCCTAAGAACCTGCTAGTTTAGTTTATTATAGAAACCCGTGTCCCATTATTAGGACATAGACTCTTTACTACCATGATGTCCCCTATAACATTTTGGTCCTTAACAAGATAGCTCATCAAGTAAACTCACTAAGCCTCTCTCTAATTGATTACACCTAAAAACTCTGGATAGAATACCAAACTGTAACCCCTATCCCCAAACACACACACACACACACACACACACACACCAAAACAAAACAAAACAAAATGAAACAAAACAAAGGATTGTGAAATACAATAACAATCAGAAGAGAAAAAGTAAAACTTTAAGTACCCAAGTGGTGAGTTGTGGAGGGGGGGGGTATATTTTCTTTTGTTCCTTGACTTGAGCTAAAGTCTAGACAAACTAGGAACTTTACAATAATCATGGTCTGCAAAATCTAGCCAGCAGACCATGAACAAGAGCCTCCTGCGCAGTTCTTGTGCAGACCCATCCAAGGAAAAATCCAGAAACCTTAAAGGAGAGAAAGAATGTAAGAGGCTCCATCCAAATACAGGCCTCCCTTCTGAGTTTCTAAAAGCATAAGCAGGTATAAACAGCATGGCAAGAGCTGAGGAAACTAAACTGCTACCGAAAACCACTGTCCATAGCAGACCAAACAGACTTATAATCTGGACCTAATTGGGTGATTATCTGCTAAAGCAAACAAGTTAACACTCTCCCTAGACATTTAACAGGACTCAGAATCTCATAAATAATATTCAAAATGCACTTAATAAAATCCGAAATCACTCAGCATGCTAAGGACCAAGAAAAAAAAACAAACCACCTAATTCTCCAGTGAAATGAGAAGAAATTTAACAGATGCTAACCTCAAATGATCCCAATGCTGGAATGTTCAATGACTTGTACGTATGCTTTAGGAGGTGAGGGTGACTGCTTTTGAAAAAAAAATTTAAAAATTTTCTCAGTTCTTGATAAAAACTCTTCTGAAGATAATTTTACTGTTGAAAAATAAAATATCTGATATTTTAAAAATTCACTAAGAGGATTCAAGAGCAAAATGGAATTGAGAAACAGAAAGGTGATTCATGCATTCATAGCATAAGGAAGTGTTAAAGAGAGGATGGCTCAGTAAAAGAAATCATATGGTGCCTGGTATCAGAGAGCGTTGTCTCTGACCCACATCTGTACAATTCATCAAAGATAATAGGATCCCATAACGTAAAGGTAAGAGTCATTACAGAGGAGAATATGTGTATTTCATTTCTAGCCTAAGTAGCTTTGAAAGTATAGACAACACATAAATTTTTTTCAGCCTGAGTTTCTTCATCTTCACACCATAAACTGTTCTGAGGATTACAAGGAAATATATTTATACATATATGTACATAAATTATGCATCTATACACACATATATGTGTGGACATATACACACAAGTGTTAAATTCAGGGTATGTATCTAACATGAATAAGATAAATGTTGACTTGTAGTATCTTATTACTGATCTATATTTTGAAATATTTCTGGTTCCAGTCCAAAGCTTGGTTAAAATAATTAGCACATAGAATAAAATTTATAATTTTTTTCTCCAAAAATGTAGACCATGCAACCATTTTTTTTCTCAAGCTAACAGCAACGTATTAAACAGACCTCACCTTGAGAAAGATGGTTACAAGATTTTCTACACCATATGTTTGTAATAAGGCTAACAGAAAGCTATCCTCCAGAATCCTGCCTCTCTGACCTCTAGAATTGCTCCTGCCTGACTTTGTCATGGCATTTTGGTTTATACCTACAGTCAATGAAAAGAGCAAATGAGCGAACAAGTCTGTATTTATTTGGAAACTTCCACTTGGATTGTATTTATTATCCAAAACCCATTGTACAAATCCCTCTGTAACTGATACATATGAGAAATTAGAGTCAGGAAAGCATTCCTTTCTCCTTGTGGGTTAGTATGCTTTCGAGGCAGGGAAAGTGCTTCTGTACCTTTATTTTTCTTTTTCACCTCTGTCACTGAAAACTTAAAGCTATTACATATGTTCAAATACATAAATCTCACTCAGACAGAATATTTTGATTTTTTTTTTCTTTGACTATAGTCCTTAGCAGCTACCTTTAAATTATAGTGATTTTATTTAATCTGTCAACACTTTCTGGAAGCAATAAAAATCATGAGTCCTCTGCAACTCATGTTGTTTCTCCCAAAACATTTTGTGTTACATATGCTTTTAATTGTTTTCTTTTCTCCTACCATATTTACTGATTGATAAATTCTGGAAGTCAGTGGAACAGCTTCCTATGCTCCATGCAAACCCCTTCTTTGTCTCCACCACTTTACTTTCCTCAGTGTGTATTAGGGAGCCAGTGATGATGTGTTTTATATCTTGACTAGATAGCGTGTGAAAATAGTTCTCTGGCTGGTGGACAATTTGCATTATTATAGCAAACATGTTTTTTGAATGGCTGCTGTGTTCCAGGGACAGTGATAAAACTACCTTATCTCCTTTTAGTTGTTCCTAGAATTGTCTGTGAACAGTGACCATAATTATAGTAACATATGATAAACTTTTACATTAACAGAACCTGTGGGGTCTTATGAGAACTGAGTGATGCACTTTCATATTGATTTAAAATGCACATTGAGTGCAAAACATTGAAAGTGGTGGAAAAGGGCAGAAAAAACTCCCCCTGAATTCTGAAAAATGGATTCAATAGATGAAAGGTATTAGATTCCCTAGAACTCTATAGTATCTGGCAGACAACAGCAAGTACTCTTTTTTTGTCTCATTTCTGCTCTTAGTTTTTTAATTGACTATTTCCAAACAAGAGTAGTTAAGTATCAGTCAGTAATATTTAAAACTTCACAAAAGTAAAGCTCTTTACTGATACTTTTTTAATTTGCATAAATCATAAATTTGTGTGTGTGTGTGTGTGTGTATGTGTGTGATTCCTGTTTTATAGAAGAGCAATCAAGGTTGGAAAAATTAAATATCTTTGGTGAAACTATATATCTACTAAGAGGTAAAATTAGAATTTGAAGCCAGGCACAGTGGCACACCTGTTATTCCAGCAACTCAGGAGGCTGAGACAGGAGGATTGCAAGTTCAAGGTCAGACTTGGCAACCTAGTGAGACTGTGCATCAAAAATCTTTAAAAGGGCTAGAGGTGAGGCTGAGTAATAGGGTGCCCCTTGGTTTAATTCTTAGTAACACAATTAAAAGAAGAAAAAATTACATAGAATTTGAACCTAGCTTCTTTCATTTGAAAAACTATATTCTTTGTGTTTTATTGTTATCTTATTTTTGTTTTTGCTAGAATCTCAAGATCTTTTCAGAAAGCAATAATATAACATTCTTTCCCTCTGCAAAATCAATTTTGGCTACAAATATCTGTATTATTCCTAATGTATATTTCTAGCTCTCACAGATTGCATTTCTTAAGCCTAATGCCAAATAAAGTTCTCAAATGCATTTTTATGTATTTTACAAAAAAGTTAAGGAAGTGATCTTTACATAAGGGGAAATATTTTATTTTTTGGAAGGAGATGTTGAGAAGTGTGTTCCAATGGGTTGGATACACCTTATATCTGATCATGTAGTTTATTCATCTGGGTTAAATACGCAAGTACAAGTTACTTTTTGTTTTTGTTTGTTCACTTTTTTTGAATAATTTGATGTAGTTCCACCTATTCAACCTTACACTTGGAAGAATTCAATTCTAGTTAAATTCTAAGTGCAGAAGGAATTTTGCTGTATTTGTACTAAATAGATGTGGATGACATTTTGCAAATATCTGTTTATGAATACCTTGATTAGAAAATACAAGTTTTGGTCATCCTGCTGGGTCCCTGGGTGAGATGGAAAGTAATTTATTTGGTGTTCCTTCTTTCTATTTTTATTTTAGTTTTATCACCTTTTTCTTCTAGCTAACTAAGGATATGTTCTATTTTACATACTAATTGTGAACCCTGTCTTCCTCCCAAGTCAGCTTATTTCTTTTATATCTTCCCTGCCAGATGCAAGAGGAAGACAGACAAGATGAAGCCTTTCTACTGTCAGACACTGACAGAGCAGAGAAATATAGACAGATGGATAACAGATAGTAGGGTTCTAAGTACCCTACAATTTATTGAGGCAAATAGAGGAGACTTGAGTGGCAAATTACCTACACTGTTCACAAACCAGCAGGCAGCCCTGGTTGCCAGCTATCCAAATTGTTTCTGGGTAATTTGGCACATTTCTACTTCGTTGTGCTATATCTAAAGGTATGACTTTGAGTTTTGAAGATTCCCTGTTGTGAAAGATCTGCCCAACAACAAGCAATATTTGGAAAGAGGTGTTCAGGGAAATGCACACACCTATATTTTAAAGCACCAAACAAGAAGTTTTAAGGTCTGATCTTTTAAAGTCTTAAGAAGAAGAAACAATTTATTTTAGCAAATATTTGTAAAGTTTTCTTTTTAAAACCTTGCCACTGCTAATATCCACACTTTGGAAATTTGATATGATGATGATACTGATGGATCTCAGAAATGGAAGTTACTTTTCAAAATCATATTTTTCACCCTGCAGCAGATTTAGATGAGAATCATCTAGCAATGCTATAGGCTAGTGAATTACAAATTAGTGTTTCACAGAAATAGTTTTTCAATATATTCCAGGGGAAAGAAAGGTGAGAACTATAAGGAAATGTATAGTTTAAATTGGTTTAGAAAAAAAACAATGTTAATCAGATGTTTATAATATAGAATTTGATAGAATTTATTATACTTTTTAAAAAAATGATTATCTTCTACAGGAAGCATAGAGATAATTTTTCTTAGGACAGTATTAATTTTAACAGAAGTCATAGTCCATGGAACATTTTGGAATATATCTCTCAGGCAATGATCTGGTTCAGCTTCCTTCATAGCTTAAATAATAATAGTAATAACAATTATATGTACATACATGTATATTTAATGTAATTGTTATTATATATAATGTGTATAATATATATAGTCCTTTCTTCAGAGCTTTTGTGTTCAGATTGCAAACTTTGATTCAACATAAAGATATTTTAAATTAGAGATGGTATTATTTGTAGAATAGGTATTTGAAGCTAAACTATTGCTAAAATAATTTGGAATAGCTCACTCACCAACAGGGAAACATATTTTTTGAGGTCTCTTGGATATCAGGTGGTCCAATATCTACTGGAGATGTCACATTGAACAACATCAATGAGGACATCAGCTTCAGGATTTCCCTGTGGTAGTCTATTCTAATGAATAGACTATGGCAGTTTACCTGATGACTTCAAAAGCATTACAGTTTAAAATGCCCCAAGGTTAAGGAATCATCCTTCCCACTGAGTCTGCAAACCTACTACTTCCAGTTTGCCATATTTCAATAAATGGAATCCTTTATTGAATTTCTCAAGTCAGAAAGTTTATATAACCTTGGCTTTTCCAACCTCCTCACATCCCATAGTCAATCAGTAAGTCTTATCAGTTCCAATTCTTACATATCCTTTATTTTGGGATGCTTCCTTCTGTCACTGCTCCCTTAGCTCTAGTACATCATCATCTTTGGTTGGGACCACTTCTGTGGTCTGTGGATTTCTGTCCCCATATTCACTTTCCCTACTTCCCATTCAGCCACCCAATGGCAAGCAAGGTTTTATTGTATTGTGATTTTTTTCTTTGCCTATATAAAATTTATTCATTCTACATTTTTCATCTGAAATCCTCAGTTTAATCTTAGAGTTGTAATATGTAATCACCAAATTGGTTTAGTTCTTCCCTTATTATATTCACACACTACTTCAAAGACCTTTTCCTCCAACGGGGATCACACTTCTCACAAGTTGGTGAATTCCAGTCTGTTTCATTAAATTAAAAACTCCTTGAGAACAGGGACTGTGTCTGCCTTTGTCCACAACTACAGAATAAGTACTTGGCTATGACTTATAAAAGTATGTGGAAGTTGTTTATTCTTTCTATGCCATTACTTTCATCCCCACAGCATGAAATGTTCATATCTCTCTTTTCCACTCCATATATTCCTTCCACTGCCAAAAATAAATGACTATCATACAAATTTCAAATCAAATGTACATCCTTAGCAAACTCTTCCATTCTTGCTGATGTCCCTAACAAGTTCAGATTTAACTAATAGCAAAGTAGATTTTCCTTCACGTAGCAATATTTTTATCTATCTCTACACTTGCAACGGTGATCTCATTTGAAGCAGATGCCTTGAAGAGCATCTTGTGTAAAGAAAACTTCAAAAAAAGTTACTGAACTGAAATTAGTATTGCTGATTCTATGTTATGTTCTTTTACAGAGACTCAGATATTCTATGTTCCTGGTACACAGATCCAACTGCCAATCTTTTTTTTTTTTTTTTCCAGTTGTTCTTAACCACGGAGTCACATCCCCAGCCCTTTTTATACTTTATTGTGAAACAGAGTCTCACTGAGTTGCTTTAGGACCTTGCTGAGTTGCTGAGGGTAGCTCTGGATTCACAATCCTCCTGTCTCAGCCTCCTGAGCTGCTGAAATTACAGCAGCCCAGCCAGTTGCCAATTTTGATTCTCACACTTAAACACCTTTTGTCCGCAATGTTAGAGACTGGACCCAGGACCATGCACATGTGCATGCAAGGCAAACACTCCAACTCTTATTGCCTCAGGAATCTCTTATTTAAAATATCCAGAGTTAGTGCTTTACTTACCCCATATTTGTGTCACCCATCCAACTAAATAGTATGGTAGCCTGTTTTCTACTTGAGTAGAAACTTTGGCACTGTTGATGCATTCTCACTTTCTTTCACCATTCCCTTAATCCTTGCACAACTTCACACCAAGACCTGAAGAAGTCTCTCCCATCTTTTGCCCCAATGTTCTTTCTCTACCCACTGTAGCCATCTTATCTCTGGCCACTATCTTTTCACTCAGTACATAGAGCACATAAAATATTTTAAAATGTACATGAGATCACACCATTCAATTGCTCCAAAATCCTTAGGGCTTTTCCATATCACAGAGAATAGGAGAACATCTTTCTTTTCCCAAAGCCCCTTATTATCTGATCCATTACCACCATTGGAACTTTCTCTTTAGTCACTCACCTCCATAGCCTCCCTTATCAGCCTCACTAATCCTTAGCTCCTGGCCCAGGTCAATCTTTTCAACATGGCTTCAGACTACTCTTTCTTCATGGGATGCACCTTCCCTGTACTCTGTCTGGCAAGCATCTTCACTTCCTTGGGGGCTCAGTTTAAATGTTGGGGCTCCCTAGATTGCTCTGAGAGTACTACATGAAACAGGACACCATCATCTTTTCAGTATTAATTACTACTTGCCTTCATAGTCTTCATTACAATTGCAGGTTTTTCTCTTTGCCATCTACTTTTTGGTTGCCTGGATTTTCTGATAAAATATAAAATTCATGGGTGCAGAAGCAGTGTCTGGTCTTTCTGTAATACCTAGGAGGGAACTTGATATACCCTGTCCACTCAATAAATAATTGTAAGTGAATTAAGGGATTTGATTAAGATAATTAACCTCGTGGTCTGGTTAAGTCATAAAAAACATTTGCAGGCTTAACAGCAGTTTCCTTTCCCCAAAGACCAACATATGTTCGTTGCAAGGACTTTTGAGATTGTGTAGGTAAAGTACTCAAAGCAGAGCTTTCTATGCATACAACAGAAACTCAATAAAAAAGTAATGTATAATTTTTAAGTTTTACTAGAAAATAGTTCTTGCAGTGATAGTCATGGAATATGAATAATTTTTCTTACTGAGAGAAATGCAAAAATTGGACAAACAAGGCTATATTGACTCAAGAGGGGGAATTATGGATAAAAATGTATATGAGAAAAAGCAGATCATTTAAAAAATTACTTTCAAATATGATTGTGTAATGTATCTAAGACTGTCTACTTTTTTAAGAATGTAGAGGAAATTCAAGTGAGTTGAGTAAGTCAATTTTGACCTTCATTTCTTTATTTATTTGTTATTTCTAGATACACATGACAGTAGAATATATTTTGACATATTATACATACATAGAATAAGTATAACTTGTTCCAGTTAGGACCCCATTATTGTGGTTGTATATGATGTGGAATTACACTGGTCAAATATTCATATATAAGGTTAAGAAAGTTATGTCCAATTCATTCTACTGTCTTTCCTATTCCTTTCCCTGTTTCCTTCCCCTCATTCCCCTTTGGACCTGCCCATCATTTCTAAAGCATGACTTTTGATATGATGGGAGTTTATAGCTCTATAACTCTCTATCTATTTCCCCATTTTGAATGTAATCAAAGCAGACCTGAAATGTGGTATCTAGTGTACACCCCTGAAGATGTGATCTTTTTTGGGTATTAATTGCATTTTGGATATTTCCTATGCATTCCATAAAATGTTTCAACCACTTTTCTCTCTGATAATCACTAAGGTTCCACTGCCCTATTTAGAAAAGGTTAAAAACTTTATTTCTCTTTTTAATAGTCATTTTCTCATTCTCTAGCTTGCTTTTAACCTCTGTGCCATTTTGACACAGAGATTAAAAATACCCTGCACCAATCATAAGATGTCTGACCTTTTACATCCTAGAAGAAAAGGATACAGAAACAGATGATATCATCTGTAGGGGGAGTATATTCAACTCCATAAAAATCTCTGCATGTCACATTTTTATTATGTAGCTTTGTTCCCAGACCATTTTCCCCTTGTGTATTTGTGTCACGAAGATATTTGATTCAATTTTATGTATTTATATGTCTCTTTTTATTTCTAACAGGAAGTATTAATAAGGAAGAAAGATTAGGAGTGAGTTTTTGAGTTTGGTAGATGAGACCGAGGACATGTATGGCATGCATAGTTTGAAATGAAAAAGGGTCAGAACCATTAGATGGTTAGATAATTGAATTGTAGCAGCCTACACCCTGAATTAATATATTTTCAATGAAAAGAGCAATCGCATTTCCTGTGAATCTCTGTAGCTCATAACCAGTCTACATTGGCCTTTGCTAGTCAATTTAGTTTTCCAATTGTTTGTTTATTTAGCCAATTACTGTCTGTCCCTTATGCTTTATAGGGACCTTCCCGAACACGTATATTCTTTAATTCATGACCCAGAAACCTAAAATGTATTTTTCTCAATATTTCTTTCTCTAATAGGAAAAAGAAAACGATTGGCTTAAACTTGTTCAGTTATTATGTTTGAGGACAGTTTTCTGAATGGGGGTCATGATGGGATGAGACAACATGGGAATTAGTTCAATTTGGATTAGTTTTGTTACCCAATTTAGTGATTATAACTTCCGGGCTTTGCTAAAATGTAGATTAACCCCTGTGGCCCTCTAGTCAGCCTTCTAAATCCTTATAGCTCCAAATACCCTATAAACTGATGTTCTGTATGACTGATGTGACTTACACTGTGTTCTCTGTTTAAAACTCTGCTTATCACACTGTGACCAAGCAATGACTTGTGAATGACTATAGTACAGCTAAAGTTGGGGACCATAAATTAGAAATTCAAAATTAAAATCCTTCCTTAGATAGGTTGCAATTCTTTATTGAGATAAGACATATCTCCTAAAATGATTTTAGTGTTTTAGTAGATTGAGCAAAAGTGGTTTTAAATTTTTAATTACCACATTCTAGTTATGATCACTAGAAACATTTTCTACCTGTTCCTGGTATCTATTGCAGTATAATCAATTACCTGAAAACTCTGTAGCCAAAAAGTGACCATATTTTTTTTTATGAATTTCTTTTGGAGTCAGATATCTTGGGCAGATATACTGGATGATTTTTCTGTTCTAAAGGTTGTTAATTGCTTTACTGGGTGGAATTCAGTTGGCTAATGGCCTGTATCAAGAGTATCTATGTGTTCTCACTCATATAAATAGTGATTTTTGCAGTGAAGCCTGAATCTTGGGCTCAGTTGCAGAAGTACCGAAAACTTCCCATAGTGCTGTCTCTATTACAGAGAGAGACATTCAGATTTCTGATGTGGCAACTCAGAGTTCCTAGTTAGAGTGTTGCAAGTGACCTTGGAGAAGTTGCAAGACTTTTATGATCTAGCCTTAAGATCCAAGTACTTCACTTCTATTCCTCTATTGATCAAGGTAGTGACTAGAGTAGTTCAAGAAAATGGAGTTGGACTCTATCACTCATTGAGAGGAACTGGTGGTTTTGTTTAATCTTTCATATTGCCCAAACCTCTGTTAGCCATAACATGTATCATATCACTTCCACTATTGTAGCAGAATGATAACAGGGGATGAATTAAAATTTTACCTTCCTCCTTGTTTCTCCTTTCCACCTTGTTTCTCCTTTCCACCTAAATAAGTGAATTTACTTATTCACTGAGCAACAGTTAAATGTTGAAGAAGACATGAAAATGATGACTTAGTAGAAAATGGGTATTATCTAATGCTGAAATAGAATCAGAAGCAAAAAACACCCATTGGATTTTGTAATCTTGTGAAAGCAGTTGGTGACCTTTGAGGGAATAGTTTCGGGCAAGTGGATATGGAGGAAACCATGTTATAAAAGCTAAACACTGAGCTGGTAATAAGAACTGTAGGATGCAGGTGTAGGATGCCCTTTCAAGAAAGTTGGCAGTGAAAAAAGAAAGAATGGTGAAGTAAATCCTCAAATTTTCTTTGGATCTATATCTAACTAATGTGATAGAAAAGTTTTCTAAATGAAAGTAGGTTTCTTGTTCATTGACGTTAGTAGAAAAGTGTCATAATTCTTCATTTAAGAAAAAATTGAATAGAATGAAAGGAGAGGCCATTATGAGTTCAGGTCCTGAAGACCAATATCATTACTAATGATAAAGAGTTTTTTACTCAACAATAGGAACAAATCTAGATAATGATGCAAATATAGATAGCATCACAGGGAGTCTCAGACACAGTGGTTTTTACTTTGCTTTAGTTTTGTCCTTTTTTTTTAATCATGTCTTTTATTATAGCATAAACATTTTTAAATCTAAGACTCACTTTCTACATACAAACAGTATAGAAAGGATATTTTAAGAGACATTTTCTTGTCTTAAGCCATATATAGTCTTTAGTTAGTAGTGAAGTTCTCGTTCTTAATTTCATTCCCAATTTTAGATCTGTCAATTACTTTACCCCCAGTGTGGGGTGAAAAAGTTATTTTCATTAAGTCATTTTCTGTTAAAAGAACAGCCAATGTTAATTGCATGTCAGGTTCTGTTCTATGATATTAAATATATTTTATCATTTTTCCTTTGAAATAACACAAAGATGTATATGCATTTTGTCTCTACGTATAGAAAGGAAACTGAGGTTCAGAAAAGTCACTGTCTAAAGCCATCCAGTGAGGCTGCAGAAATTACAGATCTGTTTCCAGAGCCCCAGGAGTTTCCTTCTTTATTTCGAGGAGATGTACAAAAAGGTTATCCAAACTAAAATTCAAGTTTACATTAAGTTTTAGACTCAAGTTTTATTCTCTCTTAAAAAATACTGTTTGAAGTTACCCAGTATAATAAACTGGTGTATTTTATGGCAAAAAAAAAAAAGTTTACCATAAAATCAGTAATAAGCCATATCTCTTCCATGCTCTCTACCATGTTGATGATTTGCTTGGTAGTTTATCTCATAACAGTCTAGCTATACTCCTGATATTTCCTACTTCACTGATATTTTTTAAATAATGAAACAAAAATTTAATATCAATAAAAATATGATTGGCAAAAGATAGTCTGAGCAATAAAATCTTCAATTTCCTTGTTTCTCGTGTTGCTTCCAAAGAGGTGCTTTGCAATAGTGAATTTCCTTTAAATAAATATTGATGTGTCCATTTGGAAACTAATAAAATCTAATGCCTTCCATGGTTGGCAGCAATAAAATGAAGTATGTATTGTTCAAGGTGGTCTTAATAGCTGGCACTAAGACTTAGTCAGATTTTATAAGTATTTTAAATTATATTACTCAGCAATTATTGTTAGCATAGACCTTGCTATGTGCAATTATCTAATGCTTTAAATTATCTAAAATCAATATGTAGGTACTAAAAGCTTAGACATGTATCTCTGAAATGGCTCACATGCACCCATTCAACACTATGATAATGAGACCATCCTATTTAGCCTATATTTACACCTTGTAAACCAGGTTAATTTAAAAGTTTAAGATATAGACTTCAATAACATTATAAAATGCATGAATGTTACTATTATGAGGGAAACAATGTTACGGGCAATAAAATATCTATGATTGTCTCATGCTTGTCCTTGCTGTATCTAATATTGTTTTCCACTCCAAAACTGAATTTCATTCAACCCTGATTGCATAGAATATTTGCTCAGTCATTTAGATTGTTATTTCACTTATTCATTCGAATTCCAACCTTGACTGTTTTTATTCCTTATACTTTGCTATAGGCATGCGTAGATTTGCACACTTAATGTAAAGCATTCCTCATTCTGATTTTAAGAAATATTCTTTGGATGATTTATAGTAGTACATCAAAGAAATTACTGGGATTATAATTGTATCAGATAGCAACAAGAATATTCTTTTTAATAGTTTAGACCATAGGCAAATACAAATCCTGTTATATATGACTAAATAAAATGAATTGAGCAATTGAGAAGTAACTCTTGGCTTAGATATTATACACTGAAATCTTAATATACATGTAGTACCTAAAGAGAGACTTCCAGCATGGCTTGATATCTTCCATATGTGAAACTCCCTTCATAATCAATAGGAGTTCCAGATTTATTTACAGTGACAGCTGACCTAGAGAGGGTAAATGGCTTTGCAAAGCATGTCTTCCCTGGGAAGGACACCAGGAGGTTATCTTGACTATCTCTGCTTCTCTGCAACACCACACTTAAATCATTCAAACAGCTTGGTCATCCTGTTATTAAAAGTGGTCAGGGAGAGTCCTCCTTAGTTGACCATATACTATTTAACAACACTCATTCATTGCTTTCTTCCTTTTTATTCACTCATCTATCTTTTCAGTTTTATTCTGTTTTAAAGTTAATTTCCTGCTTTTTTTCTTTTTGCAAGAGAGGATACCTATTTTCTACTCATGTTTTTTTTCTCATATATCCTTCAAAAGAACCAGGAGTCTACTGAAATTAGAATTTTTAAAAAAAATCTTTTTGATTTGACATAAGCAACATCCTTTCTGTTCCAAGTTGTTCTTTCTGTAACGTTGCTCACATTCTTCTGGATATTCAGAAATTTTCCTGACAAATCTTTTTTATTTCCTTTCTAACAAACTTAGATGTGATAGTCTATCATCCCAACTATTTATCATGCCAATAACCCGAATTTATTTCCCTCTTTGCTTACTCAAGCGTATACGTGGGGCAAAACTCTGACTCTGAATTAACCCTTCTTGACCTTCTTCAGGCATATTATTAAACTGTTGATGGAAGCGCTGGACAAACTTTTGGTTTCCAACAGTTAACTGGCCCTCACTTGTCTGGGAAATCCTATCACTCCCCTAGTAAGGGTTCTCCTGCCTCTCAAGATGTTTATTTCCATCCTGTTCCACTCTTTTCAAATCTCTTTGCCTAGCACCTCCCTCATTACTATTAGTAAATGACTTCAATTACTACTTCTCAGGGAAAATCAAATCTTAAAGAATTCTCTGAATTTCCATCCTCACTCACGCCCCACACCCCCTTGTTTGCCATTGCACTCATTTTGTCTTCCTGTCAACTAGTTGTTTCTCCTAAGTCTTATTTCTCCACATTTGTATCTCATTCCTTCCTTCAAAAAAAATTACCTCCAACTTGTGCTAACATTTTGTCACTTTGTGTTCTTTTTTATTTTCATTAAAGCATAGAAGTAATGCAACCCATCAATCTTGTGTCTCCAGGTCTACCTCCTTTCCTTTCTTGCACTTGACAATCAAATATTTACAAGAGCTGCTGTATGTTCTGTCTGTTTCTTGCTTTCCTTCATAGGCTAATTTGTGCTGTCCAGCAACATCTCCTACTGGACTACTCCTAATGTCACTAATAATCTGCTTATTTATAAATACAATGAAAAAGTTCATTGTTCCTTTGACTTCTCAGTAGCAATCACCCTAAGGGCCATTTTCTCACTGAATCACTTCTTCATTAGCTTCTATGGCTCTATCTACTGATCTGTGACAATTCCACTGATAACTTCCTTGGAGGTTCTTTTTCAACCCATCAGTTACTAGACAAATTCTGCTCTAGACACCTTTATTTGGGATTGCCCTTACCTGCTCTCATGGCTCTAGTTAGTCTTTCAATTGGATGGCTTCCACTCTCATTTATGTTTCTGCATTTTTAACCCACGATTCCAGTGTGCTACCAGATATCTTTATTTGAATAGTTCTCCGATAGCTGAAATTTGGTGTTTCCATATTTGAATGTATCTGTTTACTTTTAGCTAATTTTCTTGCTTGGTGCTCATTCTCTCAGAGAATGGCGTCACTCTCCACGTAAATTCCTGTCAACAAGACCTGTTGATTCCCTGTCTTAGACCCCAATTATTTTTTAATGATATTTAATTAATTTTCCCTTTAATTTTTCCAATCAATGTTTATATTTCAAGAGGGTTTTTTTTCCTGACATGATCGTATAGAGTTGTTGTTCTCAACTCAGGGCAAAAATTATTCATGAATTACTATTAATGAAGGTAAAGGTTATCAGTTTGTTGGTGAGATGTTGGTGAGATGTTTTAGACCTTTATAATGTGAAATTGCTCCTCAATCCACAAAACTATTATGGAAGTATAGAGCTGACCTCTGGACATATTATTACTCACTTTTTTTACTTTTTGATACCATGGTCAGAAATTATAGCATTTTACAGAAGAACTATGTGTGTTCTATTTATAGAACTAAGACTGTTCTACACAACCCTATGAAGAACAGGCAATTAACCATATTTTTCAAATAAGGAAACTGAGTTCCAGGCTTTAACTAAATGGTTCAAGTTAACAAAGCCAGTAAGTATAACAAGGATTTGCACTTAGATCTTTCTGACTACTGTGTTTATTCCTTTTCTACTATGCAGGACCAGTTTATGAGGCATTTGTAGTTAAAGATGCTAGTTTAGATATTGAAACTGGTGATACAACTTCAGTTCTGCATTATTTTAATATTATGTTGTGGTTTTTATTTTTCAGTGAAAGATTAGCATTGTTGTTATTTCTGGTTTGCTTATAGAACACGTCTCTAATTTTATTACTGCTAGATATTCTGTGTATGTATATTTATGAGTGCTCTTACACAAATCTCTGGAAGAGAACAAACCATTAAAACGTCTTATTGTTTGCATGGTCAAAGAGAACTTAAGTTTTAAAGCTTCTATAGGAAACTATGAATCAAAAAAAAAAAAAACCCAGCAAGTGAGTGCCATAATGAATATGAATCCAATTCTTGAGTTTGCTGTGATTATTTTCAAAAGATTGATGCTTAGTTATCAGGCTAGCTAAACAGGACTAGTTCATTCAAATTTATTTTTAATTTTACTTATTTATTTACCAAAGATAGTCCCATATTTACATTTTTTAATTTTTTTTTTTCATTTTTACACACTTCATTTGGATTCATTGTACACATATGGGGTACAAATTTTCATTTCTATGGTTGTGCATGATGTACATTCTTACCATTCTTGTTAATCATACATATAGATAGGGTAATGATGTCTGTCTCATTCCATGAGAACATTTGCAAATATTTCTGGTAACCTGTCTTAATTTCATCAAAGAACAATACTAGAATTTATTAAATGGTTTAACCTTTAATGCATTAGTTTTGAAAATGCCCACTGATATAATGCTTTTAATGATGTAAAGAGTTACAAATTTTGCTTTTGTTTTCTAGATAAGAAAATTAAGACACAGAGTTGGTTTAAGGGGTTGGGGACATAGCTCAGTGGTAGACCACCTTCTTGGCCTGCACACAGCTTGATCCTCAGGACGAAAAAAAAAAATTGGGTTAAAGCTAATGATTATTGGAGCAGATTACAAACATAGTCTAACCACTAAAAAATACTATACATAGTAACAATACATATACTGTATATTAAAAATCCTTTATATTTTGAGTAAGACATATTTCTTTACCAGGAGGAGCTCATAGATTACCTGACATCTTAAAAATCTTTGCAAAACAATGTTGTTCATGAATTGTATTAGATTCCAACTAAAAGATTATCTACCCAACAGATAAAAAGAAATAGATATTGGCAATTTCATAAGAATAAATTAAACATATTCTGAATATATTGTAAAGAAGTGATTAAGGAGTATGTGATTAATTTTGTCCAATAGAGCAGGAGAGACTTCAGGGAAGATGCTTATATGAATGCTGAAAGGCAAACTTGCCGGAGTTTAGCAAGCAGATAAGTATGAGAAGTGTGCTTAGGAGACATCCACATGAAATATGGAGACATAAGAGTATTGTCTTCTCCAGGAAGGTTGGGATGTTTGTAAGGAAGTGCTAGGGTGCAAGGGACTACTATGTATACATGCAGGTGTTCATGTTGCATGTCATATAAGTATGTGAGATTTAAAGAGCCACCACTCATATTTTAAACATATCCTAATATTAATGACATCACAAAGGCCACCTCAGAGATTCTGAACCTAGAACAGCTAGGAGAGTGCCCTGCCCACATAAAACCACCACAGCACAGAAGGTCATGCCCCTTTGGATGTGCAGACAAGGAGAATTGGGGCAGCAGCACCCTCTCCTGCCTCACTCTGGGATCTGCTGAGATAGCTTCTCTTTCTCCCTCATTTGGGTGATTCTCATTCCTGTTTGAAGCTGAACATCTTCAAACAGGAGAAATGGTTTTGATTATGCAAGCTATGATAAGGATGATGATACTGACTGTTGATGATGATGATGTTGCGATTATCTAACAGTTATCAAATGCTTTGTAATTATCAGTCACTATGCTAAGGGTTTTAGATCCTTTGTCTTAAGTACTCTATATTCATGACAACATGAGAATAGGGATTACTGTTATCCCCAGTATAGATTTACCTCTATGTGGAGTCAGTTTCTATGGTCAAGATATGTACATATGTCTCAAAAATTGCCATATGCACCTTTATGTTTGAACTGCTTTTAGTTTTTTGTCCTACACGACTAGGCATCCAAATCTCCATGGCCCAGTCTAAGAAATGAAAAATGTGAGAGCAGACTTCAAATAGCAATTTTCTCTTAAAATTCATGTTTCTAATATGATTTTTCTTGAAAATAAATCATAATTCATTTACTATCATATTCCTCCTTTCAGCATGGAGAAATAATATATGCTATAAGGAAAAATTGGCAAAGTTTAGGCACGTTTTGAAAACTAGAGATAATATAATTACATAGGATATGTAGAAATGATTCCATTTATCCTTATCATGCTTAGTTTTCAAGGGTCATGAAACTAGAAACCACCATTCTGAATAAATTGATATGTGATATTAATAGCCAATTGCAGGAAACAATTTACTTCACTATAAATACTAACTAGATATTAAGTAAACAATCTGCTGTGAATTGAAGTGGTTTCCATGGTATGTATCTAATTTAGTATGGATAAGTGATAGCTTTCCGTTGAGTGATGCCAATACTTTAAACATGATTTAGATGCTTCTGGTGCAAATTGAAGTGTGACCTCAGCCAGTTGTTAAGTTGATGATTATACTAACATCCCAGTTGAGTGACAACGTAGCCTTTATCCTTTCTGAGATTGAGGATTCTCTGAATTAAACAATCTCTTTAGAGATTTCCATCTGGAACTGGATATAACAAATTTGAGTATGAAAGAAAATTAACATTTTCCCATTTTTTTGAATTTTTTCCAAGTAGTGAAAATATACTTTTCCATTTGATGCTCATAATATATGTGCAAACTGTGGTGATATCCATTCTACTTGTGAGAAAAATGAAAATTTGTACAGTTAATTAAATTGGCCAATGCCATTAAGCTAGTGAATGGTGGAAACAGAATTTGAATTCATCTCTAAGTAATTATAAAGCCAGTATGTTTTGAAATCCACTTGGTGTTCCTATATATATGTAGTTGGTACAGAAGTTACTTTTGCATAGGGTGAAAAAACATCTTCAATCCTTAGCAGGACAATATAAGCATCATTGCTTTTATGTATAAAGACCATGGAGTTTTGCTTTCTTCTAGTCCTGGTACCTTAGGTTCCAGCAGTCCCCACCACCTCTTCATTCCTAAATCTTAACCCACTTTCACATGTCTCTAAGCTTTTACTTCTGCCTAGAATGACTTCCCATCCTGCCACCACAGTAGTCACACGCATACACCCAACATCTGATGAACCTAGAATCTTCCACATCTGCATTACTTTCTTATTAGTATTATAGAAGCTTGAACAATAGAAGACAGGGAAAAGAGACCAAGAACCTAGGAATGTGGCAACTTCTAGAAGTGACAGATGATTCTTAGCATAGAGCCAGCTAGAAAATGAGTACCTTAGCCCTACAAGCTCAAGAATCTAAATCCTGCTAAAAACCATAAATGAACAGAAAATGAATTCTTCCTGAGAGCTCCAAAAAGCAATGCAGCCTGCTTGCTATAGTTTGGATATGAAGTGTCCCCCCAAAACTCACGTATAAGATAGTGCAAGGAGGTTCAGAGGAGAAATGATTGGGTTATAAGAGTCTTAACCCAATCAATGATTTAATTCCCTGATCTGGATTAACTGAGTAATAACTGAAGTGGTAGGGAGGGGCTGAAGAGGTGAGAATTGGGGTGTGGCTTTGGGTATATATTTGTATCTGGTGAGTTAAGGCTCTCTTTCTGCTTCCTGATCATGACATGAGCTGGTTCCCTTTGCCACACTCTTCCACCATGATGTCTTTCCTCACCTTGAGCCCTGAGGAATGGAGCTTGCTGTCTATGGATTGAGACCTCCAAAACAGTGAGCCCTCAAATAAAATCCTTTAAAATCGTTTTGGTCAGATCTTTTAGTCACAGCAGAAGAAAGCTAACTTAAACACTGCTGATAGCTTGGTCCTACTCCTGTGACACCCTTACAGGACTTTCATCCTATAGAACTATTACAAAATCCCTTTGTATTGCTGAAAATGCTAAATTTATGGTGATTTTGTAAGAGACTGAACATATAAGGGGACAATGGCCAGATCATATATAAAAATAGATATCTGATCTACAGCCCAGCAAAAACTAGGCCAGGAAGCCAAACCACAACCTGTGTGTCAATTGGCTCCTAAAGTCTAGGACTTATCAATAACAGTCAGCTTCTCTAGTTTTTGTACCCACTTCCAACTGAGGACCAACCAGAGGAAACCAAATATGCGGACTCAATCAAAACCAGAAGATTCTCTGCTTCTGGATAGCCCATCTTGACTTCTCCATGCCACAACCTCTGATCAGGGCACAGGTAAGCCTTCCCTAGTTTCCACTATAAAGCTTCTCTACTTACCTGACTGCTTTTGTGTATCAGTTAAACACAAGTGATAGTGAATGATCCTATCTGTGACAGGAGCTGTGAATACACAGCTTTTGACAGTTCTCCTGGGAATGGCCAACTTTCGTTTCCCCTGTTGGGGGGGAGGGGAAAGTACTCATCCTTTACTTGCCTTGGGTTCTAAACTAGACCGGCAAAAACCAGATCAACAAGAAAAAGAATATATGTGCATTTGTCAATATGTACTTATCACACATGTGAAAATACTCAGAGATGAATAACTGAATGGGTAATTTAAAAACTTGGGCTTTTATGCAATCTTAGACTAAACAAAGTAAAACAAGTTTTGGGTTGGTGGGAGGCAAGGTGACCAGGAAAAATACAGTAAACAAAGGTTATTTAATGATGTCACTGTTTTTTCCATTGATGAGAATTTTTATGTGTCTACATGTTCCTGATATAGGAAAGAGATGCATCTTTTAGTAATGGAAATTTCCTTTATAAATAAAAATAATGAAGGGAAAATGCATGCCCTATTTTTAGAATGTTTCCTAAATTTACTAATTCTCAAAGGCCTTTAGCCCAAAATAACTCATATGCCAGAAGACCAGTTTGGGATACTGGTAGAATATTCTGGTACTGTTCAGATTTTCATGGCAGTAATAGAGTAGTAAGTAAAGGCTACAGCTGACCATGCAGAAACACATACCCCTGAGAATTTCCCAGTGAAAACTGGCCCCTTTGTCATGTCATGGAAGCCAAATTTCAATGGTGGCAGTGTGTATTGGAAAAGGCACCATGGTATGATACTGGGTTCAGACTCAGGTCCTTTCCTTACCTCCTGGACTGGACACCACTGGGGCTACTTAGTCCTTGTGAATTGTGGGCAGCGTGGAGCCAGCTCAATGCGGTAGATATTGGACTCCTTACAAAACTGGCATGTGGGTTCTCAAGTCATTAATTGAAAAAAATAAAAGAGATTTATTGATGTTTGTGCCTCAAGTTTGTGGAGCATGAAATCATGGTTTCCTTCCACTTTCCTCCCTGAGCACTCTGTATGGTTTGAATTATTTATATTGAGCAGGCATTACATTTATGATCAGAAAAAGAAAACAACACACAGACATGCTAATTTTGCAAAAGCAAAATAAACAAAACCTTGAGGTCTATAAGTGGTTTTCTGTTTTCCTGAATGAGCCTTCATGTAACCAGAGTCTTCTCTATTTGTGAATATTACAGGGAATAGGTTCTGCAAATCCATAGTGTGTCATGAATTTCCTCTTCACATCCCATTGTTAAACTTCATTTTATGCCAGAGCTTATAACGAACTTTAATTTCTCATTTAAAACATTGCCATTACCAGACTCAAAGGCATTTTTTTATTTCCCTCCAGATTATCGTATGTTGAAACACATTTCATTATATCTTAATTATTTTGCCCCCACATTGGGAGGAAGAAGATTCTCCTTAAGATAGAGTTTTAAAAATCATCAGGAGATACTCTATATCCAAACTCTCCCTGAACAAAAACAAAGAATGTCATTAATGGGCCATCATTGTTCGACTGTGTCCCTGTGGCCATTGTAAACAATTACCAGCAAAATGGCACTATGTTAATTCAAAGGTTGCAGTCACCCTCTTCAGAGCTGAGGTTATAGCTCTTTCCCATCTGTTAATTTTGTATTATTAGAATTTAGATTTCTTGGGGAAGCAGATGGCCATAAACTTTAACAGGTGTTTATGGTGCACTGCCTTAACTTTAAATGCTGAACAGGTACAGCTTGAAGTTTGCTGGGCTGCACAGGGAATTAGTAGTTTAAATGATGTGTGGGTAGAGAATTAATTTGTTTTGAACTACCTGAAGAAAATCCAATATACTGTGCACAGTGGTTCATGCTTACTTGACATGGTGCAATACAATAAGAAATATCAAAAAAAAAAAAAAGATTTAAAGAAACCATGAACTATATTCTTCAACCAGCCTAGTACTTCTTGTACTACTAATAAAATGCCATATAAGTACATGATCCAAGGGTACTGCAGTGGATAAAAGTGGAACAAATAAGGAAGCATTCATGCATCGGTGACTCCTTCAATAGTTATATGCACAACACAGCTCATCTCTAGTCTCTGGAAATAAAAATAAAATGCAAATCTGCCTTCCTCTTCTGTACATCTTCACAATATTTTCCACATATATCATGTTATGCTTCAGTTAGCAATGTTCTATCTTAGTTGAATGGAGCACTGTCTACTGTTTTATAATTCATACACAATGGGGAAAAATGTAAAGAGCAATGTGATGCCTTGACTTGAAGGTATTTTCTGAAAAAATGTAAATTCTTTAAAAGCAAAGACCATTTCTTTCTACGTAGGGGAAACAAATATAAAACTGTGTGAAAAATACTAATCAATTAAACAAGAAATAGTTTATTAAATCACCTGTTCAGACATTTTCCCTAAATCATATACATTTTCCCTGAGTTACCTGGTATTTTAATGACAGAAAAGCAAAAATATCCACACTGATTTATAAGCCCCGTTTATGTTGGATTTTACTTGAGTGCTTTATCTCAGCACATAGAACAGTGCTTGGCACAAGGTAATAACTTGATAAATATTGGTTTAATTTGTTAAATGCGTTTACAATTGCACAGACACTACAGAAGAACAAAGAGTTATATTTTATAACTAATGGTGGAACATCAGAATAATTGAGATAGTTGTACAAAATTTTTAACACCGTAAGCATCTAAATGGTACTTCTGATTTCCATATTGGTATGCATCTTTGCTCAAGAAAAGAAATAATATCTAAAGAATGGAATGAGTGATGAGATTTTGGAAATTATTTCTACTTGTTCTGGAGTTGGTTGATGTTCTGGAGTTATTTAATGTCCTGCATCATATGTTCCACCTCAAAGACTATCAGATGACTTTCTGATCTACCTTCTCAGATCTGCTTTAAGGTCTTTTGACATTCAAGTTTACACTGCTGTCTTAGACTGTTGCAAACTTGCATAACTGTAGGGTTCATGAGTGCCAAGTGGATCATGCCATTCCCTCCTGAAATATAACCTAACTAGAGAATGTCCCATAGAAATTGCAATTCCTCACTCAAATGTGTGTCCTTTCAGAGTTAAAATCTGCAATGAGACAAAGTTGAAAGAAAGTTCCCTTGGGTATCTTCCACATTGCCCTGCAGATCCATTCTACCACTCTTTTCCAATCTACTTCATAGGGAAGTTAATTGACATGGACCCCCCAAAATGGGCCTCCACTTGGTTTGACCAATGGGGAATTATAGACAAAAAGCTAGGGTGTCTGTTTCCCCCAGGACCACACTTTAAGGCTGAGTCCTTAAAGGAATCTTCCCAGGCTAAGTGCTTCCCTCAAAGATCACAGGTCTTCTTCCAGTAACCCAATGCCTTTGCCCTAAAGTAAGATGTTTTGCTATTACCAACTGCTGGTACTACACTATTCATTGTAGTTTTCAAACGCAATAGCCCAGACTTTTGTAAATAATAGCTTTATTAAATTCTCCTCACATTACCTAAGTTGACTATTTGCTATCTGTTTCCCACCTGGACCTTGACTGATAGTCTCTCAGTGATAACTAAAACACTTTAAACTATCCAAAGTTTTAAATTGCACCCATTTGTTACTTTAAGTTTCCTAAGTGATAGAAGATTGGAAGAAAGTGGCTGAGAAAATCCTCTTACACACCTTTTTTTTTATTTTTTCAGTAGAGAAATTCCTGTTTACTTGCAACTATTTTAAATTTAAGTAACTACTTAGAATTGAGAAGAAAATAATATAGCTGTTCTTTTGAGAAATGGAAGCTGTCAAGGCTTTATTACCAAAAGGAAGCACCGAAAGTAATCAAGGCTCTTTTGCAAAATGTGATGTGTACCTTCCTGTCAAACTCCATTAACTTACAGGTTTGAATTATAGTTTCATTTCACAAAATAGCGTGATGGAATCAGACATAATATTAGAAGCTGAGATTTGTGTTTAAAATTGCATTTTCTTTGTTCTGGAGAGAAATAGAACATTCTGCAATATATAGTTCTAATCAACTGTTAATAGTTAATTCAATAGCCACCTGCATCAAATTCTGCTATTCACAGAGTAGAACACCTTGGTATTACAGAGAGAACATCTTTACTCTTGTATTTGTATGTGAGCTACAAGGTGAACTTCTTGTGAACCAGTGGGGAAAGTGATATCTTTATATGTCCTGTTTGAGCATTTTGTCCCCTATTGGCTACACATCACAAACTGAGTTTATACCACAGATATCCAATTATTTGCCACAGAATCATATGTGGGCAAGAGAATATAAAAAGGCTGAAAGATGATAAATAAAAACTGTGTATATTATTATGGGTTTGTTTTCTGTAGGCCTTTTGTAAAAGAGTAGAAAGGTGGACAATCCATCAGTTTAGTGAGAAATGTATTAGATCAGCTAGAAAATTTTTGCAAAATATGAGACTTTAAAAATATTTTTTTGGAAATGTTGCTGATAGGAAGTTACCATTAGTTTCAGATTTCTTTAATAAAAGCCTGGACAATGGTATATTTGGTTTGTGAAAAGCTCTCTCTTTATGCACTCATACAATGGAGATGACCCTAGTATTTTTCCTATATTTCTCTGAGACTGTGTTGAGAATTAAAGTCTTACACAGTTCACAGCACAGTGCCTGGCATAGAAGAAAGAACTATTATTGTTACTTTGCATTCTTGTGTTCAACAGAAGTCCTTTTTATTTACTTTTCCCTTTTTATTTTATTTTATTTATTTGGGTTTTTTTTTTTTTTTTTTTTTTTTTTTTGAGATAAGGCATTGCTAAATTGCTGAGACTGACTTTGAATTTATAATCCTCATGCCTCAGCCTCCTGAGCTGTTGGGATTACAGGCATGAGCCACCACACCTGACTCTTTTTTACTTTTTAATTGTCAAGCAGGAGAAGTAGATTTTGATAAGAGAGAATAAGGTTGGGCTGGAGAAAGGGAAAGGCACCAGCCTTTCCCTAGGTATGTGCCCCTGGAGAAGAGAAAGACCTAGTCGACCAGTAGGGCAACAAGGAGGTACTGCTTAGATCAGGAAGCAAACTCCAGCTCTTGACAGTCAAGAAAAGAACATCCTAGACGTCACTGCAGGTTCATGTTGGCTACAACCATCTGTACAGTGACTTTCTTTATGTCCACTAAGATTCCATGTCTTTTACTGTTTAGTTTCTTCCCAGTTTATTTTATTTTATTTTTTTATCGCCAAAAATGTAGTAGGGCATACGTAAGCTTTCCTCAGGTTAAAATAGCCTGTCCCTCCTCTCTGCCTTTCATGAATGGAGTGTTAACAGCCTCACAAGTGTCTGCCCTACCCTCCCTTGCTAGCTTCTGTCAGTAGCTCTGAGAGCAGCCTTCATTAAATTCTCATCAATCCTTCCACTGAAGGGTACCATCTGAATTCTGACTTCTTATCAACTACAAAAAGAATCTTACAAAAGGGGGCACTCCTGCATCTGGACACAAAGTGTAACTCACAATCACCTAGCCATGAACTGAGAGTCGCGCCTGAATGCTTTTTGACCTTCAGGGATCAAATCCCTCTTGATATCCTTCAGATATCAAATAAAAACTTAGTTTCTCATTCTTGGAGTCTACTATTGCCTCCACCTTGCTACAGTGCAAAAACATCACCTTTTCAATGCTTCTTGCTTGGCCTGGCTGCCCCAAAGCTTCACAGGAGAAGTTTTCACTAGTTGGATCACTGACTTAAATTATTGTCTGGGTCTGAAGCTGTCTGCACTTACTATATGTTCTCTAAATACTTTAATAACTGATCATTTTCTTATGTTTAATTTAAATTCATTTCCACTTCTGCTTTTTTGGGTGTTTATTTTCCATTTTGGGTAACATTATATGGCTGATCTGAAGATTTTCTTCTCTAATTAAAGTAGGATTTATTGTAAGCTGTTTCTCAAATTTGACTATGCAAAACCAAAGAGGAAGTAATCTATCTTCATCAAGTGCTTGGACTCCTAGATGAAGATGGCCTGTGCCTCATGGTTAATGTTCTCAGCTCCTCCCTGCTCCCCTACTTCAGTGAGAGTAATTGCACCACACCAATCTTGGACTTTTTCTGGGTCCAGCACTGACTATCTTTTTCATGTAAGAAGATTTATTTGATCTGTCTGAGTCTAATCTTTCTCTTTTGTAGAACATGGTCTAATGTTTTCCCCACAGGATGACTATAAGAACAGAATGTAGGAATGTACAAAGCAACTCCATAACTGTGCATACTAGGCATGTATCACTAATAGTCGTCAACCCCGTTAAACAGCAGTATTAATTTATAGAGTCACTTCCTACTCTTAGCCTGAAAGCAGGATAATCCCAATGTCCATAATAAAGACCATATAATTTTTTTCTCTCTTGAGAGCTTAGTTTAATTTTTTTCTTTTTGGGAACTTAGTTTAATGAAAATTTTGAATATAAGAACTAGAGCCATTAATATGCAAGATAACTCATCAAAATAATTCCCTTAATAATTAACTTTAGCACACAAATCCTACCAGATGCTGAGTCTGAGCAGAGAATGAACAATTATACAAGGCTTTGAACCAGTTTTGTTTTATGTAAGGGTTTTTTTCAGTTATGTGATGAGGGAAAACAGCTAGTAAAAATTCTATAAAGAAAATATTTTTATCTTCTAGTATTATTATTATAATGCTTTAAAGTATGCTATTTTGCATGTTCAGTTATCTTATTATTAAACTAGATTCACTTGTACATTCATATTAAATATAGCCCTAATAAAATGTGGGGATTAGTTTGTCAAAAGATGCATTCATAGAAAGATGATCTTAGTAGTAGGTCCATGTGGGCCCTGAATTTTAGTATTTTGCCTACTATGTATCATTGCTTTAAGTTTATTTGTTATGTTAAACCCCTTATTCAAAAATAGAAGCAGCAGCTCTGATGAATCTCCTTAAAGATTAATTTTTCTATGCTCTGAATAATTTTTCTCTATTGGGTACTCACCAAACACTTCTGAAAATCATTTGTACAACAACTAAAAGAGATAGACAGAAAAAGATGGATAGCTACAGTGCCTCCCCTCAAGAAGCTTGCATCTAAAATGGTGAAAAAGACAAATAGCAAATAAGAGGATTAACTGTGATTTGTGCTATAAAGAAGTGAATCACCAAGGAGGAAGGAATTCTCTCTCTCTTTTGCATTTAAAAGCTTAGGTTTTATTAAGATGATGCTAGGGTTAGGTTTTGAAAAGGAATAATGATTTTGAGTGATCTGGATTAGAATAAAATTTGTTAGGAATTCACCATTAGGATAACTATTTGACTTGTGTTGGCCTTAGAAATAAACATCATTTATTAGAAAGAAACTCATTTAAGTATGTCTTGTGATAAGTTTTTATGCTTGAGCGAATTAAACTTTTAGTCTCTTCAGAAGTACTCCATTCTTTGATACAACCCCAAATAGTAAAGTTCTGTTAGGCAGAGTAGGCACTATGTATCTTAGATTTAGACACAAAATTTTCCATTGTTGTACTTTGTTTACTTCACACACACTATGGTATAAAATATGAATTTTGTTTTAAGAGGTTTTTTTTTTCATTACCCTCAGGAAAAGTTGTAAAATGCTTGAAAATGGTCAAAGAAAAACACTATGTTCCTAGAAGGCTGTGCATCCTTCCAGATTATTCCCAACTGTCACTGTTTTTGAACTATTTCAACACTTCAAGTTGTTAGTAGCTAGGCACAGGATCTTATACATAAACAAACAAATGGTGTAACAGTTGATGCCCCTCCCTCCAGAAGAAAAAGGCAGTTTAATAACTATTTGTAAATTCAGTTTTTCTTTCCTGAAAGAACTAAATATATGTGAAATTCAATTTTCCTTTGAACCAGTTGTAATATTTTACCAATTCTTTCATTAACAGACAACTCAAATAAAATTTTTATCTGTTTTGTGTTTGTGTGAGTTTTGATTTTAACTATGGAAAATTCTTACCAGCTTTAGTAAGATTCCCTTTAGCCCATATAGTTATAACTAACACATATTTGGTACAGATAATAGACATTTTCTTTATGTGGTGTAGGAAAGTTGAAAGGGAAAATACTATGCACGCATAAACATGCTACTGTGGTTGTCATATACAGAAATATTAATGTTTCCTGGGAATGTAGGTCAGGGATCCTTCATATGAGAGGTGGCATTTGTATTCAGTTTGAAGAGGTTCAAATAAAATAATATTCTAAGCACAGGAAATTATACAAGGAGGTGATAAATAGAGAAGTTATAGAACAGGCATGGCAAGTCCTTGGAATTAAGTTATAAAAGGGTATGGGGAAGTACAGTGGTCAGTGATGAGTCTTGAACAGAAGACTGGTGACTGTATAAAGATCTTTGTATTGGAGAATTTAGAGTTTATCCTCTATGCAACACTGCCATTCAAGGGGCAACTTGATCAAGTCTGATTTCCTATGAATCAAGTAAAGGATAGATTTGATGATGTAATATTATAGTCAAAAAGTACCATTGGGTCTAGAGCTTGGTTAGTCTAATTGATGAGTCACCAAGTGGTCTAAGTGAGTATCATTGAGAACAGAGCAAAAAATAAAATAGGATAGTCCACTAGAATGGAAAATAAGGATATCTGTGTGCTATAGCACTAACTAATATTGTATAATTTACTATTTGGGATATTGTCATTACTGCCCAAAATAAAAACAATATTTACCTTCTCTGTATTTATTTCAGTGGATTAAACAATACTGATTTGTGTTCACCTTGATTTTTTTTTAAATCAGCAACATCCTAATTTTAAATTTGTTGGATTTTAAAGCTTTTTTAAAAACATGGATTTCTAGGAATTATGTTAGTTCACCCTTTTCCAAGTGTGTTGCTTTGCTACTGCACTGTCCAAACTCCTAAGTTTCTTCTGAAGGAAAGCTCAAAAATCAGTGCATCCTTTTACCTTCTGAAAAATGATATCATGCACACAATATCTTTACATTATTAAGTCATCATTGATATTTTTGTCTGGTAAGCACAAAGCAATTTGAAGAAATTTTTACTGATAGTGGCTTAAACTAAAAAGTAGATTATATTGTGCCCTTGATTGCTAAGTATAAGAAAAGTGACTCAATCAATCCCAAACTTTATTTTTAGCCTCATTAAGAATCTCATTCTGCATGCTATATTTAAACAGTTAATAAGTATAAATATATTTATGATTAAAAAATTCTACCTAAATTGTAATATCTACTTTTTTTTCATTTAAAAAGGAAAGAAGGACAAACAGAAAATTTTACTTGGTTTTTAGCAGGCAGTGTGATTAATGTCATAATCAAGTGCATAGAAAGTGCTTAATTATGAATGCTGCACAAAGAACTATCTGAACTTGTTCTCTCCCCTCTAAGTAGAATTGAAGATTCTTATTTATTGTCAATCAAGTTTAGCAATAGACAATTATCATAGTTATTATGTCTCACACTTGTGTACAATTTCAAGTTTTACAGTACGTTTCTTGTACCTTCTGAATTATTTCTGTGTTGGAGCATTTACCAGTGAGGAAAATAACTTGGAAAGGTTAAGTTTTTTTCCCAACCTCAGGCAATAAAAATAAGTCTCCTGATATTGATTGTATTCCCTCTTCTAAAACTCCATCCAAATTGTCTACTTGGAGCTCTGTACACACTCTTACCAAATGAGGACACCAGTCTAAGACAAGAAGTTTTACCCTTTTATATGATACCTCATAGGCCATAATTATTTCTGCAGTGTGGCACCTTCTGTTAAAGTTGTCATTTCCTTTGCAAGGATGACTTGAGTTTGCATTTGTATGCTTAGAAGATTTTACTCATACTTATATATATATAAGGGGGCTGGCTAACGGTCATTAGAATGAACCTCTTTAGAAGGTGCTTTGATTTTAAGTTAAAAAATAGTCTTGTTCAGACAAAGTAAGTCTGGAATTTTAGATAGAATTCCAGAAAATATGCGATGGTGGTTTATGAAAACAAAACAAAACTTTGTTTTAGGGTTGTGGTCTACTATTTTTGATTAAAATCTTAACTTTTGGAAATGAAACCAGAAACAGATATGTTAGAATGAACGAATAAATAAATGTACAAATAATTGCAAAAAAAAATTTCATTATAAAAATTCCTGGCAAACAATGCTTCTCAGTAATGTGGAAGAAAAATAATAATTAGATAAAACAAATACTTATCTACAGAAACTATATGTTCAAACTCATGTACCATAAAGACTGTCAGAAGTGATAAAAATGTAGGTTTTGGAGTGCATAAATTTATTGTGTGTTGTTTCATTCCGTAATTTAGAAATTAACATCTTTTGATAGTGGAAAAAAGATGAATCATTTGTGTATTTATACAACTTGTGGATTACTCTTACTGTTACTTGATATATCTAAGAGATAGGGAGAGGGGGTCACAAATTAGCTATTTAGAATTCTTTCTGATAAATAAAAGATAATAAATTGTTTTAAATGCTTTTCTTTGAATGCAAAGTTAGTAAAATGGCTACAATTAAGGTGAATTCATAGAAAAATATTATCTGATGGATTTTCGATTAATCCTAAAGAGAACTTCCAGAAATAAAAGTCATGCATTTCATGATTTTAGAAATTATCTATAATAGTGATAAGTATTTTGAAAATAATAACTACCTAAAGTATTTCTGTTGTTTTCATAAGTTTACCAGCTCATTGTCTGTAATAATATACAATATATGTATGATATGAATTCCTTTACTTCTACCTATAGTTAATCATACACAATTCTGTGTTTAGCATTTTGCTAGCTAATAAAAATGTACAAACAATAGAACAGATCCTTCTTGAAAAGCTCACAAGCTTAGAGAGAAGATAAATGAGTAAACAGATGGCTGAAAATGTAACTGAAAGAGAATACATTTGTATTGGAATTCCAGAATTTTTACAAAATGGATGACAATGACTAAGAAAATGTAATAGGGCGATTTTCCAGTCTAATGTTGTGCTATTGTTTAGATATGGTTTGAGTATGTGCCTCTGGGGTTTATGTATTGAAGTTTAATCCCCTTTTAAAAATATTAAGGTGATAGAAACTCAATTCATGGTATTTACAAATGGAGCCTTTGAAATTAGATAAGGTCATCAATTTGGAGCCCCTGTGACTGAATACTAGTGACTTTATAAGAAAAATAAAAAGGGCACCAGCACACAGTCACGCAAGCACCTGTCCCTCACGATGTGATGCCCTCAGAACTCTTGCAGCATGTAGGCCATCACCAGATAGGGTCTCTGAACCTGTAAACTAAATAAGTCTTTTTATTTTTATATTTTATTTTTTGCAAAGTTATTCAGAGTCAGGCATTTTGGTAGAGTATTATGAAATAGACTAATACTGAAAACTGGTATTGAGAAGTAAGGTTGTACTATGACTATATCTTAAAATGTGGAAGTGCTACAAGAACTGGGTTATACACAGAAATTGTAGGAGTTTGGAGGAGGAGGCTACACAAAAGCCTGGAATGCTGTCAGAGCAACATTATGGGTGATTTTGGTGAAGGTTCAGAGGGCAATGAGACAGGAAACTAGTTTCACATGGAAAGGAAGGTTTTATTGGAAATTGGATTAAAGGCCTGCCAGTCGTGTTCAGGGTGCTAAGGAACTGGGATGCATTGTGTATGTTCCCTAAGACTTAACAAAAGTTCAAAATTAAGAATGATGGATGCCATGGCTTGAATGTGATTTGTCCCTCAAGGACTTGTGTGAGAGGCTTGGTCCTCAATGTGACAATGTGAGAAACGACAGCACCTTCAAGATCTGGGGTCTAGTGTGATGTCTTTGGTCATGGGAGAACCCACTCTCAGATGGAATTATGAGACCCTGAATTAGTTCTTATGAGTGTTGTTATCAAAAGAGTTACCCCCAGCCCAACAAAGCTCTCAGGCTTCCTGTCTGGTAAAATCATTGCATTTCCTCTTACATGCAATCCTCCCATTGTGAAGTCATCCACCCTGGGGTCCTAACCAGACCCCATTCAGTGCCAGCAATGCCAGCACCTTGCCCTTGATCTCCAGAGCTGTAAGTTATATTTATTTTCTTTCTAAAATTACCTGTGCTTAGGTATTTCATCATAGTGGTAAAAAATGGGACTAAGAATATAGGCTAGGTTTTTGGATGAAAGAAATTGCAAATCAACAAAGAATTCAGGCTGCAGCATGAGTATTATTGACTGACTTACAGCAGCACTTGACCCCAAAAGGGGACAGAGAAAATACATTTAGAAAATGTTCAGCCTGGTCAGGAAAGGAGTGAAGAAAATGTGTGTAACACATTTGACTGAGAAACCACTTGCTAAGGAGATTAGAAAAAAGGAAGGGAATTCCAATAACTAGTAAAAGGCCTTGTGGGCAGGTCAAAAGGCTTTGAGTCTGCTCCTCCCATTGCTGGCCCAGAGCACTTCCATGGCAGAATCTTTTCAGGAGGCCCTGGGGTAACCTCTGTGACTTTTTACCTTGGACACCCTTTGGATTTGTTCCCCTACTTTGAGTTGGTCAAGCAGTTTGTGGTTGTAGCTGTGATTCAGTAGGCATGGTTTGTGCCTATGGCATACTTTGGCAAACATGTTGTGTTGAGTTTGCTGGTTCATAAAATGCAGGAGTTATGGGGTGATAGTGGCTTCCATTGAGATTTCAAATGAAAGCCTGAGAGACCAGGCAGAAGTTCATCACAGAGTCAGAGCCCTGCCAAGAGTCCCCAGTGAGGCCCTGACTAGTGGAACTGTGGGAAAGGAGCTGCAGGGGGCACTCTGGAAAGGCAGAGCTACCAACAAAATGCAGTGCCTACAGGGGGAGTTCACCCCACCAGAGTGTGGTCTGAAAGAGTAAGCATATGGCCTGCACCCAGCAAATACTTGGGGCTAGGCTGCTTATGACCTTTGGGGTCTCACCACAATGTGCACAAGATCCTGGATCTGGAATTCTAAATTTTAAGGTCTTCCTTGCTGGATTTGGGTTTTCCTTTGTGCTATATGTTCCTTTCCAATTGCTTATTCTTCCTGAAGGGACAATGGGTTGACAAGGCTGCCTCCATTTCTCCCCTGATTCTGCCCCTCCCACACCATTTTACAATCTAGATTGTTACTGACTGTGAACAATCAATTGAAATAATTCACTACCTTCCTAGATTGTTAGCCCTGTGAACTTCCTAGTGCTCACTCTCTTCCTCTCTCCCTCCCTCCCTCCCTCCATCTCTCCATCTCTCCTGCTCTCTTCATCCCTCCCTTCCTCCATCTCTCCTGTTCTCTTCATCCCTCCCTCCCCCTCTTCTCTCTCTCCCTTCTCTTTCTCTCTCTCTCCTGCTCTTAAGGGCATATACTCTGCTCATCTGCTTAATAAAATCTCATGTGAGTTCCTGCATCTGGAGTGATTTTCTGGGTGCTTTCACTTCCTTTTTGAAATAGAAATATGTATGCTGTGGTAGCCCTACCATTGTACATTGGAAGTAAAGAGCTTACTTAGAATTTGTTTTTTGGGGTTTTTTTTTTTTGCAGTGCTGGGGATTGAATCCAGGGCCTTGTACTTGCAAGGCAAGCACTCTACCAACTGAGCTATATCCCCAGCCCTTACTTTGATTTTATAGACTCACAGGTAAAGAAGTTTCAGATAAGATTTGGACTTATGAGTTTTTAATAATGTAAGAACGAGTTACGACTGTGGGAATATGGAGTCTGCAGTTACTACATTTTGCATTGCGAGAAGGACTTGGAGTCCAGAAACAGAGTGTTATGGTTTTGAAATGGCATGATTTTGCCCCCCCTCCCATAGAAATTCAACCTGAATATGGTGTTTGGAGCCTATGGGAGGTGATAGGTTTAGACAAGGTCATCAGGTTACATAAACAGATGATAGGTGGGTGGGTAGATGGATGGATGGATGAATAGATATATCGATGGGTATAAAAGGTCATTATCAGAGAGACTTATGTGATTATGGAGGCAGAAAAATTCCAAGACATGATGTCTGTCAACAGGAGAACTGGGAGAGCCAGTGGTATGATTTAGGCCTGAGAACTAGGGAAACCAGCAATATTAACTTCCAGTAACGGGCCTCAAACCTGAGAACTTCATGGAAGGCAGAGCATCTGTATAAATCCTAGAGTCCAAAGCCTAGAGAACCAGTAGTTCCAAAGTCTGAAATAAGTAGAAGGTGGTTTCCACTGTCTTATTCTACTTGGATCTTTAAATAGACTAGATGATGATAGGCTACCATAGTGAGAGTAGATTTTCTTTATTCAGTCTCCTATTGAAGTTTCCAGAAGCAACCTCACAGATACACCCAGAAATAATATTTACTAGCTTTCTGAGCATCCCTTAAAATGAACAATCACATACTTTTTTCAGACCCTTCTTATGACTCTATTCTATTCATCCTGAAATCCTGAAGATGCTCCACCTAGTGCACTCTTGTTTTTTAGGCTCAGCTACTTCCTCTTCCCCACACCCATCACACTCCTCAATCATCAGTACAAATATATCAATCTTCCTGAAGTTTTCATTGACTTGGCTTAAACACTAGGCTAATAATGAATACACAGTCTCATTTTCCTATTTCCTGACCAAGAATGTCAAAATATTAATGTCTAGCAGTCTTTTTTGAGTCAATAATACACTTAAGCCAATCAAAATTGAAAAATTTTATAAACTTCAAGTTCCAATCTCTTTTGTAAATTTTTTCATCTCCAGCAGAAAACAACTATAATTCTTCATATACCCATCTTTATAAACATGATAACAAATATATATAAATGATTTCTTCCTGTCACTTTAAGTGGTTTATGGGAAATAGGTATCATTAATTCAAGAAATCCCAAAATCTGTAGCAAAAATGGTGGGGCTGTTTGCTCTATTAGGACAAAAAAACATTAAATTTAAATTAAACTTAATTCTGAATTTTCACTGATCTCTCAAAACTTTAATATATTTCAAAGCAAAAGTAGATTCTGTACCAAAGCTCATATGTTATAGCCCATGGCCAAAAAAATTAAATTTTGTTATATTACTTTCCTAACAAATAGAATTATATTAGTTCTTACCTTCCTGTTTTTATTTCCGACATTTTAAATTGAATTTGGACTTATTTTGAAAGTCTCTGAATATCAAATTTTTTCAAACTTATAATTGCAAGTAGTCAAAAAACTAAATACTATAAGATGTATGAATGCTGATTTTTCCCAATTTAAAAATTAAATGATTATATCAAACATGAAGCAATTGCAAATGAAATATGTATTCTAAAGCTTGAATATGTGCTCAAAATTGTGCAAATGTACAGTTAAAATCTTTGTCCCCGATAAATGTGTTTTGATTTTAAACCCCTAAAGTGAATAGCTCACCCTGAGCATGAATGTTTTGAAAGCAAATTCAGCAAACCTTGACATTCCTAAAAAGAAAAAGGATTATAATGCTAAGAAATTAAATGGAGATAAAAAAAGCCTTAATTTTCTTCCTGCTTATACAATGGTTATGTGTATCTGTGTAATATCAAATGAGGAAAGTAAACACCTTAACATTAAGGATATATTTGGAGTGAAATTTAGAGATGATGGAGATTCTTCATAACTAATACATTAATTGTAAATAATAATAAAATAATTGCACCATACAGTTTTCCAAATCCCAGGATTATGTAGGTATATGAGCAAATGTGTGTCCACAGTCTTGAAGGTAGTGGTGAAGAAATGGGGGCTGTGGTCAGAATTGTCATATATTTCTAAATACGTTCTTCAATTAGAAAATTGAAGTAGGTGACCTACAGTTTCTATAAATTTTATAACATTTCTATGCAAAGCTTAGAACAGTTTTTGAAACATCAGCTGCAATATATATATTTTCTTAACTTTCCTGTTTCAAATTATTAGGAGTCTCAACTCAGCCTATGTATTGCAAAGAATGTTACTTTAATAATTTCTAATAGAAAATTAGTTTTGATTTACCCTCCTTTACTTTTAGCTATTTCTTTTATATGGTCATTTTTTTTTTTCTTCTCTGGAAGTGAGTTAACCTCTTGCCCTAGGCTGCGATAACTTTCAAAATAATCTGAGCTTGAAAATCAATTTAATGGCATGTTCCTATAGCATTAGGGTCCTCTGCTTGCCTACATTTGGCAAAGTTAAATGAGAAGGTGATCCGTTTTGCCTCCTATAAAAATAAATCTACTCATAGCAGGAAAAGCCTGTGACAGTACAGAAGGGAGTTCTATCCATCCAGGGTCTGAGTATCAGTGCATCTTCACCAGACCCCAGCAACAGCAGAAGATGAAGGAGACCTGAGAGTCTTTGGTCATCATTTCCATTTTTTTCCAAAGTTGGTTTTAATCATTTAGCTGACTAGCTCACTAGATGAATCTGGAATGGTTTAGGGACCTGATTTCATGAAATATGACAACCTTTTTGTCTCCTTTTAGAAGGGTCTTTGGTGAATAAAAATAAATCAGAGATGTTTTGAGAATTCTGAGCCCACGATGCTGCCAACATACCACTGGTGATTGGCTTTGTACTCCTTAGAGGTTTGGCATTGTTGTGGAGTGTTCTGAGCATAAGTGTACAAGTACAGGATAATTAATTTTTTTGGTCAAAATTATGACCATCACATCCCTCCATCACTTGTTTTCTAACAAGACAAATATGTTTGGGTCTTTCTATACAAGTAGGTGTACTTAATTTTGATTCCAATTCTGTTTCATACATTCGGGGCACCTCAAACAAATTTTATAATGGTCAATAAATATTCCACAAGAACAGGATTTTCTAATATGAAAGTACCAGACTGGTCCTACAGTTTTGATAATACCATTATTATGTTTTGTTTGTTAAACTGCATTGTTTCTTGACTAACTGAAAACAAGTATTTTCAAGAAATGTACAGACCTTCTCCAAGGACAAAAGGAATTTCTACTATTTTAGATCTAATGTGTGATCTCAGACCAACAGATTCGCCTTTATTTTAGAGCTTGGTAGACATTTAGAGTTTCAGGCTTCACTTCAGACCTCTGATTTAACACATCCCCAGGTGATTTTGCAGCACATGAATATTTGAGAAGCACTGCTTTAACAATCTTTTGAATACACACATAATAACTCTTTTGATGCCAAGCTTCTATTTTTTTTACCTCTAAACCTTAGCCTAGATGTCTTTTAAACTTTTGTTTAAAGATACAATCTAACCTTTTGATAATATTCTTAATGCACAGTATTCAAAAAAAGTATAAGAATTTTTGTTTGTTTCTAAAGAAGCTTTATAATTCTTTAAAGTACTAAGAATCTTGCATAATGTCAAGACTGTTTATATAGCAATTTTTCTATGGTTAAAAGGATGTATAGTTGAATCAAAATCTCTAGTATGTCCCAAGTTTCTATTTTAGTGTGAGTGGATATAAATTGTGAAATATCAAGTGGTTATTTTGTGAAAGACTTTACAAGTCTACCAAAGATTCTCTATACTATTTTTGCTTCATTTATAATAATTCAGTTTATAAAGTTTCAATCTAAATACAATAATAAAAGCACATATAACACAGCAAATGGGTTATGTCTGCACTGATTTTCTAGGGTTAGGATACCAGAATAGGTCTATAAATAGTCTCCCTGGTGGTGGTGCCACATATTCATCCAGGGTCAGCATGGAGCTTGAAAAATTTTTCAGCACAGATCCATAAATCCTACATATTTTTATTTTAGCTTCTTTAAAAGAGATCCATAATGTTTTTAAATGGTAAGTTACACAGCATTTTTTAGGGGAAAACCCATATTATCTAAAGAAAAGTATAAGCTTCATACCTTTAATATCAAATTACTAGAAAATAAGTTATTTAATACTCATGAAAGATTGCATATTCTAGTACCTTTCTGTTAGTATTACAAAACAGAACTTTCATTTGCCCTTATTGTTATTTGCAATATTTTATTTTAGGTAAATAATACTTATAAATTCAATGTCTCCATCCATTAAAACTTTACCAGTATACTATTATCAAACTTGATGAGAACTTATATATTGTAATGGTTAGTAAAATAAATCACACATAAATGTATACATGAATGTTAGATTCATTTATGAAACTGAAAATGTTTGTTTTTAAATATTATAAATTAAATTTACTTTCCTGAAACTAAAATCAAGACTTATTTATCTGATTTTTATTAATACCTATCATCTTTAAAAAACAGAAGTAATACATTATATTTTACATATATGCTTATGTTAATCAACTTTGTATCTCTGTGATTCACCTCATAAGAACAACTAAAAGGAACAAATTCTGTGGGCTGATGGTTTCAGAGGTTCAGTCCATGATCAGTGGACTGCATTTCTCTGGGCCCAAGATGAAGCTAAACATCATGGTAGAAGGGTATGATGGAATAAAGTTTCTCAACTCATGGTAGCCAAAAGATGGTTAGGGATGGGGAGCAGAGAGGGACAGGGAGAGGGAGAGGAGGGAGAATCAGGGATAAGATAGAGTTCCCAAGGCACACACCAGGGACCTTCTTCCTCCAGCCACGTCCTGCCTCCCTATGTTACCACCTGAGAATCCACTCAAATTATTAATCCATCACACGGATTAACCCAATAATGAGGTTATAGCTGTCATGGCCCAGTCATTTTAACTCTGAACTTTGGTACATTGCCTAACACTTGAGCATTTTTAGATGAAATCACAATAGTATTCTTTTATACTTTATATTCTTCTGTGGAAACACAAGTATCAAAATATACCTTTGTTAACTTTTTTCAGCCTATTCAACTTTCTTTGCTATTAACCTAAATCAAATGGAAGAATTATATAAAATATTATAAATAACGATGACATGGACTGAAATGAAATGCAGATATAGCTGCTCTTTAAAGTCATTCACTTGCCCTACATTGATATCAATTAGCAGCTTTTTAAAATTCCTAGCTTCTTTCCAATTGTAAAATATGTAAAATATATATTTAATATGTTTCTAGGAGATTTACTTATGAAATCATGTTTATTAAAAAATTTGGAATATCAAGAAAATATTTTTCTATGATAAGTTTCTAAGTTTAACATATAAAAATTAAAGTAGTAGATTTTTGAAGCAAGAGTAAATGTCCCAGCAGCATTAGATTCCCTGTCTTTGCTGGTACCTCAGTAGGCTCTGGCCTTAATAATTGTAGGTGAATAGTAGTTGGGCATGGAGGTCCAGGGAAATGATACTCAACCATCACCATACCCTTCTCTGAAAAATGATCAACTATTTCCTAAAGAGCAAAAAATGATGCCATCAGGGATCATTTCCTGATGATCTCTCTTTCCTTAATAATTAAATATCTTGATATTCAAACCATCCTATATCTGAAACCCAGTCACTGAAATGAGGCTGTATTTTCTGATGGAATGCAGTATACTCCAATTTTCTCTATTCCTGACTCACTCCACTATTCCACTATTCTCTCTTCCTAAAATTTTATAATGTCTAATATTTCTTATCCCCCAAAATGCCTTTCTTTACATAGTAGCATCTTCCCAAGAGTGTTAATCAACTTTCCATTACTGTAACGAATACCTGAGATAAAAAATTTATTAGGAGGAAAGGGTAGCTTATGGTTTGAAGATTTTGGCTTATGATCACTTGGCCCTTGCCTTTGGGCAGCACATCATGGCAGGAAGAGTATGGTGGAGCAAGTTACTCACCTCATGATAGCCAGGAAGCAAAGGGAGGGGCATGGGAATAGACTCCATGAACCCCTTCATGATCCCCATGAAGTGCCTATTTAGAGACACTTATATAAAACATAGTACCAGGTTAGTACTACATTGGTCTTTCAAAAGACCATGAATGATTCTTTAATTGTCAAATTAATAACTTTGTTTCATTTTTGATACATTGTTTCTCTCTGTACTATTTTGAGTTAGCCAATATCATCATCTCCCTCCTTAAGAAACTCTATGTCTCTCTGCCACATTATCTTTTTCTGTATTCCTCTATACCTGTGAACATTCTTTCCCTGGGTCTCATCACTTTTTGAGTTCTCTGTTTCTATCTGTAATTACCTATTAAAATTTGCAAGTAAAATGATCATCAAGACCTAATATACTTCTCTTTCCAAATCCTCTCTTTCCTTGATTTGGAAATATGTTTTTGCATATATGATGAATTAAATGAGTTCATTAAGGTGGCCTCTAATTCAATAAAACTAATACCTTTACATAAAGGAGAATTTTGAATATTGGCATACATATAAGGAGTACACCATGAGAACATGAAACAAAGATTGAATAATGATTCTGTAAGACAAGAGAGAGACATGAAACAAATATCCCTCAGAGGCCTCAGAAGGAATCAACACCTGACAATTCCCGAATTTCAGATGTAGAATCTTCCAGAACCACAAGCCAATAAATATCTATTCTATGAGGCCACCCAGTTAATGTTACTTGTTAGGGCAGCCCTAGAACAATAATGTTTATACCTTACACTCATGTGCTAGTCAGCTTTCCATAACTGTGACAAGATACCTGAGATAAACACCTTAAAATAAATAAAGATTTATTTTGACTCATGTTTTCAGAGGTGAGAGTCTGTGGTCATTTGGTTTTGTCTTTCTACACCTGCAGGCAGAACATCACAGCAGGAAGCATGTGGTAGAATAAAACTTTTCAGCAGAACATCATGGCAGGGAGTGCATGGTGGAGCAAAGCTGTGTACCTCATGGCCGACAGGAAGCAACAAAATGAAAGCAAAGAAATGTTAGGTCCCTGAAGGGACACACCTCCAATGAACTATCCTCATCCCACTCAGTGCAACCTCTTCAAGGTTCCACCACTTTCCAATAGTGCTATAGGCTAGAAATCAAAACTTTAGTGTACGACCTTTGAGAATTCAGGATGCACCCTTGAAATACCCCAAGCTTCTCAGAATCGTGCCTAAAGGATACTTATAACCATTTCTTGCTTATTTTTCACTTGTGTTTACTTTCCCCTACTTTATGTAACAGATATAAAATCTTATTAATTATTCCCCCAGTCCTCCCCCAGTCCTGTAGCTTCCAATATTCTGTCCTTTGCCCCATGTTACCTCTGTATGCTTTGTCTATAAGGCCAACAGTCTCTTGCCTCATAGGTAAAATATATTTTGTTCTATAAAGCCAGTTCAGATTTCATTTCTTGTTTGATGACTTCCTTGACCCCTCTTTTGATATTGTCCATCCATCTATAGTTTCATTTACTACCGACTATGAGTGCCTGTTACAAGACTGGGATTTGGGAAGGTGTTTGTTTATCTCTTCATTCCTCACCTCTAACACAGTGACTGGCTTATAGCAATGAGTGACTTCATTAGTTGACAATGATCTTCGTACTTACTACTTTAAGTATGTTCAAGTAATCTAATTTCATGTCTAAAATATGAGGATGAGGTGATCTTCTGTACAGGGGTTTGGTGTTATAACAGGGTAAAGTTTGCTATAATGTATAAATAATCTATACTGTAATGTGATGTGTGTTATTTAAAAGGCACAAGTAGGGAAACAGATTAATTCTAAATAAAAAGTATTATGTCCTTATGAATAATAATGAAATTTATAGACTCAGTAAAAACACTTGGCAATTTTAACTTTTTATTCTGCATACAGGATTAAAAAATCCCTGAAAGTCTTCATTAATAAAATAAATTTATAGATTCAAGTGTTAACTTGCTCAAAATAGACAGCTTAACATCATAAATATTTCATTACACATCGATCCTGGTGGTGCCAAGAATCAGTCAGGTTGTGATCTGAACTTTAGTATGAACTGATCTTACAGAGGCAGCACACTCAGAAGCATCACTAAGAAAAAAAAATGTAGGCTAGATTTTAAAAGCAGTAAAATCCTCAATATTTACTACATTTTTAACATCCTCAGTACACAAAAAAGTGGACCTAAGAATAAGAGAATGCAAAGAATAAATCTAAAAATAATTTGGGTGCATCTTAGCCTATTGGTTCACACTCTGGAGATTTAATTGATGGACGCAAATGCATCACAAATCAACCAATTGACTCTCTACCAGCTTGCAACAGCAACAATAGAGTTATATCTCTAATCATTTCTGAAGGAATAAGACATTTGAAATTTTCTTCCTGGAAAGAGGATTATATTGAAATGTAATTATTTGGATGAATACATGTTTGATGCCAAGTTGCAAAGAGTTCCAGGATTACAAATATCAACTGTGGTCACATATCAGAAACAACAGTGTCTGAATTGTTTTTTATTCAAAGATCACATGCAGATCACTTAAACTCCATCTTAATTGTGGGTGTTGTTAACAATATGTCAATACTATTTAATCCTTCTTACATATTTCATGATCGTAGATCACAGCCAAGCTTTCCAATACTTCCTGCCAATCCTAGGACTTCCCTCATGAGAATTCTCTTTTCTAGCTCTTTAATAACTATTTCAAACCATTCACTTCCTCCCCTCCCCTTCCCTCCACCACTACTCTCATTATATAGACTTTTTTTTTCTTCCACAAAAAACTTGATTGCAATGTGCTCAGCTACCCAACTGGCTAATCTACTAATACATTCCCTTCACTCACTTTCTAAAGAACTGTCCTTTGCCATTTCCAAACCTTCTTGAAAAACTCATGTCATTGATTACTAGTCTCCAGAGAATTCAACTTTACAACTCAACTGAATTCTTTCATTTGTTCCTTCATTCTTTCATGCATCTATTCAAAACTCATGACCAGGTGTTATTCTAACTGCTAATAGCATACATAGAAAATGGCAGGTTTCCCCCCTCTCAGGTAACTTACACCCCAGTAGGATCGGCTGGAATATACTATGTCCTGGACTCTTCTTGCTAACTTGTACACATGCTTTAATTTATCCCATTTAAAAATAAAACACAATCTACACATCTCCTGTCCATTTCTTTCACTTATTTCTTCCCTCTCTCCTCTAATTCAAAGGTAAAATTTATGTATTTCATTTCATTTCCCTACTTATCCTTCAACCCATTTCAATGTGATGTTTTATGTCCAGAACATTATCCAAGGACCTTTAAATAAGAATAAACAGTTTGTACTTGTAAACTCATTCCTTTTTAAACAAACAAACAAACAAACAAACAAAAAACTTCTACATTTCTGGTTACTCTAAGTTAATTTTTAACTGTTTCTGTTTTGATCAATAGCTGAGGTGTAAGCTTCCTTGGGACAAATGGTGCATTTTTTTTTTCAGCCAGTTTTCCTTTTTGGAATGGCAATACCTGTTCTTTGCTGTCTCACCATTCCATTTTGGAAATAGTAACTCATTTTGTAGTTCAATCCACGGATGAGATTTTTTTTTTCCCCCAGAGAGATCATACACACCTGATTTAAATGGTTTTTCTTCTTTTTATTTAGACATTATGGTAGAGTATCTTTTGATATATTTATATTTTGGTACATTTATACAAACATGGAGTACATCTCATTCTAATTAGGATTCCAGTCTTAGGGTTGTACATGATGTGGAGATTCACTGTGGTATACATGTACACATGAAAGTCTAATTTGGGGCAAGTAGTTATTGCGCAAATTAGTTAAGACTTTTGGTGATACTGGGATGGGATGTCATGAAAGCATTTTCTACTGGAGGAGAACATGAATTGGGGAGACTCGGGGTGGGTAGACTATGATGGTTTGAATTGTGGAATCAAAAATTATGTTCAAGTACTAACTCCCAGTACCTGTGCATATGTTTTATTTGGAAATAAAGTATTAGAAGTAATTAATTTGAGGACATGCTGAATTGGGGTGAGCCCCAATCTAGTGGCTTATGTCTTTATAAGAGAAAAGAGTAGGAAAGATGGACACAAGGAACACTTACACCTAAAAGAAGGCTCTGTGGTGATGGAAACAGAAATTGTGAGGTAAGCCCAAAGATGCCCAGGATTGCTGGCCACCACCAGGAAAAGTGGTGTGAGGAAAAGTGATCAAGCATTCTTCCCCAGAGGCTTAAGGAAGACGGCCCTGCTGGCCTTTCATTTCTGGTTTCTATGTTCCACAATTGTGAGAGGATAAACTTCTTTTGTTTCAATTTATGTACTAAGTGGTAATTTGTTATGGCAGTGCTAGGAAACTAATACCAATTTTGGAAATCTAGTCAAAATAGTCCATTCAAAATTAGTACTGAGAAAGCAGAACTTTTAAAAAACTGACTTAAAGAGACATAAAACTTTAAAGCAACCCTCAGGATATCTTTCTAAATTTAGAATATGTGAACTTGTAACCTCTTCTGTGTTTATAACTTGTCACATTTGCTTACAAACAAAAATTCAGAAAATTGCCGAAACACATTTTTACATTACATATGAGGTCACTTATAAGCTGTCTTATTGAACAGTGTTAAGTGTGATTGTTGGGGTTTGAAATTAGTATTAATTTTATTGTAGATCTTAAGAATGGGGGGCATGGTGGAATTTTGGTGCATTCTGGAGGGACAGGAATAATACAAGTTGACTAGCAAATGAAAATTTTCATGTACTTTAAGTCAAAGATTAAAAAGTGGAACAGAGGAGGTAAGGCTGAAGAGAGCAGGAAAGGGAGCACATTTATAAGAAATCGTATAAGAAAATAAGAGTGGATGGACATTTCATATTATGTCAGTAGATATTGAGGAAATCAGGCTAGCATATTGATTTTGGCTTATTGAATTTTAATCACCAATTCAGATAATTTAGATTCCTCATTACAAAATTTTCTAATCAATTGGTATTTGTTGTTAATGATAAAAATAAAGAAATAATTTCATTTATTTGCCTGTATTTAATATTTTCTATGTATTTATTACCTTATACTTCATATGAATAAATTCAATTTTCAAAAATAAATAACTGAAATATGCCTTCTAATTAGTTTATGGACACCATTCTTTGAAAATACATGGTTTTATGATTATTTGTAAAATGTTCATTTTTTTACCAGTCTTGAGTTTTCTTATAGCACCTTCCTTTGCTGTAAAAAAAATTATAAAGTATGGTGTATAGTGAAAGAAACCTTGTGGCTTTATGACTACATACTGTTAGGTTTAAAGATAATATTTTAGCAAGATAGATAATTTCCAAGATGGTAGATTTGTAAGAATCTAAGATGTTCTTGCAAAAGTAACTGGGGACAGTGGAATAGTGGCTAGACACTTTTCATCTTACCTTATACTGAATAAATTATTAGTAATTCTTTTGCACTTCCTAATACATAAACCTTGCAAATGAAAACACTAAGAAACTGTAGAGATTTTATTTGTGAATGTTGGAGTGGGACATTTTTTCCTCCATATTATGAACAGAAACTTTATAGTTCTTTTAAAGAAGAAAATATGATGTTAAGGTTGCTAATATATGTTTGCTAAGTTAATATAGATTATTAAGTATTTAAATAGAGATATATAAAAATAGCAAATGAATAGATAATGTAAAAATACACCCACAATGTATGAAATGTTGTACATTTCCTCTCTATATATTTTATGATTGTTAAATTACCAAACATTAGTTTCTTAGTTGTCACACAGATTTGTTAATATGATAGCACTTCAGTTGTTTGAAATTAAACATGCTATGTTCTTTGAAGTTTTATCTAATTGATAATTGGTAAGCAGTAACATATATAGCATTTAAAATCATTAACTAGATGAGTGATAGTGAAATTTAATTAATCTCTTTAATTACAGGAGGCATTAACTGTGCTTCCTTGCAGTGAATGAATTAAATCATCCACATATAAACAATATAAACTTAAAAGATGAAGAAATGTAAGTTTAATTGTCACTTTGATACTGAAATTATGAAAGAATATAAACATTACCTAGGTATGATCACTGGAACCTGTCATTGGTCACAAAATAATTATTACTATTTTTTTCATTAGTGCTTGTCTAAATATTGTATATGAAATAATTAATTATAAATATAAATATCTAAAGAATAAGTGCCAAACAAACCATGTCTGAGAATCCCTTCCTTTGAAGATATGTTTAAACCATTTAGTGTGAATCTTGAATGAATAGGAAGTTTGTCATCATTGAAAATAGAAAGGTGACATCATCCTTCATGCCCTCAATACTTCCTTACCACTATTGTAGGTATGACTTAAAAAGGAAGCTTGTGATTGGCCAACTAATAAATATTATAATTATGAGCATTTTTTCATGCCAGAATAGTTCTGGAAGTATACAATAATAAATGAAAAAGAGAAAAATACTGATGTATATAATGGAGTCAGGCAAAGAAAGTTGCAAACAATGGAGTAAAAATAATCTATATTTTCAAAGTTATCATTTTCTACTTTTAGAGAGTAAATTGTAGCAGGGTAAAGAGGTGAACACAGGGAGACAAATGAGAAGCCTTTTGCAGTTGTCTATTTTAGGGCATTTTAAAGAGTGATATGAGGACCAGCAGCATCAGTGTCAGCTGAAAACTTGCTAGAAATGCAAATGTTCAGCCCTAAAACCTCCCTCAGATTTGCATCAATCTATGTATTAACAAAACCACCACATGATTCTGATGTTCACTAATTTATAGAAGCCGCTTTTCTAATACAAGAAAGATATCTCACACAGAATGGTAGCTATGGAAATGAAGAGAATTAAACAGATTTGGTGTTTATTTAAAATGAGACCAGCAATAAATACTGCGGTAATATGAAATATCAAACACAATGCCCAGATTTCAATGGATTCAGTTAAATCATTTATTGAACAAATTAAAAATTTTCTGGCAGGTCTGTACATATTACATGTACTTATATGTAGGGGATCATATGATTCTATGGTTATGTGTACTTACATGCACATGTGTAATATCACACTATACAATGTGTGTTATAGCATTGTAGGTGCATACTTACATGCTTTCTTTTTTATTTTTGGTACCTGGTATTGAACCCAGGGATGCTTTACCACTGAGCAACATTCCCCACCCTTTTTTGTATTTTATTTTGAGACAAGGTCTTGCTGAGTTGCTTAGGGCCTGGCTAAGTTGCTGAGGCTGGTTTTGAACTCACAGTCCTCCTGCCTCAGCCTCCCAAGCCACTGGGATTACAGATGTGTGTCAGTGCACCCAGCTCATACACACTTTCTGTCTAGGCCCAAATCAAGAAATCAGTTTGTGAAATCTGATCTATTGTATAGAGATAGGTATGGAAGCCATCACAAAAATTCTCTTGACCATAGTCACCTCTATGTTTTATACATGCATAATCTGGTTTCATGTGAGTATTCATGGAAGCATGTGAATTGATTCAGAGATAGTTTCTTGGGAAGAGTCATGATCTCTACTTGATCAAGAATACAGACTAAATTCTTTTCAGAACAGAACTTGAATTTGGGTACTTACTTTAAACCTCTTAATAACAAATGCTGTGTGTAAAAGTGTATGTCTAAGTGACTTCAACATCAAATTTGAGGTCAGCAGGCTCCACAGAACAGCAACAAATGAGTGTCCACATCATAAATATGCAAAGTCTTACAAAGATGCAGTCTGGTTGCAGATCATCAGAGAGGGCATCTTGATTGTGAGAAGTAGGAATGGGGCCTTGAAGGAAAGGTGAAACTGGAATAGGCAGGAGGAAGCCATGGTGTACAATGAGGAGGGGCAAACCCAGTGATCACAGTGCACTGAGGGAACACAGGTGCTCTTCCAGACTGGACTACTGTGTTTCTGGAGGGGAGAGGTAGGGAAAAGATTTTACTGTTAATCTGGTGCTATAATTTCAAAGGGAATGCTGGGTGATAGAGATAACTAGGGGAACTTTTGAAACCTTTTCAGTGGAGAATTTCATGATAAAACTATTGTATTGAGTTTATCATTTTATGGCAATATGCTAGACTGATTGAATTAGGGGAATATTCTGATGAGTGCTTTGAAGAAATCTAGAATAATCCAGATTTGTTATGATTATAGTAAAATGAAAAAACTGATAGGTGCTCGCTTTGTCCATATTTTGCTGCTATCCCATAATTCCATTGACTGGGTAAATTATAAATGATGGAAGTTTATTTGGCTCACAGTTCTGGAAATGAGAAAGTCCAAGCATGATACTGGCATCTGGTGAGGGCCTTCATATTGCCTCATAACTTGGCAGAAGAGGAGGTAAGCAACTGAGAGAGAATGAATTGGGATGAACACAACCATTTTATTAAGGAAACCATTTCTGCAATAACTAATCCACTCCTCTAACAATGGTATTAGTCCCTTCCTGAAGACATAACCCTAATTACCTAGTGAGCCCCTTCTTTCTGAACCCAGAGGTACTTAACCACTGAGCCACATCCCTAGCCCTTTTTAATATTTTATTTAGAGACAGGGTCTTGTTAAGGTGCTTAGGGCCTTGCTAAGTTGCTGAAGCTGGCTTTGACCTTGAGATCCTCCTGCTTCCACCTCCTCAGGTCTGGAATTATAAGCATGCAACACTGTGCCTTTCTCCCTAGTCACCTTTTAAAGGCTCCATGTCTTAACACTGTTACAATGGCAATTGAATTTCCACATAAATTTTGGAGGTGACAGTTATGCCCTATCAGATGTCAAGTGTTTGAAGTCTAGTAGACAGGAACATCAGGACATGATGATATCTTCCTTTTCTAATATCCTTCATCAAAATCAGCATTAGAAACATGTGCAAGTGATAATTAGTTAATTTGTATTTTAGTTCCGGAATTATGAAAATTTACTTTTACATCCATAAGCATTAATGTTCCTGCATTGCAGGATAGAAACTATATCATTCTATGGTCTTTTCCAATTCTAAAATGTCCTGATTTAGTTAAATAAGAATATTTCCACAAGGTAAGAAAAGACATTTTAATATGTAAATATTCTAATCTATAATAAAAATCTAATGATGTGGAAGGATTGGATTTGGGAAGACATTTCCAGAGAAAGACAAATCTTTCATGATCCACCCAGCTTCTCTTTATGGAATATTTTAAAGAAGAAATCTATCAATAGCATCTAATTTACATTTATTTCAAATGGTCATCTTATGGTCATATGGGTACCTTAATGACAGCGTATTTTTTGTCGTGACTCATAGGTATTGCTAGCTACTGGACTTTATAGAAATTTTACTTTATTAGTGAATAACTTTTTTTCTGAAGACATGACTTCTCAGAATATGAAGAATATGTGCTAAGTAAAAAGACAAAATGGAAAAACAATTTAACAAGGAAAGATTAACAAAATGTGCAAACAAAGCATAATGTTGAAAACCTTCAATAAACATATTTTCATTCACTGAACGTGTCTTTTTTTGAGCATTTACTGTGTGCCACGTACTGCTATGGTGCACAAGATATAGCAGAAAACAAAAAGAAAATGTCTGTCCTCATCAAGTTAATATACCTAAATTTTAGAAGTTTTTGAAAATAAGATTCATGGCTCAAACTTTTGATTCAGAAAATTCTTTTGCTTTAAGTTCATGCTCAATTATATTACTAAGTGAATAGAGTAACCCATTTCACACCTTAGCCTTGAAATCCTAGGAGAGGATGAAAAATATGTTTCTACATAAAACGTTCAAATGTATTCCTGAAACAAATGGTGTGTGATAAAAAAGCTCATTTGCAGATTGTTGCTAATTGTGTCTCTTACATATACTTTTGCCTCTTTCTGTGTGAATTACAGTGGTAAAAAATGATTATACATTTCAAAAAGGAAAAAATTTACTGTCTGGATGCTATAAAACTTAATGGTCTTTCCTTGTGTAATATTTTATCATTGTCTCCAATGGATTAGGACAACTTTCATGGTGGAATTGTGAATAATGAAATATTCACATGTGGAGCAAAGTGAGAGGAGATTAGAAGCCTATTTAAGGGGTACTAGAACTGCCAGGCATTATAAAGTATATTGAGTAGAAAGCAACAAAAGTGCTGATTATCATCTGAAATATTGCCATAGTAGTCCCCCAAATGGTATTTTTTTTCCCTAAATGGCTGTGAAAACTTAGAAATATTTCTTTTTTCTTCTTTCTTAAGTGATTAGAAAATGGATGTTGGTTAATGCATTTACTGATTGCCGAATGTAGCAATCATCTTATGAAGGTGCTGCCTAAATTAATCCCAACCATGTTTTAGTCCATCACATTATGGGTCCACGTACCCACAGCTCAGGTGGTGTGAATGTCGGCTGCTGAAAACTCAGCTACCTCTTACTTCAGGTACCATTTTGGCCAAATGTGACTTTGAGACTTGCAGCCTACCCTGCCTGCTGTAGGCAAGCAGCCTCAAGCATAAGCTACAGGTATTAGAACACTGAAGGCCAGCCTCAAAGCAGGACAGATTCGATGGTACACCTTAGGGTCCAGAGCTTCCTAGTAGAAGCAGGGAGAGCCTGGTCTCCAAATGAGGGCTAAGATTTTGTTTAGCATGCTTTTCTGCCCTGTCTGTGCTGTACTTTCATGCCTCTTCTCCTGAGAGCACTCCCTTGAATAAATCTCTGGTTGGAGAGAGCCCATTTTGATCCATTCCCTTAGAACCCACCTTTAGACATAATACATTTAAAGAAGGGGTGGCACTAGTACATGTAGGCCTTCACTGGCTTGAAATCTACAGATATGGCTGAGCCCTAAAATAACTCTCAAAGAGAAGACAGTTTCTGCAGTTTCTCATTCCTTTAATTTCCCATTTACTCCTGAGTCACTTGATTAACCTTGTTCACTTGAACCGCTTAAGGCTAGATTACAAAATTAACTTTAGAGTCCCCTTCTGGTCCCTTCTTGTATATTGAACTTGGCACTGCAACTTCCAGCTTCTTGAGTCCTGCCAGGCCTTGCTGTTCTCTCTGTTCTGTGAAAGTGCACCTGGTTCCACAAAACATTGCTTTAACTCTCCAGGAATGTAGGGGGACGATTAGGTTTGAGCAGTGTTTGGTATAGGTAAAATGTAAGAAAAGAGAACACAAGGAAACCACATCTTCCATGATCACATCAGAGAAAATTTTTCTGCAAGCAACCCTACTTTCATCCTAGTTAATTCATAGAAACAATAACACACTGAAAAAAGCAGTGGACTGGGTATCAGGACATTGGAAAGCTGAATATTGTATTCTGACAAAAAGGAAAGTATAACAGTGGGCAAATTGTGGAATTAGGGGTAGAATAAGTTAATTAGAACAGACATTACCAAGGTCTCTTCAAATTGCAATGTGCTTAAAAATTGTCCAAAACATGAATATATATAACTATTCAGACAATATCATTTAATACTTTTGTGGACTTTAATGAATTGTGCCTTCTCTATCTCATGTTACATATGAGCACATTATCTTTTAATTTATTTACACAGAATTGTTTTATTTCTATGAATTTGATTTGTGTATACTTTCAAATTTCCTTTCAACTTCACCAATTAAATATGTTATATGAATACCATCATTCACATTGAAGCTTTTTCTTGAAAAGCTCTTAATTTTCAATTATCTTTTTAAAAAGAGAAAACTGAATCTACTACTAGAATATTTTAATATTTAATTATTACTCATAATTTATATTCTAAACCTTTATTTTTTCTATACTGAAAAATGTCAATATTGACATAGCATTTTGAATATGTGGATTGAGTGTGAAAATCCTCCAGCACATACGTTCCCTAAGGGCAGGACCAATGTCTGCTTTAGTCTGTTCATTCTCTAAGTGCAACTATGTTGGTGGCATTTTGTAGGTATCACATATGCATTTGTTGAATGATTATAACTACTTCACTCTTTCAGATGGTTAATATTAACTGTTATTGTAATTTACTTACAATGAAAGTTCTTTTGAAAAATGATCCTAAAATATAACATTCATTTCATTAAAAGAATTTCTATTCAGTCATTCAAAAATGCATTCATTTGAAAAATGAATACCTGGTTTATTTTTCTCTTGTTCACTGATTATTTACTTTCCTATAATCATCAATCTTTAATCTTAATATTCTACTTTCATCTTGCTTCATTTTTAATTAATAATTTTTCTCTGGCCTAAATGACTTGGGAATTCATGCTAAGGCCTGTATCTTCTGCCCAAATTTATGTAAGTGTTATAAATTATTCTCTTTTTTTAGCCATCATTCAAAGAAAGAAGCCCAAATATTTACTTTGCTGTGCAGAAGGATTCTTGAAGTTGAGGGCTCACAATCATGAGTCTAACACTAATGTTGGTTTAGCTCTATTCCATCAGCTGTGCTAAACTCTAATAATCTAGATAGCTCCTACCTATTAAAGAATTTAGAATTAGCACGGTCTTGAGAGCATCTAGCACCCAGCCTAAGTATAGAGAAAGAGTTAAATTTCATGAAATGCTTTTTACCCTGTGTGTTGTAATGGCACATAACACGTGAGTAACATGGAAAGCAACTGAAGAAACAAACGTGCTTTCTACAAGCTCTGTGTATTTTGTTAGTGAAGAATTTGTTTCTAAGCTAGCATATTTTTCTTTTCAATGTTCAGGAAATGGTGAGCTGGACTTGTATTTCCTGCATATCAGCTCACAAGAGTAACTCTTTTCAACAGCTGTGAAGCAGTAAATGAAATATTGACTGAGTTACTTGTCATTCAATTTGCAGTGATTCCAGTGCTTTTCAAGTGCCAGGCAAGGCACAAGGTATAATTCAATTGTATCATTCCTTGTCATTTGAGGATGTAAGGCTATACTTCACAAGTTAACTGGAATACAGAAAGGTTAATGCAGGTTTTGAAAGTTAATCAGTAAATAAATATCATGCTATGTGTAATTAGTTACTCTTCCTTTTGCTTACCATTTTCCCCTATAGTTTTGATAAAATTCAATATTAAATGTTATAGGAGTTTTCATTTCATTTTGGTTTTTAATTCTTGCATGGACACTTTGCAAAATTACTGGATTTATGCATTTTGCTGGTTCCAGTCATGTTTAGGGAGTTGTCAATTTAAGCATCATTCCCTGAAACTTTGAAAAATCTGTTCTATTCCCTGTTGTGTATAATATTTTCACACCCAATTAAGAAAAGTTTGCTTTGAGCAAAACTTTGGGGATACTAAATTCTAGAACAGAGCATCTATTCTTGTAATTGGTCTGTTATGTAAATACTCAAATGGCCCCTATATTATCTCTATTTCTTCTTACAGTGATGAACTATATAAATTTGCTTAAATAGACCTGATTTATCAGCAAATTCCTTGATTTGATTTCACTGCATTCCAACTTTTGAGTTAGGAATGCAGATGAAATTGATGGTCCTGAAACTTCTTATTATTTCCATCATAGATGTAATAACTAGACCTGGATCACAACTGTGATGCTCAAGCATTGCTACAAAATATGATATGGTACTCAGATTCCAGTTTCCAGTGGGCTATCATGTTAGTTATTCAAAAGGAATGTTTATTTCCACACATCCACACACTCCTTCATTCATCAAGACATCGTGAAGTATTCTTTTCCATTCATACTTCTTGCTCATGTACAATCTATTGCCATATTCTGTGGGTTTTAACAAAATATATTAGTAATCAGTGTTTCCACTTCACTGTGTCTTTAGGGCCATGGCTGCAATCAAAACTGCCATTATTTCTCCCCAGGACAATTGGATTAGCATCTTAACTGAGCTTTCCACATGTACTTTTGAAATTCTGAAATCCATTCTTCACTCAAGTGCTAGACATTTTCTATGTAAATATCATGTTACATAAATATTGACTATATTAAAAACATAAATATCATAAATCTCCTGTTACATGTCACCAAAATTTTATCACTGCTTATACAGTAAAGCCTAAATTTCTTACCACTCTAATCCATTTCTTCCAACTGTATACTGTCCTGTCCGTATTTTATAACCGGATACCTTGACGTGCTTTTTGTTTCCTTAAACATACCAAGGTGGTGGTGTGTGTTTGTGTTTTTATTCAGGAATAAAAGGGTTTTTTGTTTGTTTGTTTTTGTTTTGTTTTGTAGCAGGACTCAGCCTGCTTCATTTGGTACAGTATTCTTTTAACCTTGAAATAGCTCTTAGTCATTCTTCAACTTTGTTTTTTTTTTTCTTTTTAATTAATTAATTT